>CAJNDT010000104.1:0-307500 GCA_905221615.1 Symbiodinium sp. CCMP2592 | reverse complement strand
CTTGCCACCCTGCTGCCAGGTTCATCGTGACACATCCCAACACCAAGTCGAGACAAACTTCATAAAATTCTTCTCCACCTAAAAGGCTGCCAGCCGTTTCGGCAGTGGCAGCGACTGGATCCTCATCCGAACCCGCGGACCCTTCCGCCCCGGAAACATGCGTTGCGTTCATTGCTGCAACTAGGTGACAACACGCCCAACTAGGGCGCTATTTACCTGTAATCTTGAGAACGCGCACACACACGCACACTGGAAGATCTGCATATATGCCCAAGTGTGAACACAACTAGCTCTCTCTCCCGCGAACGTGGTTTTGCTCCCGCTCTGCATGCTAGCTCAACGCCGCATGTCCTGCAAGGGTCGCCATCTTTCACAAGACAGTGTCCAACCACGAACCCTTGCGCAGAACAGAAGCCACAACTGTTATCAGAGCAGGGCCGCTGTCTTTCGCAAGACAACGTCCAACAGCGGGCTCCTGCGAGACGAAGGTGCATCGAAAAAAAATAGCATCTGCGGGCGGCTCTTGCCCACTAGCCGTCTGCACTTTGTTGGAGCAGAAGCTCGAAGCCACGTGTCCTGGCAGGGTCGCGATCTTTTACAGGACAGTGTCCAACCCTAAGCCCCTGCGCAGAACACAAGCCGCAACTGTTATCCGAGCAGGGCCGCGGTCTTTCGCAAGACAACGTCCAACAGCGGGCTCCCGCGAGACAAAGCTGCATCAAACTGCATCCACAGGCCGGCTCTTGCCAACCACCCGTCTGCGCTTTGTGGGTGCAGTACTTTCAGTAGCTGGGCGGACGTCGACGCCAACGATGCGCTGGACGTATTGATTTCCATACCAGCCGAGATTTCTAATGTACTTTTCGGCATCTCGCATACTTGTCTTGGACATTTCTTCAAACTCCCGCATTCTCCGAACGAGCGTGTCGTTGTGCTCGTGCAGATAGCCTTCGAAACAGCGTCGGTCCGGCAAACCGACTATGGTCAGATCCGTCAGCTTCCTCGCGCGCGACATCATGACGTAGAGCGCCAAAGCATAGTCAGACTCCTTCATCCAAGATGGTTGTGTCAAAAAGGCCACCAGTCCATGTTTGGCGGTTATCCCTTGCATCCCGAAGTGCGTGAGGACTTCTCTCGGCGCCAAAGGAATCTAGCGCAGCCAAATAACCAAAACAAAAAAAAAAGAGAAAGGTTACATCATGATATGATGTAATCACAACCCGACACCCACCAGCGCACACAATCCCGTGCCTGCTTGCGCACCACTCTGAATTTCGGGTCCTTGCCAACCTGGACCGCAAACCCATTGCTGTCGGCCACCGGCCGAACGAAGAAATGACCTTTCGGAACGCCCGACGCTGGAGGCAGCTGCAGTTCTTGGTATTCCTTGTCGTCTACTTCCACAAGCACACCCAACGGCTGGTAGCGCAGCACGACGCAAGCTGCCCCAGCGTCGACCTGGGGTTCCAGCGGATGCAGCTCGATGCGTCGAACGACGCAAGGCAACTCCCTGGTGAGAAGTGGCTCGGGCAAAATACATGAAATACGAACCTTCATGCCAACGAACAACGGGCACATGCCCATGAGATATCCAGTCTTCGTCATGTTCACGACTTTGAGCGCAGCGCTGGCTTCGTCGGGCGTGAGGTTGCGACCTCCGGTGGGCTTGTCGATCGCCTGCACGAAGTAGAGCTGCTGATGCGCAGCGCGAGCTTCCAAAGTAGACCGTACGTGCTGCAAACGACCAACTTGCTCCCAAGCCAATCCGCCCCAGTATGCAGACAGGAAGTCTTCCACTGCTAACGTGTCGGGCTGTAACACTCGCGATTGCAGCGCCAGCCAGAGGTCGTCAGGCAAGCTGGTGCCCTGCCGCATGTGTCCGAGAATACGAACCAAGGCCTGCCCGGATGCGCAGTCCGAAAACCGCCCGGTCCCCGTGAAGTGGACGACGATGCGTGCAGAGTTCTTGAAAAGCAAACGTCCGAGCTCCGAGTTATTGCTGTCCTGCGACTTCCAAGACATGCAAAACAAGGCACTAGCAACATAAACAAGGGTTCCAATTTTTGAAAAAAAAAAACCTTTTCCTGTGATTTGGGATCAACTTCTTCTTCGCTCTCGGACTGCGCCGTGTCCACGGCGGACACTGCTTCCTTCCATTCGCAAAGACTTCTCTTTCCTGCTGGCCGAATTTGCAGGAAGTCCCCCAGCTGTATGCCGACGGGCATGCGACCGAACCATTCCTCCAGGTAGCGGGTAGTGTCCAAAGCCAACGTATCTGCACGCTGTAAAGCAAAACGATAGCCGGCTGCATGATAAACATCGGGCGGTGTCATCGACAGCTCGTCATAGACCTTGCGTTCCAAACAAAAAAATCCTTACACCACCATGAACAATCCCAACGACAACAAAAGACGAATGGTTCACAAGCCAAGCACGGCGGCGACGGCCGTTACGATTCGCCTCTCCAAAGCATCTTCTTTGTTTTTTTGGGCTCGAAGAGACCGACGGTCCAAACAGATATTGGGATTGACGTTAGCCAACTTGTGTAGCGTGCGCGCTTCTCTTCCGAGCAGCCGCACAGCAGCGTGCGTGGGCGCACCTGCCAGGAACCCATCTTCACCGAAAAAGCGTCGAAAGAGTGGTCGTATAACTTGGGTGTAAGCCCATGTTTTGCCGCTCCCTCCCGCACCCAGCCAGAGACAGTTCACGCAGGCATTACGCTTGCCATCAGCCTTGCAAATGCTGCTGTTCGTTCTCTTTGCCCACATGTCGTCCACGGCACACACTACAGGAGCCACAGCGCGGATCTGCTGATCATTCAGTGTGTGCTCCTGCCACCAGGTCAATATAATTATGAATCTCTCTCTCTCTCTCTCTCTCTCTCTCTCTCTCTCTCTCTCTCTCTCTCTCTATATATATATATACACACACCATCACTGCCTACTCAGGGTCGAAGCTCTGCGTCGATTGCAAGGGCTTTCTCATTGCACATGTATGCACCACATGAAAGGATGGACATGTTGCAGATTGTTGCAGCATCTTACCATACCGAGCACCGCTCTTTACCTGCCTCGATGACTGACTCTCTAACGCGAATTTTAAACTCTTCGCTACTAATGCTTGCGAGGCAATTGTCTTCGGCTCGTACCTCAATCAGCTTCAAGGCATACTCGCTGGGACGCAAATCTTGTGCATTCAACTCCGCCAGAAAGGGATCCACTGCCAGCTCCGGCTCCGATGCCTGATCATCTTCCTCCTCATCTCCCATCTCGCATTCCTCATCTCCCACGTGACCCGCCGCTTCGCCTGCCACTTCGCCTGCATCGACTGCTGGCCACGAAACTAGGACACGAGGAGCAAATCCACTAAACAGAAACGTCGGTTTTGTCTCACCGAACCTCCCGCGACCTTATCCAAATAGCGATGCTGCTGCTCAAAGACCGCTTTGGCATCAGACTGAAACCAAATTTTGCGTGTGCCGGCCGCACCGAAAGCCTGGCCGGAAGTTGTCGCTTTTACGTCTGGCAAGCCGCCGAGGCCTTCAACGACATGCTTCAAGCATTGAAGCGCTTCCTTCGTTTTGTTCTGGCGTCCCGCCATTGCACTCTTCCACTCCTTCTCGCGGAACAGAACTTCGGCCAGATGATCCAAAGACACAGCGTGCTCGGCACATTCCGCGCGCTCGATGGCATCCTCGTGCTCCAGGTCATCATCTACAGAGGCCCCCTCGATGTCCATGGGCCCGGAACCGTCCTGTTGTCATCCACACACGCCAAACAAACGCACACACACACACACACACACACACATACACACACACACACACACACACACACACACACACACACACACGCACACACGCACACACGCACACCAAAATGAGGGGGAACCCAATGCATGTCCTCGCCTGCTCCCCTTCCTCATCGGCTTTGGAAACGTAGGCAAAGCGCTCTGCCCTACGTTGGCTGCTGCTGATTTGTCTCGCAGAATGGTGCAAAGAAACTCGCTCCAGCCAGGTGTCCTGAACGTGACACATGTGTTCCAGGGGAGTGAGTTGAGTGTAGTGAAATCCGCAGGGGATGTCCAGAAAGCAACAGATCCGTTCATGAACTCGCGGGAGGTCGTGAAAAGCATTGCTTCGATTTGGAAACATCTTGCCCCAACACCACATGAGGAAGTACGGGAAGTACCCGCAGTTCGGAAGATCGAGAACCTCGCCAGATCCACAACCCGGCTCCGGCTCCGGCTCAGCAGCTGAATTTCGCAAGACGGCGTCCTCCAAGTTGCTGCCGCCGACAGCTGGACTTCGCAAGACAGCGTCCTCCGAACCGCCGGCACCGTTATGCGGATGCTGGCCGTCCTGCTCATCCTCCTCGACCTTCGGCATCGGAAACCACTCTCGCACACCGACGAGATCCCTGACATACGGCAGTGCAACACCACCCAAAAGCCTCTCCTGAGCAGAAGCTTTGCGCAGCTTCATGCAGGCTCGCCAGTGGCGCCATACCGGGGAAAAGCGACATCGCACGAAACCTTCTTGTTCTCGCGGCTCCAGAACATGACACTGGAAACACTTCCAAGACTCATTGCAATGCTCCTCGCCTGCACAGCGAGGAAACGGAAAAGAGAGCCCGAGCATGCAGCAGGCGAGCTTCTCCTTCTCTCCAGCTGCAGGCCAATGTAAATCCATGGGCACGACGACGTTGTCGTCGGCACCTCGAAGCTCCTGCCGCAGACGTACATGTCTATACACATCACAAGCATGGAACGCGACATGGACTTGACGCTGATGCATGTCGGCTGACCTGCAAAGAAGACGCATATTGCCCGTAGTGCGCATCGAACGGGAAATACCGCACGAAGTCCACTCTCCCAGCCTTGCTGCGAGGCACACGCCGCACGTAGCGAGAGTAGTTGACCAAGGACATGCATGCCAATACAGCACTGGGCCCGCGATGCACGTAATCGTCCTTTTGGTTGTAGGCCACGGGCTGCGACTGTCGGCGGCCCTTGCCAAGGGGGTTCCCGACATCATCGTCTTCTACCTCCGCCACCTCCTGCAACGGAACCTCGCCTGTGGCTTCCGGGTTCGTCTCCGCCTCCAAAGCAACAACGCGCAAATCAGGCCGCCCTTCGGAAAATGCATCCAGCGCCACCTGACGACCCTTCATCATGGCGTACGGGACGAAACGGAAGAACATGTTGTACCCGCTGTAGCTCACAAGCTGCTCCTGTTGAAACAACAGTTGATACGCCATCTCGCCGTTGGACTTAGCAACGCAGCGCTGCATGCCGAAAGCCAGACGGCGCAAGATGCTCAACGCACGAGCTTGTGTGACTTGAGACCGCGCAGCAGGCTCGGCTGGCTCGGCCTCCGCAGCATCACCTTGCTCTTGACGCCGACGTTCGGTTTCTTCCTGCTCCAAGCGTTGAATTCCAGCAAAGAGTTCGGGCAGCAGTGATCGGGAAACCTCGAACTTTTTCGCGGCATACTCGCCAGTGTAAAATTGGACATCCTTCCATCGGCAAAGACTTCGACACGATGTGAGGAAACATTTCTATCGCATTACCCGCTTAATCTTATACGAAGTAATGAGTAAAAAGCGACCGTCCTGCATATCTCGAAACATGTCAACGAGCAGACGCTGTAAACAGGTATCCAGTAACTCGTGCTCCCCGTCGGCATGCAGTGTCTGCAGATCATACTCGCAAAGACATCGTCCGAGATACTTCACATCCACGTTGCATCTCATGCAAACCTGTGCCGTGGGATTCGACATGCCCTCGGCGGGGTGATCTCTCTGAGGCTGGAAAACGTGCGGGGACTCGTTTTTCGCTGCTTCTTGCTGTGGCAATGCATCGTGGTCACGAGGGAGAGCAGCGAACCCGGCTTGGGGAACTCGAGGCCAGCCCTTGTAACATTTGAGACGCACCTTCTCCTCGCCCTCGTCATTCCTCTCAGTCGTCAGTTCCAAGTGAAAGCAGCCGAAGCGACATCCACGCTTGCCCTTGGCAGACTTCCTGAGCTGCTACCCACGCCGACACGTGCTACCTTGCAAACAAGCACACACACACACACACACACGCACACCATAACACACAAAAGACATCGCTCACACAAACACACCCACACACACGCACACGTGCGGACAGGAAACTTCTTGAAACAAGACTTCGTGCACTTGTGAAAGTGGTTTTGAATGACCAGACGCCGATAGTCCTTGCACAGCTGCTGCGACCACTCGGAACCAGACAGTGCATCTTCCTTGCGGCAGCGGCGAAGATATGCCGGTCTCAGCGAATTATAGCAGCCCGTCAATCGCAAAGGTGCCTGGTCGGTACTCTCCGTGGCCGCAAGCTCATGCCCGTCCGGCTCCTTCTCTCCCAAAGGAGCCCCCGCATACTGATTGCCCGCAGACGCCTTTAGGCGCTCGCCAAGAGGCAGGGGCGCGGCATCGACGGACAGCTGGGCAGCCAAAGCAAGCTGGCTGTCATATCGAATGCGGCTTGCGGCCTCCAAGACTTTCTCGCGCCAACGTTGGAGCTCGGTCACGACCTCACCTCGCGCAGCCCTGGCCATCATGGAGCGCAGACGACTGCCCAGGTCGTGGCCCAACAGAACGATCAAGATGTGGGGATGCATCGAACCTCGTCCTTGAGTCTCCAGAGGGCCGCAGAAAGCGGCAATGTCACCGAAGCAACCTGGGAAAGTCGATGCCGCGAAACCATCTTCGTAGAGCTGAGCCTTTCCTGCACGAAAACTCGCTCGAGTAAAGGGTGGCAACGTTCCCAGCACCTCTTCGAAAAACAAAGTCATCATGAGATCGAAAAACCTCGCCTGCGACACGGGATCGGCTGCCAACATACGCCTCATGGCGGCCAAGGACGGCAGCGAGGGCTCTTCCAAGTCCCATCGCAGATCGACGTCGAAGTTTCGACCTTCCCTTCCGCGCCTTGAAGGTGCAGCTGCAGCAGCAAAGAAGCACGGGAATCCGCCAAATTCGGCGTCACGAAGACGTGAGAAGTCCCGTAGTGCCAACCAGCCGCATGGCCTCGAAGTCGAATTTGACTGCGGTGTCCTTCCGTGCCCAAGACGTTCGCGCTCGCCTGCAGCACGCTGCCAAGCGCGCGCTTCAACGACACGTCAACATCCGGCGACCGCAATAACTCGCGAATGTCGGCCTTCTCGCCGTGCAGGGCCATGGCCTGCAGCAGCTGTTCCGTGGTCACCGACGCAATCTTCGCACAGTGTCGACTGAAACCACTCCGCTTCACGTAGGCTTTCGATGTCCGCATAAGAGAAAGTCTGCGGTTCACATCGTACATGACAGGCAAGAGCTGCTCCTGCTGCGAGCCCCTTCACTTTCACAAATCCGCCAGCTTTCGCAAGACAGCGTCCACTGGCGGAATTATTTAATGTCGATTCTTAACTCCAAACCCCGTCTTGAATGTAACACTGCCAGGACACGGACATACTACTTTCACATATCCGCTAGCCGGCGGAAATATTTAATATCCATTCTTAACTCCGAACCCGGTCTTGAATGTAACACTGCCAGGACACGGACATACTCCACCGAGGAAGGGCCGGCGAAGCAATCGTGTCGCCATAAACCAGCTCTTCTCGAAGCAACAAATACCGAAATACCTCGCCCGCCTCCATGCCCGTCTCGCGCCTGACGAACGGAACGCCGTCCCCCCAAGGAAAAAGCTCCGGGAACGCCATCGCCCAGGTGGCCGGCTGAAACATGTTCATCGGTTCGTCACGAGAAGGTACCACGAGCTTTTGCGGCCGCACTTCAAACATCTGCTTCTGGGCTCGTCGCTCCTGCTCCACACCCTTGGCCATCGACTGCACCTTTTGAACACGGCGCAGCACTGCCCGCTCCTGCTGGCCCTCGCGCCCCAACAAGCCCACAGCATGCGGCCGATCCGGATCCACCTCGTTCTGCACCCGGCTGCGAAGGACGGATTCCGCATCCGTGTAATATTGCGGAGGCCTGCGACGACATAGTTCTTCTACATCGCTACACACTCGCAACCAGCGATTGCCGTCATCCGACTGATCGTTCAATCCAACGATGCTGGATACCAGATGGCCAGAATCCGAATCAGCACCTGAACTTCGCAAGACGGCGTCCTCCAAGTTGCTGGCGCCGGCAGCTGGACTTCGCAAGACAGCGTCCTCCGAACCGCCGGCGCCGCGACCAGGATCCGGATCAGCAACTGAACTTCGCAAGACAGCGTCCTCCAAGTTGCTGGCGCCGGCAGCTGGACTTCGCAAGACAGCGTCCTCCGAACTGCCGGCGCCACGGCCAGGATCCGGATCAGCAACTGAACTTCGCAAGACAGCGTCCTCCAAGTTGCTGACGCCGGCAGTTGGACTTCGCAAGACAGCGTCCTCCGAGCTGCCGGGGCCGCGATCCAGATTCTGTTCGTCTGGCTCGCCCTCCTCATCTTGGCCTTGCGCATCGGCCGGGCCCTTTTGCAAAAGTTCGCGGGCCAAGTAACTGTCAGCGGCCGTTTCCAAAACGCAGCCTTCCAGTGCGTCGACGTCGTCACCAGGAGTTAGGCCGGCCTCCAGCGCGACCGACCTGTAGTAAGGCGACGTCTCGCGCAGCTTCTCAACAGCGGCAACATACTCCTCTCTGGGAGCTTGCAAAAGCTTGCTGGACCGCAGTTCCTGCTTCTTCTGCCCAACCAAAACGAACAAGATGCTCTCGGCCATGTCTTGGTCTTTGGGAGGCAGAGTAGCCTGGATGGCGCTAGGCCCAGCCTGCGGCAGGAAGATCGTGTTACCGATGTATCCCTTCTGCCTCTCGTCTCGCGGCAGTGACAAAGGTTGCAAGACGGTCACCTGCATGCAAACCCGCACGATGGGAAGCAGCCGTTTTGTTCCAGCCGAGAGGTTGCTGAGCTCGGGCAATACGCGTCCGATCCAAAGGTCGTTGGCCAGCGCATGCCTGGGAAGCGTGAGAATACTGCTCTTCAAACTCCTGCGACAGTCTCTGCAAACCGTACAGGGGTCCGTGAAAGATGCCGGCATGCGGCGGCGATGCAGCAGCAGAAACTCGCCTTCAATGTACGGATGCTCCACAGCAGAGGCCTTCAGTTCGGAAAGAGCTATCTGCGGCCAGCGCTCCGCATACCGAGCGACGCCCAACAATCGGCAAAGACGGTGCTGCTGATTCGGGGCCAGCGTCTCGGCGCCGGCAGGTACCTCGATTGTCGACGCATCTTCATCCGGCCTCTGAAAGAGAACCATGGAAAACAACTCGTTCATCCAGAAACGGCGAGCGCACACCACGCAGCCTCCTTCCGCTCGGCCACCGTCCATTTCAAGAGGGCATCGCAGCTCCTCGTCGAAATTGGCAGCGATTGCACGCTGACGACTCATCCCAGGCACCTGACTGTGATCGTTCCTAACACGTTATTACGCACGTCGACCCTTTACCGTAACCGAAAGCAAGAAGGCGCAGCATGCGACAAGAAGCCATCGGACCGGCATGCTCCACCATCGCCAGGATTTTCTTGCGGTATTCAACGAAGGCGAGCTCCACATCCAGCGGCCGCACGAGATGAGTGTCCACGACGTGTTGCTTCAGCTCCGATTGCTTCCGGCAACTGAAGTCGCATAAGCGGCAGCAACACCGTTCGCACGTCACCGAGGCATCGTCCGAAAAAGTCTGGAGCAGGCGACGAGCTACCGCCTCGCTTACGGCAGGTACGCTCCGAGAGCAATTCAGCAGCACAGCGACGCGATCCAGCTTCAAAGGCAACGACACCTCGGAGTCTCGCAAGATCCCGAGCGCTTGCCGCCCCGCCTCGTCCGCGTTCCGAAGCAAGTCTTCCACGGGCAAGAAACGTTGCTTCATACGCCTGCCCTCACACCACCCGGGGACGGCGAACAGCACTGCCCGCTCCACGGCCGAACGCCAGAGAATGCCGTCTAGCGCCTCCGAGCCATCACCAAGGCAGTCAAGTGCCAGCCAGCACAACGGATCGAAATCCGGCGGATAAGCCTTTCTCATGGCCCGGGCCCTCGCAGTGGCACCGTCAGGGTAGTACGCTTCAACACCCTTGGCCAGGACTGGATTCTCCTCTCGCGAAGGCAAACGGTAACACCCTTCAGTCGTCTGCCAGTCCAGAAGCTGATTCCGCAAGGTGAGCGTGTCTTTATCTATGCCTTGCTCGCTAGCCCTGGCTGCCGACACTGTGTTAGGATTGTGCAAGTCACGAATGCCGATGCCAGCCAGCGGGTGCAACAGCTCCGTCACCAAAAACCAAGCAAATTGCGACCAGTCTTCAGACTTCCGCACGTCCCCGAAGGTCTGGTACCAGTACAAAGGTTCGTCCGGCTGTGCTTGTCGCTCCCACCCATACCGACGCATCAGCCCCCGAAGCAGTGTGGTATCGGCCCGATCGAACTTGCGAGTGCGAAACTTGTGCTGGATAATGCTCAGGACAGCCTGCCAGGACCCGATGAAACAAACATGAGCGAGGAACGCACAGCAACGCGTGCGCACATGAAGCTACAGTCCAACTTAATCCTCATTATGTCCATGACCCCATGCACGATCACGTCCCAGACTCTCTATGTTTCGGGACGGCTTCGCGCGGGTTGCCTCCAACACCTCTTGGCGATCTTCGTACCCGTCCGTTGCACACGCTCGCGGCTCCGCCTCGAGGTTGGCCAGATACCAGAGCCGGCGAGCAACGTCCACGGGGTCCACTCGCTCGAGGCAATCTGCAAGACGCCACCAACCTGTTTCCCGAACTCACACGCACAACGCACGACAGCAACACGGCATCCAAGACATTACACGAAGATCGTGATTTGCGATAATGCTCGCCTGTCCGCTGATCCACGTGATCTTCCAACACGGCTGCAAGAAGACAATGCTGCATGGAAGAAGTCAGACACGGCACAGTCGCGTCTCTCAAGCCGGCAACAGCAACCTCCCACGTAGAACTCACTTCTCGAGACAGCGCCGTGTCGACCTGTGACCAATGCTGCAGACTGTCCAGAATCTTTTGCGCAAGTAGATCTCTCTCCGAATCGGAAGACAGATGTCTCGCGGAAAATGATTCTACCGTAATGTCCAACGAGTACGCAGCCGCGGATTGGCGCACGTTGGCATCCTCGAAGATGTCGCAAGCAGCTGCAACCACCGCTTCAGCATCCTGTGCTCCGGCTCTGCGAACCGCGTAGAGGGATCTCCACATTAGGTACTTGATGTCACCGTCTGCACTCGGAACGCGCAGGGGGCACAACGCCATGACAATCCGCTGAATCAAGACCTGCTTGCTCACGTCCTCAAACGCCACACCCAGATCTTCGGCCACTCGCTGCATACAGGGTCCATCGGCCCGCAAGGGCAAGACACGAAGCCGCGCCCGAATTCGAGGTGGTGCCTTTTCCCCGAGCTCTCCTGCCAAGCGCCGCAAGCCATCTGCCGTGAAGAGGTCCTCGATATTCACCTGTAAGCACTGAAACAAACAGACACACACACACACACATGCACGCACACGCCCCCCTTCCCCCCGTCATACCTCCTCCTGGACGATGCCCAGCGACAAAGCTTCCAACAGATCCGCTTTGGAAAGCGTGTGCCCGGCGCGGTGTCGTCGCACACTCGCAACGACACAGAGCCCAACCAGCTCATCCTTGCCGTGCTTGTCCAGCTCGGTGCGGAGCCAGGCTTCGCCCTGCTCGGCATAACCCGTGCGCAGCTCGAGCAGCCTTTGCTGCGACGCCGCTTCATCGGCCTGACACCAAGAACTGCTTCATTGCAGAGCACTAAACATCCCACCCGACGACGACGCTGACAGCTCACTGCAACCGAAGCTGACATGGACAATCCTAAAAAACGCCGCTTCCCCATGAAGCCTGCTCCCCGGCAATGCTCTGTGATAGAGCTTTCGACAACTCCGGCTTGGTAAGCGTGCACCCGGCACGGTGTCGTTGCAAACCCGCAGCGACACAGAGCCCAACCAGCTCCGCCCGACTCTGCTTCCCCAACTCGCCGCGGAGCCAGGCTTCGCCCTGCTCGGCATAACCCGTGCGCAGCTCGAGCAGCCTTTGCTGCGACGCCGCTTCATCGGCCTGACACCAAGAACTGCTTCACTGCAGAGCACTAAACATCCCACCCGACGACGACGCTGACAGCTCACTGCAACCGAAGCTGACATGGACAATCCTAAAAAACGCCGCTTCCCCATGAAGCCTGCTCCCCGGCAATGCTCTGTGATAGAGCTTTCGACAACTCCGGCTTGGTAAGCGTGCACCCGGCACGGTGTCGTTGCAAACCCGCAGCGACACAGAGCCCAACCAGCTCATCCTTGCCGTGCTTCCCCAACTCGCCGCGGAGCCAGGCTTCGCCCTGCTCGGCATAACCCGTGCGCAGCTCGAGCAGCCTTTGCTGCGACGCCGCTTCATCGGCCTGACACCAAGAACTGCTTCACTGCAGAGCACTAAACATCCCACCCGACGACGACGCTGACAGCTCACTGCAACCGAAGCTGACATGGACAATCCTAAAAAACGCCGCTTCCCCATGAAGCCTGCTCCCCGGCAATGCTCTGTGATAGAGCTTTCGACAACTCCGGCTTGGTAAGCGTGCACCCGGCACGGTGTCGTTGCAAACCCGCAGCGACACAGAGCCCAACCAGCTCCGCCCGACTCTGCTTCCCCAACTCGCCGCGGAGCCAGGCTTCGCCCTGCTCGGCATAACCCGTGCGCAGCTCGAGCAGCCTTTGCTGCGACGCCGCTTCATCGGCCTGACACCAAGAACTGCTTCACTGCAGAGCACTAAACATCCCACCCGACGACGACGCTGACAGCTCACTGCAACCGAAGCTGACATGGACAATCCTAAAAAACGCCGCTTCCCCATGAAGCCTGCTCCCCGGCAATGCTCTGTGATAGAGCTTTCGACAACTCCGGCTTGGTAAGCGTGCACCCGGCACGGTGTCGTTGCAAACCCGCAGCGACACAGAGCCCAACCAGCTCCGCCCGACTCTGCTTCCCCAACTCGCCGCGGAGCCAGGCTTCGCCCTGCTCGGCATAACCCGTGCGCAGCTCCTGCAGCTTTCGCTGCGACGCAGGTTCATCGGCCTGACAGCAAGAACTACTTCACTGCAAAGCACAATACATCCCACCTGACAACGACACTGACGCCTCACTGCAACCGAAGCTGACATGGACAATCCTCAAGAACGCCGCTTCCCCATCAAGCCTGCTCCCCGGCAATGCTCTCTGATAGAGCTTCCAACAGCTCCGCTCTGGTAAGCGTGTGCCCGGCAGACTTCTGTTGCACACCCGCAGCGACACAGAGCCCACGCAGGTCCTGCCGGTTTTGCTTGTCCAGCTCGGTGCGGAGCCAGTCTTCGCCCTGCTGGGCATAATCGGCGCGGAACTTCTGCAACCGCGAATCCATGGGATGGAAGAAGGCGTCCACGCCGGCCCTTTCGCAAGACAGCGTCGAGGCAAGCAAAACACTGTCCCAAGTATGTTCAAATGCAAAAGTGTCTGCACCGACCCTTTCGCAAGACAGCGTCGAGGCGGGCAAACAACTGTCCTAAGTATGGTCAGCTGAGAAGATGAGAATAAGCTGAGAATAATCTCCACACCGGCCCTTTCGCAAGACAGCGTCAAGGCAGGCAAGGAAGCGTACTAGGTGTAGTAAGATGCTGCAATGTGTGCAAAATACTGCAACGCGTTTTCCCTTTCTTCCCCTTCTTCTGCCTTTCGAGCCAAACGAGGCAGGCAAACGTGCAAGGAGAAAGCCTTTACAGAGCAGCAAGAAACTCCGAGCCTGCAGAAGTCATCGGCCAGGCAGCCTGCGAGTCGAACGTGTGCAAGGAGAAAGCCTCTACAAAGCAGGAGGAAGCTCCGAGCCTGCAGGTCATCGACCAGGCAGCCTGCGAGTCAAACGTGTGCAAGGAGAAAGCCTCTACAAAGCAGGAAGAAGCTCCGAGCCTGCAGGTCATCGACCAGGCAGCCTGCGAGTCAAACGTGTGCAAGGAGAAAGCCTCTACAAAGCAGGAAGAAGCTCCGAGCCTGCAGGTCATCGGCCAGGCAGCGGCGCGTTGCGCCGTCGCAAGACAGCGTACGCGCCGTACAGGCGCATGAATATATGTCTATCTATCTATCTATGTATATATCTATTATCTATCTATCTATCTATCTATATATGGATAGATAGAAAGATAGATATATATATATATATATATATATATATATGTGCGTATATTATCGATATATGCATCTGCCAATCCCTCTGAAGGGTTGCCAATTGCACCTCGCAGAGATGCAAGTTCCTGCAATCGACGCACATATATATATATATATATGTGCGTATATTATCGATATATGCATCTGCCAATCCCTCTGAAGGGTTGCCAATTGCACCTCGCAGAGATGCAAGTTCCTGCAATCGACCACACATATATATATATATATATATATATGTGCGTATATTATCGATATATGCATCTGCCAATCCCTCTGAAGGGTTGCCAATTGCACCTCGCAGAGATGCAAGTTCCCGCAATCGACCACGCCACTCCCTGTGGAGAGTTGCACGGCGGAAAGCATACAAGTAGTAGTTTGCACACACGTTTCAACCCTGGACCACGCCAATCCATGCAGAGGGTTACACGCAGCGCCCAAAGACCATGCAACAGTACCTGCACACCTTCCGATTAGAACATTCGAGGAAGCTAATCCCTCTCAATGAAGGATTGCGAGGGGCACCGCAAAATGTGTAACTTTACCTTGCGTTCGACCACTCGACCACGCCAATCCCTGTGAGGGGTTGCAAAATTCATTTCAATGCTCATCAAAAATTGCAACTTTACCTCGCGTTCGAACACTCCACTACGCCAATCCCTGTGAAGGGTTGCAAAATTCATCTCAATGCTCATCAAAAATTGCAACTTTACCTGGCGTTCAACCACTCGACCACGCCAATCCCTGTGAGGGGTTGCAAAATTCATTTCAATGCTCATCAAAAATTGCAACTTTACCTCGCGTTCGAACACTCCACCACGCCAATCCTTGTGAAGGGTTGCAAAATTCATCTCAATGCTCATCAAAAATTGCAACTTTACCTCGCGTTCGAACACTCCACCACGCCAATACTTGTGAAGGGTTGCAAAATTCATTTCAATGCAAATCAAAAAATGCAACTTTACCTCGCGTTCGAACACCCGACCACGCCAATCCCTGTGAAGGGTTGCAAAATGCAAATCCCTGTGAAGGGTTGCAAAAAAAATTGAACTGCACCCAAACCCTGTGAAAGGTTGCGCGGCGCCCGCAAGAAGTGTAACTTTACCTCGCGTTTGAACACCCGAGGAGGCGAATCCCTGTGAAGGGTTGCGCGGCGCCCGCAAGAAGTGTAACTTTACCTCGCGTTTGAACGCCCGAGGCAGCGAATCCCTGGGAAGGGTTGCGCGGTGCGCCTAAAATGTGTCACTTTACCTAGCGTTTGAACGCCCGAGGCAGCGAATCCCTGGGAGGGGTTGCGCGGTGCGCCTAAAATGTGTCACTTTACCTAGCGTTTGAACGCCCGAGGCAGCGAATCCCTGGGAAGGGTTGCGCCGGGCGCCTAAAATGTGTCACTTTACCTAGCGTTTGAACGCCCGAGGCAGCGAATCCCTGGGAAGGGTTGCGCCGGGCGCTTAAAATGTGTCACTTTACCTAGCGTTTGAACGCCCGAGGCAGCGAATCCCTGGGAAGGGTTGCGCCGGGCGCCTAAAATGTGTCACTTTACCTAGCGTTTGAACGCCCGAGGCAGCGAATCCCTGGGAAGGGTTGCATTCCCGATGGACCCAGACGGTGCCACCCCCGCCAATATTAAGAAATATTAAGATACCGAGATGTAGAGAGTAAGTCATAAGTCATAGTAAGTCATAGATGCATAGAGAGTCAGTCATAAGTAAGTAAGTATAGTAAGTATAAGTAAGCAAGTCAAGTAAGTAAGTAAGTAAGTATAGAGATAGCATAAAATAGAGTCCAGTGTCAAGTGTCAAGTAAGTTAGTAAGTAGATTGAAGTAAGTAAGTAAGTAAGGAAGTCGTAAGCATAACATAGAGTCAAGTATCAAGTGTAGAGTCAAGTATCATAGAGTCAAGTGTCAAGTGTAGAGAGTCAGTCATAAGGGTCAAGTAAGTAAGTAAGTATCAAGTGTAGAGTCAAGTATCAAGTGTAGAGTGTAGAGTAAAGTATGGAATCAAGTGAGTTGATTCTATGTCTGTCATCTATGTACTCAGCTGCGGCGTTCCACACGGAAGAACCCTTCGCGATGCTTTCGGGAAAAAACTGCTAGTTCTAGTGTCTTTTATACACATTTGACGAAAATGCTGGTTTTCCCAGCATTTCGGCAGTGTTAACTGTAGTGTTAACTGTAGTGTTAACTGAGTGTTAACTGAGTGTTAACTGAGCGTTAACTGTGGGAAATGTAAGGAATTTACACTAAGCCAGAATACACGAGGAGCTCGCCAGTGGGAGTCCCACCGGAGTGCCGCGGAGCTGCATGGAGCAGACTTGGATCGAGGTGGAGCACCCGGGTCAGGGTGCAAAAAAAGTCGCATCCTGGAAGCCTGCTACCACAGTCGGCTTGCGTGGTCTTGGGTCGTACCTATAGCAACCAGCCGTGCCAACAAGCTTGCCGTATCGCATTCTTGGACATGTATAGGGCTTGGTCTGCATGTGGATGGTACCCGTCACAGGAAGCGTGGTACAGTCGAGTGACGACACAGGCTACTTGGGTGATCTCAGCAAGAAGGATCCTGTCGGTACCTTAAACTGTTGTCACAGTAAGCAATATGCAAGTGATGACAAGCCACAATATCGATCCCTCACCATCTCACCATGTGTGTCGGTGTGTCACTGTGTGTCAAGGACCGAGGTACTTGTAAGACAGATTTTAGGAAACGCAGGTTTTCCTTGCATTTCGGCAGAGTAATAAGTGTTAACTGCATAGTGTGCCTTTTCTACAGTTAGAGTAATAAGTGTTAACTGCATAGTGTGCCTTTTCTACAGTTAACACTCAGTTAACACTCAGTTAACACTACAGTTCACACTACAGTTAACACTGCCGAAATGCCGCAAAAACCAGCATTTTGCAGAATACACGCGTTTTGAAAAGAAAAACTGCTAGTTCTAGTGTCTTTTATACACATTTGACGAAAATGCTGGTTTTCCCAGCATTTCGGCAGTGTTAACTGTAGTGTTAACTGTAGTGTTAACTGAGTGTTAACTGAGTGTTAACTGAGCGTTAACTGTGGGAAATGTAAGGAATTTACACTAAGCCAGAATACACGAGGAGCTCGCCAGTGGGAGTCCCACCGGAGTGCCGCGGAGCTGCATGGAGCAGACTTGGATCGAGGTGGAGCACCCGGGTCAGGGTGCAAAAAAAGTCGCATCCTGGAAGCCTGCTACCACAGTCGGCTTGCGTGGTCTTGGGTCGTACCTATAGCAACCAGCCGTGCCAACAAGCTTGCCGTATCGCATTCTTGGACATGTGTAGGGCTTGGTCTGCATGTGGATGGTACCCGTCACAGGAAGCGTGGTACAGTCGAGTGACGACACAGGCTACTTGGGTGATCTCAGCAAGAAGGATCCTGTCGGTTGACGGAGGAAATCTTGCACCATCTGCCTAGTAACAAGTGACACGACGCTTGAGCATATCCCCACACCCCCTTTTTAACATTGAAGATGATGGATACGGAGGTGGTGCAAGATTTTTGTTACTGGAACCCACGGCACTTCCGACGATCACCGGTCAATGTTAAAAAGGGGGCGTGGGGTGTCTGCTTGGCTTGGCCACTTAAACTGGTGCAAGATTTCCTCCATCAACAGTACCTTAAACTGTTGTCACAGTAAGCAATATGCAAGTGATGACAAGCCACAATATCGATCCCTCACCATCTCACCATGTGTGTCGGTGTGTCACTGTGTGTCAAGGACCGAGGTACTTGTAAGACAGATTTTAGGAAACGCAGGTTTTCCTTGCATTTCGGCAGAGTAATAAGTGTTAACTGCATAGTGTGCCTTTTCTACAGTTAACACTCAGTTAACACTCAGTTAACACTACAGTTAACACTACAGTTAACACTGCCGAAATGCCGCAAAAACCAGCATTTTGCAGAATACACGCGTTTTGAAAAGAAAAACTGCTAGTTTTAGTGTCTTTTATACACATTTGACGAAAATGCTGGTTTTCCCAGCATTTCGGCTGTAGTGTTAACTGTAGTGTTAACTGAGTGTTAACTGAGTGTTAACTGAGCGTTAACTGTGGGAAATGTTATTAATTTACACTAAGCCAGAATACACGAGGAGCTCGCCAGTGGGAGTCCCACCGGAGTGCCGCGGAGCTGCATGGAGCAGACTTGGATCGAGGTGGAGCACCCGGGTCAGGGTGCAAAAAAAGTCGCATCCTGGAAGCCTGCTACCACAGTCGGCTTGCGTGGTCTTGGGTCGTACCTATAGCAACCAGCCGTGCCAACAAGCTTGCCGTATCGCATTCTTGGACATGTATAGGGCTTGGTCTGCATGTGGATGGTACCCGTCACAGGAAGCGTGGTACAGTCGAGTGACGACACAGGCTACTTGGGTGATCTCAGCAAGAAGGATCCTGTCGGTACCTTAAACTTGGGGAGGGCCCTCAACACGTTTATTAAACTCCATATTTGGGGGCTTAAACAGCGATTTCAAACCCAGAACGGGCCCGAGTTTCCACATAAACGGGCCTGAGTTTCCACATAAACGGGCCTGAGTTTCCGCATAAACGGGCCTGAGTTTCCACATAAACGGGCCTGAGTTTCCACATAAACGGGCCTGAGTTTCCACGTAAGCGGGCGGGTGGTGCGGACACTTTTGTGGAAACTCGGGCGGGTGGCGCGCAAGCTCTTGTGGAAACTCGGGCGGGTTTTGCGGAAACTGTTGTGGAAACTCGCGGAATTATGCGGAAACTTTTCTGGAAACTCGGGCGGATTTTGCGGAAACCTTTGTGGAAACTCGGGCGGGTGGTGCGGAAACTTTTGTGGAAACTCGGGCGGGTTATGCGGAAACTTTTGTGGAAACTCGGGCGGGTGGTGCGGAAACTTTTGTGGAAACTCGGGCGGGTTATGCGGAAACTTTTGTGGAGACAAAAGTTTCCACATAACCCGCCCCAGGTTCCACAAAAGTTTCCGCATAACCCGCCGGAGTTTCCACAAAAGTTTCCACATAACCCGCCCGAGTTTCCACAAAAGTTTCCGCAAAACCCTTCCGAGTTTCCACAAAAGTTTCCGCAAAACCCTTCCGAGTTTCCACAAAAGTTTCCGCATAACCCGCCCGAGTTTCCACAGAAGTTTCCGCATAACCCGCCCGAGTTCCCCAAAACTCATGTTTTTGAAGTCGCGAATATGTGGGAACTCATGCTTTTGAGGCCACGAATAATGTGGAAACTCATGCGTTGGAGGCCACGAATAATGTGGAAACTCATGCGTTGGAGGCCACGACTAATGTGGAAACTCATGCGTTGGAGGCCACGATTATTGTGGAAACTCATGCGTTGGAGGCCACGATTATTGTGGAAACTCATGCTCTGGTGGCCGCCAATGGTGCAGCGTTTCCAAAGTTTAGAATGGACCTAAAAACGTGTTCCGGGCCCTGCCCAACCTTAAACTGTTGTCACAGTAAGCAATATGCAAGTGATGACAAGCCACAATATCGATCCCTCACCATCTCACCATGTGTGTCGGTGTGTCACTGTGTGTCAAGGACCGAGGTACTTGTAAGACAGATTTTAGGAAACGCAGGTTTTCCTTGCATTTCGGCAGAGTAATAAGTGTTAACTGCATAGTGTTCCTTTTCTACAGTTAGAGTAATAAGTGTTAACTGCATAGTGTGCCTTTTCTACAGTTAACACTCAGTTAACACTCAGTTAACACTACAGTTAACACTACAGTTAACACTGCCGAAATGCCGCAAAAACCAGCATTTTGCAGAATACACGCGGTTTGAAAAGAAAAACTGCTAGTTCTAGTGTCTTTTATACACATTTGACGAAAATGCTGGTTTTCCCAGCATTTCGGCAGTGTTAACTGTAGTGTTAACTGTAGTGTTAACTGAGTGTTAACTGAGTGTTAACTGAGCGTTAACTGTGGGAAATGTAAAGAATTTACACTAAGCCAGAATACACGAGGAGCTCGCCAGTGGGAGTCCCACCGGAGTGCCGCGGAGCTGCATGGAGCAGACTTGGATCGAGGTGGAGCACCCGGGTCAGGGTGCAAAAAAAGTCGCATCCTGGAAGCCTGCTACCACAGTCGGCTTGCGTGGTCTTGGGTCGTACCTACAGCAACCAGCCGTGCCAACAAGCTTGCCGTATCGCATTCTTGGACATGTATAGGGCTTGGTCTGCATGTGGATGGTACCCGTCACAGGAAGCGTGGTACTGTCGAGTGACGACACAGGCTACTAGGGTGATCTCAGCAAGAAGGATCCTGTCGGTACCTTAAACTGTTGTCACAGTAAGCAATATGCAAGTGATGACAAGCCACAATATCGATCCCTCACCATCTCATCATGTGTGTCGGTGTGTCACTGTGTGTCAAGGACCGAGGTATTTGTAAGACAGATTTGAGGAAAGGCAGGTTTTCCTTGCATTTCGGCAGAGTAGTAAGTGTTAACTGCATAGTGTGCCTTTTCTACAGTTAACACTCAGTTAACACTCAGTTAACACTACAGTTAACACTACCGAAATGCCGCAAAAACCAACATCTTGCAGAATACACGCATGTTAAAAAGAAAAACTGCTAGTTTTAGTGTCTTTTATACACATATCAAGGAAATGCTGGTTTTCCCAGCATTTCGGCAGTGTTAACTGTAGTGTTAACTGTAGTGTTAACTGAGTGTTAACTGAGCGTTAACTGTGGGAAATGTAAGGAATTTACACTAAGCCAGAATACACGAGGAGCTCGCCAGTGGGAGTCCCACCGGAGTGCCGCGGATCTGCATGGAGCAGACTTGGATCGAGGTGGAGCACCCGGGTCAGGGTGCAAAAAAAGTCGCATCCTGGAAGCCTGCTACCACAGTCGGCTTGCGTGGTCTTGGGTCGTACCTACAGCAACCAGCCGTGCCAACAAGCTTGCCGTATCGCATTCTTGGACATGTGTAGGGCTTGGTCTGCATGTGGATGGTACCCGTCACAGGAAGCGTGGTACAGTCGAGTGAAGACACAGGCTACTTTGGTCATCTCAGCAAGAAGGATCCTGTCGGTTGATGGAGGAAATCTTGCACCATCTGCCTAATAACAGGTGACACGACACTTGAGCATAACCCCGCACCCCCTTTTTAACATTGAAGATGATGGATATGGAGGTGGTGCAAGATTTTTGTCATTGGAACCCACGGCACTTCCGAGGATCACCGATCAATGTTAAAAAGGGGGGGTGGGGTGTCTGCTTGGCTTGGCCACTTAAACTGGTGCAAGATTTCCTCCATCAACAGTACCTTCAACTGTTGTCACGGTAAGCAATATGCAAGTGATGGCAAGCCACAATATCGATCCCTCACCATCTCACCATGTGTGTCGGTGTGTCACTGTGTGTCAAGGACCGAGGTACTTGTAAGACAGATTTTAGGAAACGCAGGTTTCCTTGCATTTCGGCAGAGTAATAAGTGTTAACTGCATAGTGTGCCTTTTCTACAGTTAACACTCAGTTAACACTCAGTTAACACTACAGTTAACACTACAGTTAGCACTGCCGAAATGCCGCAAAAACCAGCATTTTGCAGAATACACGCGTTTTGAAAAGAAAAACTGCTAGTTTTAGTGTCTTTTATACACATTTGACGAAAATGCTGGTTTTCCCAGCATTTCGGCAGTGTTAACTGTAGTGTTAACTGTAGTGTTAACTGAGTGTTAACTGAGTGTTAGCTGAGCGTTAACTGTGGGAAATGTAAGGAATTTACACTAAGCCAGAATACACGAGGAGCTCGCCAGTGGGAGTCCCACCGGAGTGCCGCGGAG
Source organism: Symbiodinium sp. CCMP2592 (assembly GCA_905221615.1). Lineage (NCBI taxonomy): Eukaryota > Dinophyceae > Suessiales > Symbiodiniaceae > Symbiodinium > Symbiodinium sp. CCMP2592. The sequence continues at coordinate 285,479 of CAJNDT010000104.1, read as the reverse complement.
CTGCATGTAGCAGACTTGGATCGAGGTGGAGCACCCGGGTCAGGGTGCAAAAAAAGTCGCATCCTGGAAGCCTGCTACCACAGTCGGCTTGCGTGGTCTTGGGTCGTACCTATAGCAACCATCCGTGCCAACAAGCTTGCCGTATCGCATTCTTGGACATGTATAGGGCTTGGTCTGCATGTGGATGGTACCCGTCACAGGAAGCGTGGTACTGTCGAGTGACGACACAGGCTACTTGGGTGATCTCAGAAAGAAGGATCCTGTCGGTACCTTAAACTGTTGTCACAGTAAGCAATATGCAAGTGATGACAAGCCACAATATCGATCCCTCACCATCTCACCATGTGTGTCGGTGTGTCACTGTGTGTCAAGGACCGAGGTACTTGTAAGACAGATTTTAGGAAACGCAGGTTTTCCTTGCATTTCGGCAGAGTAATAAGTGTTAACTGCATATTGTGCCTTTTCTACAGTTAGAGTAATAAGTGTTAACTGCATAGTGTGCCTTTTCTACAGTTAACACTCAGTTAACACTCAGTTAACACTACAGTTAACACTACAGTTAAAACTGCCGAAATGCCGCAAAAACCAGCATTTTGCAGAATACACGCGTTTTGAAAAGAAAAACTGCTAGTTCTAGTGTCTTTTATACACATTTGACGAAAATGCTGGTTTTCCCAGCATTTCGGCAGTGTTAACTGTAGTGTTAACTGTAGTGTTAACTGCGTGTTAACTGAGTGTTAACTGAGCGTTAACTGTGGGAAATGTAAGGAATTTACACTAAGCCAGAATACACGAGGAGCTCGCCAGTGGGAGTCCCACCGGAGTGCCGCGGAGCTGCATGGAGCAGACTTGGATCGAGGTGGAGCACCCGGGTCAGGGTGCAAAAAAAGTCGCATCCTGGAAGCCTGCTACCACAGTCGGCTTGCGTGGTCTTGGGTCGTACCTATAGCAACCAGCCGTGCCAACAAGCTTGCCGTATCGCATTCTTGGACATGTATAGGGCTTGGTCTGCATGTGGATGGTACCCGTCACAGGAAGCGTGGTACAGTCGAGTGACGACACAGGCTACTTGGGTGATCTCAGCAAGAAGGATCCTGTCGGTACCTTAAACTGTTGTCACAGTAAGCAATATGCAAGTGATGACAAGCCACAATATCGATCCCTCACCATCTCACCATGTGTGTCGGTGTGTCACTGTGTGTCAAGGACCGAGGTACTTGTAAGACAGATTTTAGGAAACGCAGGTTTTCCTTGCATTTCGGCAGAGTAATAAGTGTTAACTGCATAGTGTGCCTTTTCTACAGTTAGAGTAATAAGTGTTAACTGCATAGTGTGCTTTTTCTACAGTTAACACTCAGTTAACACTCAGTTAACACTGCAGTTAACACTACAGTTAACACTGCCGAAATGCCGCAAAAACCAGCATTTTGCAGAATACACGCGTTTTGAAAAGAAAAACTGCTAGTTCTAGTGTCTTTTATACACATTTGACGAAAATGCTGGTTTTCCCAGCATTTCGTCAGTGTTAACTGTAGTGTTAACTGTAGTGTTAACTGAGTGTTAACTGAGTGTTAACTGAGCGTTAACTGTGGGAAATGTAAGGAATTTACACTAAGCCAGAATACACGAGGAGCTCGCCAGTGGGAGTCCCACCGGAGTGCCGCGGAGCTGCATGGAGCAGACTTGGATCGAGGTGGAGCACCCGGGTCAGGGTGCAAAAAAAGTCGCATCCTGGAAGCCTGCTACCACAGTCGGCTTGCGTGGTCTTGGGTCGTACCTATAGCAACCAGCCGTGCCAACAAGCTTGCCGTATCGCATTCTTGGACATGTGTAGGGCTTGGTCTGCATGTGGATGGTACCCGTCACAGGAAGCGTGGTACAGTCGAGTGACGACACAGGCTACTTGGGTGATCTCAGCAAGAAGGATCCTGTCGGTTGACGGAGGCAATCTTGCACCATCTGCCTAGTAACAAGTGACACGACGCTTGAGCATATCCCCACACCCCCTTTTTAACATTGAAGATGATGGATACGGAGGTGGTGCCAGATTTTTGTTACTGGAACCCACGGCACTTCCGACGATCACCGGTCAATGTTAAAAAGGGGGCGTGGGGTGTCTGCTTGGCTTGGCCACTTAAACTGGTGCAAGATTTCCTCCATCAACAGTACCTTAAACTGTTGTCACAGTAAGCAATCTGCAAGTGATGACAAGCCACAATATCGATCCCTCACCATCTCACCATGTGTGTCGGTGTGTCACTGTGTGTCAAGGACCGAGGTACTTGTAAGACAGATTTGAGGAAAGGCAGGTTTTCCTTGCATTTCGGCAGAGTAATAAGTGTTAACTGCATAGTGTGCCTTTTCTACAGTTAACACTCAGTTAACACTCAGTTAACGCTACAGTTAACACTACAGTTAACGCTACCGAAATGCCGCAAAAACCAGCATTTTGCAGACTACACGCATGTTAAAAAGCAAAACTACTAGTTTTAGTGTCTTTGATACACATTTGACGAAAATGCTGGTTTTCCCAGCATTTCGGCAGTGTTAACTGTAGTGTTAACTGTAGTGTTAACTGAGTGTTAACTGAGTGTTAACTGAGCGTTAACTGTGGGAAATGTAAGGAATTTACACTAAGCCAGAATACACGAGGAGCTCGCCAGTGGGAGTCCCACCGGAGTGCCGCGGAGCTGCATGGAGCAGACTTGGATCGAGGTGGAGCACCCGGGTCAGGGTGCAAAAAAAGTCGCATCCTGGAATCCTGCTACCACAGTCGGCTTGCGTGGTCTTGGGTCGTACCTATAGCAACCAGCCGTGCCAACAAGCTTGCCGTATCGCATTCTTGGACATGTATAGGGCATGGTCTGCATGTGGATGGTACCCGTCACAGGAAGCGTGGTACAGTCGAGTGACGACACAGGCTACTTGGGTGATCTCAGCAAGAAGGATCCTGTCGTACCTTCAACTGTTGTCACAGTAAGCAATATGCAAGTGATGACAAGCCACAATATCGATCCCTCACCATCTCACCATGTGTGTCGGTGTGTCACTGTGTGTCAAGGACCGAGGTACTTGTAAGACAGATTTTAGGAAACGCAGGTTTTCTTTGCATTTCGGCAGAGTAATAAGTGTTAACTGCATAGTGTGCCTTTTCTACAGTTAGAGTAATAAGTGTTAACTGCATAGTGTGCCTTTTCTACAGTTAACACTCAGTTAACACTCAGTTAACACTGCAGTTAACACTACAGTTAACACTGCCGAAATGCCGCAAAAACCAGCATTTTGCAGAATACACGCGTTTTGAAAAGAAAAACTGCTAGTTCTAGTGTCTTTTATACACATTTTACGAAAATGCTGGTTTTCCCAGCATTTCGGCAGTGTTAACTGTAGTGTTAACTGTAGTGTTAACTGAGTGTTAACTGAGTGTTAACTCAGCGTTAACTGTGGGAAATGTAAGGAATTTACACTAAGCCAGAATACACGAGGAGCTCGCCAGTGGGAGTTCCACCGGAGTGCCGCGGAGCTGCATGGAGCAGACTTGGATCGAGGTGGAGCACCCGGGTCAGGGTGCAAAAAAAGTCGCATCCTGGAAGCCTGCTACCACAGTCGGCTTGCGTGGTCTTGGGTCGTACCTACAGCAACCAGCCGTGCCAACAAGCTTGCCGTATCGCATTCTTGGACATGTATAGGGCTTGGTCTGCATGTGGATGGTACCCGTCACAGGAAGCGTGGTACTGTCGAGTGACGACACAGGCTACTTGGGTGATCTCAGCAAGAAGGATCCTGTCGGTACCTTAAACTGTTGTCACAGTAAGCAATATGCAAGTGATGACAAGCCACAATATCGATCCCTCACCATCTCACCATGTGTGTCGGTGTGTCACTGTGTGTCAAGGACCGAGGTACTTGTAAGACAGATTTTAGGAAACGCAGGTTTTCCTTGCATTTCGGCAGAGTAATAAGTGTTAACTGAATAGTGTGCCTTTTCTACAGTTAGAGTAATAAGTGTTAACTGCATAGTGTGCCTTTTCTACAGTTAACACTCAGTTAACACTCAGTTAACACTACAGTTAACACTGCCGAAATGCCGCAAAAACCAGCATTTTGCAGAATACACGCGTTTTGAAAAGAAAAACTGCTAGTTCTAGTGTCTTTTATACACATTTGACGAAAATGCTGGTTTTCCCAGCATTTCGGCAGTGTTAACTGTAGTGTTAACTGTAGTGTTAACTGAGTGTTAACTGAGTGTTAACTGAGCGTTAACTGTGGGAAATGTAAGGAATTTACACTAAGCCAGAATACACGAGGAGCTCGCCAGTGGGAGTCCCACTGGAGTGCCGCGGAGCTGCATGGAGCAGACTTGGATCGAAGTGGAGCACCGGGTCAGGGTGCAAAAAAAGTCGCATCCTGGAAGCCTGCAACCACAGTCGGCTTGTGTGGTCTTGGGCCGTACCTATAGCAACCAGCCGTGCCAACAAGCTTGCCGTATCGCATTCTTGGACATGTATCGGGCTTAGTCTGCATGTGGATGGTACCCGTCACAGGAAGCGTGGTACAGTCGAGTGAAGACACAGGCTACTTTGGTCATCTCAGCAAGAAGGATCCTGTCGGTTGATGGAGGAAATCTTGCACCATCTGCCTAATAACAGGTGACACGACACTTGAGCATAACCCCGCACCCCCTTTTTAACATTGAAGATGATGGATACGGAGGTGGTGCAAGATTTTTGTCATTGGAACCCACGGCACTTCCGAGGATCACCGGTCAATGTTAAAAAGGGGGCGTGGGGTGTCTGCTTGGCTTGGCCACTTAAACTGGTGCAAGATTTCCTCCATCAACAGTACCTTAAACTGTTGTCACAGTAAGCAATATGCAAGTGATGACAAGCCACAATATCGATCCCTCACCATCCCACCATGTGTGTCGGTGTGTCACTGTGTGTCAAGGACCGAGGTACTTGTAAGACAGATTTTAGGAAACGCAGGTTTCCTTGCATTTCGGCAGAGTAATAAGTGTTAAATTAACTGCATAGTTTGACTGAAAATCCAGAGCTTGCCAAACAGGCATTGTGGAAAACTGTACAATTGCCACCCCGGCAAATTCAAGATGTCAGATATTCCGATAATCATTAAGAGCCATATAGTACAAAACAATCGAAAACGTCAGAAATACAGAATTTCGAATTTCCGGAATTTCCCGGAATTTCAGGAATTTCCGGAAATCATGAAATTCAGATTTCCGGAATTTCCGGAAAATCATCAAATTCATGAAAGCCGATTTTCCGGAATTTCCGGAAAATCATGAAATTCATGAAAGCAGATTTTCCGGAATTTCCGGAAAATCATGAAATTCATGAAAGCCGATTTTCCGGAATTTCCGGAAAATCATGAAATTCATGAAAGCCGAATTTCAGGAATTTCCGGAATTTCCGGAAAATCATGAAATTCATGAAAGCCGATTTTCCGGAATTTCCGGAAAATCATGAAATTCATGAAAGCCGATTTTCCGGAATTTCCGGCGAATCATGAGATTCATTTAATTAACTGATTAATATCAACAATACAATAATACAAATACACATTATATTTTAAATATATATAATTTCGAATATCGTCATTATCATGACTACTCTGTATATGACTGCTGGCACTGGATGTGAGTACAGGGTGGGCCGTGCTTCTGAAAAGGCGACAGCATGGCAGCATAGACTCATAGAAGTGACTCGCCGTTGTTTGTGATCCAAAAGGTGGCTCGAACAGGGGTTCGTTCTGAGCCATGCGCTTTCGCCCTTGCGACCTTTGAAACTTCGGCTGACAGCCAGAAGACATGTCGGATGAGGAGTTGGAGCAGCTCGATGCGCTGGTCAGGGAGGTTATGAAGAGCACAGACACCCCAGCTCACCGAGGGCCGCTGTCGACCAAGTTTGCGAGACTAGCACGCAGTCTGAAGCTTTCCAAACAACACAAGCATCAGGTGGCTTTGAGAGTACGCAGCTTGATTGGGAGATACAATGGGCGGCACGCCAAAACGTCAGAAGATCTCATCAATCTTGATGAACGCAAGCGGCCAATCCAGAAGGGCAAAGGTAAGTACAAACAGTGGTTGCCCGCAGCTCTTCTCAGAGTTTGCTGGGGCGTGAGACCAGAGCGCAGACCCAGGAGGAAGCGCGTGCCAACCGCGAGGCTGCGCAAAAAGAGCAGTGTTTCGGCTGCCAGCCAGAAGCGAGCTCCTCCTGCTGTGGCGGTTGCTTCCCTTCGCGAGACAGCCCGGCAGAACCAGTCTAGCACAACACACGTGGCCCGGATCCGACATGCGATGTCAGAACTTTTCATGCGTGTTCAGGAGCAGGAACTCAACATGTTGCCGCGTGTTCAGGAGCAGTGCATAGAGATTGCATTTGACGAGACCCAGGAGCCAGTATCCATGCAGACAACTGCAGAAACGGCTCAAGTCATGGTGCTTCACATGAAGTTTTTTCGGCTGCCAGCCCGGGGCGCAAAACTTCACGTGTTCAGAGTGGTGTTGCCCACCGTGGTGCTGCCAGGCACGACCACTGCCGACCTCCTCGGTGGCTTGTTGGCACGCGTCCCCGTAGCTTTGGAGCAGCTCAAAGCCGTCGCTGATAGAACCACCTTCTTGTTGAAAACTGACAGTTTCGGCAGCTGCCTAAAGTTGGTGAAGTGTTTGCAAACAAGTCATGCCTGCCTGAGCTGTCCGTGCCGTATGCACCAGTTGTGCTTGTCAATGACGGCAAGCATTGCTCAATCCGGCTTGATGGCATCCTTGTTTTGCAGTGCGCTGCTGCTGCGGAGGTCACGCTTGCAGAAAACGCTCCGTGCCAGACTGAAGCGCTTGGTGTTTGAGAAACTCCGCATCGAGTACGAGCCGCCCAGCTCTTCGGCTGTCAGCCATGCCAGAGCAGTGTGGGACTTGATTTGGCCTTTGATTCAAGCGTGGCACGACAAGGACAAGCGCGTCACCACTCCAAGAGCCCAGGCATGGCGCAGGCTGCGCGAAAACCTTTGTGGCCCCTTGGATGACACGACCAGTGTGGTGCATTACTGTCCATATGGATGTCACCACTCCAGGGATGAGGCGGCTTCAGAGATCTTTGAGGACTTGTGCGTTGTCTTCCTGGACTCCCCGCCTGTGGTGCCGGCTCTGAACAAGTGGACAAAGCTCGCCCCGCCGGTGATGTGGTTTTCTTGCTTCCTGCAGGTTCATGGTTTGCTCGCCCAGTGCTTGCAGCCGATGATAGATGCAAATGCTGCAAACGTGTCGCTACCGGTGCTGTGTGGGGATGAGGAGATCGAGCAAGACACAGAGGAGCAAGGGTGCGGTTTCGGAAACTTCGAAAAGGAAGAGGCCGCAAGGTTTCGGAAGTTTGCTCGGTTTGCCACCTGCCCAGAAGTAGGGCCCAAACTGGCGGCGACGCTGCTCTCATTGCTCCCAGGTCTATCTATCATGGGAAAATTCTTCGACTCTGCGGAGGAGTGTGCTGACCCAAGCACAAGTCATGCAGCAACCACCCTGAGTTTCACTCAGGCTTCGCAGTCGCCTGCTGTCAGCACGATTGAAGTTTTGCTGTCTGCCTTGTCCTCTGAACAGAGCTCGCACTGGCTGTCACTGTGCCTTCCGGGTTCTGCAGGCTGGGATGCCAGAAGGTTCCAATGTGCAGCAACACCAGCATGGGTGCAGGTTGGCCAGTTGTACTCCAGGTTGGTGATGCCTTTCAGTGCATGGCCTTTCAAGGCAGGCCGCATGCTGGACCCAGGCGTCTCCCGCCAAACGCAAGAGGCCTTGGCGAAGGAGTTGTTGCTTGGTTGATATCAAACTAGAAATCAAATCTTCAAGTCTTCAAGTATCAATGGTCAATGGGACCGGAATTCGGAATCAAAGCCCAGTAACTTTTGCTTTCGTAGTCTTGAGTCTTTAGTTTAAGTCTCTTTAGTCTTTAAGTCTTTAGTCTTTAGTAATTCAGCTAGAACTGATGTCACAGAGTCACAGATGTCCAAAGTCCAAGGTTGGGGTTGTGCGAGCACCGCGACCCGTACATTTCCTTCATGAAGCAAGGCTTGGAGGAGGTCGACGACGTGCTGTCCCCTGACAACTTACTGCGAATGAAGCACCTTCTGGAGGTTGCTCCTGTGACAAACATTGTGAGCAAAAAGTCATTCGCAGGTTCCCACACCCGCCGAATGGCGGATCACGGTCAAAGTCCGAAGTTGCCAACGCTGGCTGCGCAACATGTGTTGGCCCAGAGCAAAAGTATTTTGGACAGCGAGGTTTGTAGGCAGACTTCCGGCTGTCAGTCAGCAGTTTCGGCTGTCAGCCATGAAACGGCAGAAGCAGGGACCAAGACCAACAGCAACGGCTGGTCTGAGTTCCTGCGCGCCAACCATGCAACTGGTCAGAGCATGCGGTCGTTAGCCGACAAGTGGGGGGCGCTCAGCCGTGACGAGAAGGCTACGTTCACTGCTGCAGCCAAGACGCGGCGACTGCCAGCCTCACCGCAGCTGGCGCCGCCGCCACAGCTGGCGCCGCCAGCCAGCGCAGCAGGCGTTGCCCAGAAGACCTCCTGCTTCTACTAGTACTGCCTGGCCTCACTGTGGAGACGACTTCTACCCATTGCGCCAAGAGGGCTTGGATGGCATGGCTGGAGCAGTCCGCTCCCTAGCTGCCAACTGGGTGCAGCGTGTAGGGGATGGCCCATGCAAGCCCAGGCAGTTGTTGAGGACTGCGGAGCTTGGTGTCGCGGCCAAGTTTGCTTCAAAAAGCTGAGTGACGCTCGCCAGCAGGCTTTGGAGTACATGCGTGTGAAGCTGAACCGATTCGCTGCCTTCTGCAAGGAGAAAGCACCTGTCTTCGACGACATGTGGCAGATCCTCCCGGTTTTGCATGTGAACGTGCGAAATCCGGCTGGCGCCGGCTCCAGTGCAGACCGACCCTGCGGTGTCACCTTGCTGCAGCTCTGCCCGCTGCACGACTCGCAAGTGTTCTGCTTGTCTGAGAAATCCGACATACCAGCTGTGGGCACTGTGCTGGAGTTTCAGCCCGACTTGTGCAACTTGCGAGGAGCAGTCGAGGTTATGCAATTCTGCGCATCATTGCAGCCGCAGCAGTCGATGGACGGTTTTGCAGACTCTGTGCAATGTTTGCGCCTGCGCTGCGAGCACCAGGGTTTGACGACTTTGAGAGTCACCGCCATTGAGGACATGGCAGGCATGGAAGCAGAAGCAGCACACAGAAGAAGACGCGACAAGGATGCCGCCAAAGTCGCAGCAGCTCTTTCGCGGCTGGATGATGCTGCGCTGCTGCAGCCGAAGCGCCGACGCATTACTTCCAAGCGAGCAGATACAACGCATCAACCAAAGCGGCACGTTATCCCTGCGCAATCTTCCGGCTGTCAGCCAGAGGCAGGGGCTAGCGAAGATGCTGAGCAACAACAAGAATTGTGTGAGTGGGATGAGGAACTAGATGCAAGCGCAGTGGCTGCAAATGGTGCGGATGCGTACGCGGCCCTGGAGCAAGAAATTTTGGAAGTGGGTGCGTCCGCCGAGGACGTAGTGGAGATGAGAGAAGCGTCAGCGGCAGATGGACGCGAGGCATTGCAAGAACGCGGGGAGAATGGGCCTGCTCAAGTCGGGCAGACGGTGCAACAAGCAGCGAGACTTGTGCGCATGGACCCTGCGACTGGTCGTGTTTTCCGCACCGACACTGAGCCCAACCAGTAGATAGGAAGGATGACGCAGATCAAAGTCAACACACCGCAGGAGGCCTTTTCCGTTTACTGTTCGCTTCACGGCTGTCAGATCATGCGCGGCATCCGCCGTTGCCCATCAACAGACGAACTCCTGCGATGGTTCGAAGAGGGCCTGCAGTTGCCCAAAGGCAAAGACGCTGCGGTGCAAAGAAAACACAAAAGTTCGTTCCCTGAAGCCGAGCCATCGGCGTGATGGGTTGGACACCGCTCCACGCAAGCTTCTTATTCGGCTGACAGCCAGACAGATGTTGATGCCAGCTCGTTGTTGTCTGAGTCTGAGTGTTTCATTCGGCTGCCAGCCAGTGCCAGCTCGTTCTGTTGTTTGACTGCTTCGGCTGCCAGCCAGTGTAATCGCAATGGGCAATGGGGTAAGAATCCCTTAAAGAGGGATTGCTTGTTTCACCTGCAACAAGAGAGTTGCCACAGAAGAGGAAACAGTGCCCTGCCAGCACAGTTGATTCATGATTCATGGTTCATTTCATTTCGTAAATAATATCAATTGTCAATATCATTCGTATCATGAATCAAATCATATCAATCATATCATATCATATCAATATCATCATGAATCATATTAATATCATTTTCATTCATTTATCATGATTCATTTCATATCATTGCATATCATATCATATCATTTTGTGATTCATGATTCAGAGGTTCATAGATTCATAGATTCATAGACTATCTGTCTATCTCAGCTCATATGAATATGAATATGATTCACATCATTTGTCATTGCTATAAGGCTATATCATTGTCGAATCCTATCTTGTCAAATCATTGTATCTCATGTCACATGTCATCTCCACTCATAGCTCGATTCATATTCGACTCACATCAATCATTGTGAGTCGTTATCATTGGTCAGAGTCATGAGTGTCAGTCAGTATCAGTGTCAGTGTCAGGTGTAGTAGTACAGTATAGTCTCGTCGTCTATAGTCGTCGTCATTAGTCTAGTCTATATAATATAGGTCTATAGTCTGTCTATAGTCTATAGTCTATAGTCTATAGTCAATGTCAATGTCACATGTCTATACTGTCTATATATTATATATAGACTATAGACTATAGACTATAGTCTAGTCAGTCTGTCTGTCTATAGTCTATAGTCAGTCTGGGTAGAGTCGAGGTCTGAGTCTCACAGCCTCATGCAGTATGCAGCATGCAGCACTTGCTTTTTGTTCGTTGGGGGGGGGGCAGGACGGTCGCAAGAAAGCCCACATGGCATGTCACGTTTGCGGTTTGGCTTTCAAGGCATGTGACATGACATGTGGGGATGCTACTGCCGCACCAGAGGCTACAGGAGTACACCCACTGCTACTACTACTACTACTACTACTACTACAACCACTACTACTACTACTACTACTACTACTACTACTACTACTACTACTACTACTACTACTACTACTACTACTACTACTACTGCTACTGCTACTACTACGACTACTCCTACTCCTACTCCTACTCCTACTGCTACTGCTACTGCTACTACTACTACTACTACGACTGCTACTGCTGCTGCTACTACTACTACTACTACCACTACTACACTACTACTCACGACTGCGACTCTACGACTACGACTCCTACTACAACTGCTAGGACGACGAGGGCCACGGTAGTCTGTAGGCGCCATAGTTTCCAGCCGCTTCGAGCTTCTTCGCCTTGGTGCCGCCACACCGCGCGCTTCGGCTGACAGCCAGTGGCTTGCTGAATCCGGCTGTCAGCCAGGCCTGCTTCGGGTTTCGGCTGTCAGCCAGCAATGCCGAAGCCTCCGCATCAGCCGCCGACCATTATCAACGTATCGGCCGGAAGGCTCATACTGTGTGGAAGGCGTGAGGTGGAGGAGGAAGACAACGTCTTCCAAAAAACGAAGGGTGTTGTCGTCAGCTGCGCTGGCGAGACCACCGAGCCGTACAAGTACCACAGCAAGGCGGCCTCGTGGACGAAGCTGACTATCCCGATCGGCTACAGTGGGCGCGAGCGCTCCACTGCATGGGGGTCAGCCATTGTGGCGATCAAGGCGGCCCTCGCAGCCGGGAACGATGTGGCGCCTTGACTGCAGCTAGCAGCTACCCCCCAAACCCTAGACCCCAAAACCCTAAACCCCGAAGCCCTGTTCCCCTTGCCCAAAGCCTTTTGCCTGTAGCCTACAGCCTATAGCCTATAGCCTATAGCCTATAGCCTATAGCCTATAGCCATAGCCCATGGCCCATAGCCTTAGCCATAGCCCTATAGCCTATAGCCTATAGCCTTACACCGAAGCTAAACCCTCAACAGCTTAAACTGTTTAAACCTAAGCCCTTAAGGCCCCGAGGGCTACTGCTACTGCTGAATGCTGCTACTTGCTGATGCCAACTACTATGATTTTGCTACAACAACAACAACGACAACAACAACAACTACTACTACCACTACTACTACTACTACTACTACTACTACTACTACTACAACTACTACTTCTACTACTACTACTACTACTGCTACTACTACTACTACTACTACTACTACTACTACTACTACTACTACTACTACTACTACTACTACTACTACTACTACTACTACTGAGTATCAGTGCCAACTGAGGTCATCCACTGCAACGCTGGATTCCACCGGTCACCTTTGGTTGCCGCCATGGTCTTGGTTGAAACCGGCGGTTGCAGCGACTTGGATGACGCCATGAAACAAATAGTGGGCATGCGCAACATCTGGCACCTCTGGTCAAACCGCGATCTCCTAGGCGACGACAAGACTTTGGGAAAAGCTTGGTTGTGGGCCCAGAAGACGGTTAACCGGACTCCGGCTGCCAGCCAGCGAGGGGAGGGCCTGCACCTCGCGCTGCTTCGCCCGAATCTTGTTCATGTGCCACTCTGTCATGAGGTGCGCTTGCAGGTGCAGGTCCGACGGACGCGTTACGTCGCAGATCAAGCACGAGGTGCCGCTGGTGACCTCGAAGAGATACCGCGGCTCTGGCTCCACGGCCTCTGCCATGGCCGTCGGCATCCTTTTGACAGGAACGTCCTGGTTCTGGCTGACAGCCGAAGTCTGGCTTTGGCCGCCTTGGTCACCTTTGCCTTTGCCCTTGCTCTGGCTGACAGCCGAAGCCGGGCTTTTGCCGCCTTGGTCACCTTTGCCCTTGCCTTTGCCCGCAAAGCGGCAGGTTCGGCTGTCAGCCAGGAAACCAAGCCGCCACAGCTGCCGCTTACCTCCAAGGCTCCTCCTGGTGAGCCTGATGAGCCCTCGGCCAAGACAGCGCAGCCGGCGCAGCCTTTGGCGGCACCTGAGCTGAAAGCACCTCCGAAGAAGAAGCCAGAAGCCGTCAAAGAAGAAAACGAAGGAGTCCCCACCACTGCAAAGGCACCGCCACCTTGTGTTGCAGAAAGCAGCGCCCCAGCTGCAGCAGCGCCTCCTGCAGCACCGACTCCGGCTGTCAGCCAGGCCCCAGCAAGTGGTCCGCCTGCAGCACCGACTCCGGCTGTCAGCCAGACCCCAACAAGTGGTCCACCTGCTCCTGCAGCACCGACTCCGGCTGTCAGCCAGGCAGAGACAAGAGAAGCACCAGAGGAAGCGCCAGCAGCGTCGAGCGCCACCGCAGTGCCTGCAGCGGCGAGCCAGGCAGCGCCGTCCCAGCCCACTCTGCCTCCGGCTGGCCACCAGAACCCTCTCCCTCCTCGACCACCGCCACCGCGCCGCTCTTCGGCTGTCAGCCAGCAGGGCCAGCAGGTCAAAAGAGAGGCGGACACTGCGCCCCAGCCTGAGGTAAGTCCGCGCATCGTGAAGGCGCGCTCGGACAGACAACGCCTTCTGGCAGAGCTGGCGCAGGTCGTGGACAGCTACTACGCCCACCACGGGCTCCGCAACGGCGCCGACACCAACCAGGACGGCCACAACGTCCTTCACCTCTTGGCCGAGGACGTCCGCCTTGGTGAGGTCAGCGAGCTCTTGGCGCTGCGTGTGGCGCAGGAGGCACCGGTCAGTACTCTCAATGAGTACACCAGAGGGGGCCGCCCGGCCGGCGCGACAGCCCTGCACATGCTGGCTGGCGCAGGCCGCGACTCTGAGCGGTTGCGGTGCAGGTTGGCTTCCATTTTGATGGAACACAACGCCAACCCGGAGGCTCGCGACGCTCGGGGGGCAACTGCCTTGCTGCGGGCTGCCGGCGTCGGCTCGGTGACCATGGTTCAGCGCCTCATATAGGCTAGGGCAGATGTGCACTCTTGCCACGCCACTACCAGGCGCAACGCCTTCGACGTTGGCAATGCCTAGAGGACGAAACGCACTCTAAAAAGACCCCGGTGGTCAAAAAGACAGCTAAATTCATATTGGTTCGGTTTTTAAGAGACAATTGAGGAATATATCAATCATATTGAGGAATATAAGAAACATTCAAGTGCAGCGTCGTTTAAATTCATATTGGCTCGTTTGTTAGCCTTCAACTAGTTACCGGCGTCGCTTATTTTCACTTCGTCTCTTGTGGTAAGAAGATATACTATGCATGACTTGATTTGTATGCCTTGGCTTACTACTACTACTACTACTACTACTACTACTACTACTACTACTACTACTACTACTACTACTACTACTACTACTACTACTACTACTACTACTACTACTACTACTACTACTACTACTACTACTAAACTACTACTACTACTACTACTACTACTACTACTACTACTACTACTACTACTACTACTACCACTACTACTACTACTACTACTACTACCTGCTACTACTACTACTACTACTACTACTACTACTACTACTACTACTACTACTACTACTACTCCTACTACTACTACTACTACTACTACTACTACTACTACTACTACTACTACTACTATTACTACTATACTACTATGTATTTTTGACATGGCTTGACTTGAATGGCATGGCTTGAGTTGCTTTGGCATGGCTTGACTGCGAATATAGTCTTGGCACGCATGATGTGAAACAAACCTTATTATATAGAGTTAAACTTCAACTACTTACCAGCGTCGTTTGTTTTCACTTCGTCTCTTATGGTAAGATCGACAAATTAGGCATGAATCGACTTGCATGCTTTGGCACGGCATGGAATGGCTTGCTTGCTTACTTAAGTTACTGATACTAATCCCAATCCCAAGATCCTGATCCCTATCCCACACTAACCCTAACCCTAATCCTAACCCTAATCCTAACCCTAATCCTACTACTACTACTACTACTACTACTACTACTACTACTATGTCCTACTACTAAAATACTTGGCATGACTTGACTTGCTTTTGGTATAGCATGACTTGTTTGCTGCTACTACTACTACTACTGCTACTACTACTACTACTACCACTACTAATACTACTACTACTACTACTACTACTACTACTAGTGTTACGAATATTATAGTTTTAATTCTAATTCTAGTACTAATTGCAATGCATGGCATGACAGCATGTGCAACACAAATCAAAACATGGCATGGCACAGCAGCTGTTGCGATGCACTTGCAAATGCATGCAGGCAATATTCTTGCAGCAACATTTTCAGCAAGCTCATCCAATGCCGTCTTGCAATTGACGAGACTTCTTTGCAAAATGGTGTGGCCCCATATCCTCAGCATCCCACTCCTGGGTGTCCATTTCATCCATGGGAACCTTTGCAGCCTTGCTTTCCTTTGCTTCCTTCTTCTCCTTCTTCTTGCTCTTTTTGTTGCTTGTTGCTGGCACTGCATGCTCTTCCTCTTTGGGTTGCTTTTGCTTCTTCTTCTTTTAATTCTCATGAACATGCCCTTCGTATACCCATGCACCGTCACGATCTACAGATCCCCGAGCCGCCCGAGGATGCCGATCGAGGGGCTGACTTTTCTCGGATCCTCCTAGGAGGTGTCAGCTTCGAAGCACCTTTCCACAGCTTCGGCCTAGGTGGCAATATGCCGATGAGCTCAGAATGTGCATGCAGCTATGCACAATTGGTGTCTAGAGGCTCTTTTTTTGGCGAATCGGAGGTAAGGCAAAACTTAGCCTCCTCATAGGACAGCTTTGCTGTCTTCATTAAGGCTGTGATTTCTTTCTCCATCATGATGGGCTACCTAGCTACTTAAAGCCTGCAGCCAAAAACCTACAACAACAACAACAACAGCAAGACATGCCAAGCTCAACACATGGTGCATGCATGACATGCTAGAAGCAAGCAGCACGTGGCTTTTGTACACGAGGCAGAGTAGATTTTAGGGGTTTAGGGTTTATATGTAGGGTTTACAATTTCATATCAAGTTATATAGTAAGGGCTCATACAATATAGAGAGGATAATGGACAGTCCAATATATTCTGGCGCAATACTCAGATAAGTGGGCTACACAGCCGATTGTAAGGCAAAATGAAGAGCGTATGGTGCATTTCCGCGCATTACTCAGAATTACTCAGAAAGGGCGATTTGTATGAATTTACCGGTCATTTGTAGGAATTTACCGGTCATTTGTATGAATTTACCGGTCATTTGTATGGGGGCGGGTTCGGGGAATTTAGGGTGCGTATTGCGGGGAATGCGGGGTGGGCTAAAAAGAGCCATCTACGGCATCTAGGGTCAGGCCCCCTGCACCACCGATTGATCAGCTTGATGATACCACCTGGGTTCGAAAGCAAACAAGCATGGCAACATCCAAACATGATGGCATTCACAACATGATCTGAAGCAAGACCATCCCGGCTTCGACCTGGGCGGCCGTTCTTAATTAAGGCATCAACAAAGCCCAAATTGATTATATACTCATGTACTATATCCACTCTATCATATAGGTCTTCTGTATTATACAGGTTTTTACCTATTGCTACTATGTAGGTATGTACATACTTAAAGCATGACGAGGCATGGCATGGCATGGCTTGGCTTGTTTGCTTTCGATCCCAAGTGATATCATCAAGCTGATCAGTTGGTGGTGATCAATTGGTGGTGCAGGGGGCCTGACCCTATGCCGTAGATGGCTCTTTTTAGCCCCCCCGCATTCCCCGCAATACGCACCGCAAATTCCCCGAACCCGCCCCAATACAAACGCACGGTAAATTCCTACACACGCACGGTAAATTCCTACAAACGCCCGGTAAATTCCTACAAACGCCCGGTAAATTCATACAAATCGCCCTTTCTGAGTAATTCTGAGTAATGCGCGGAAATGCACCATACGCTCTTCATTTTGCCTTACAATCGGCTGTGTAGCCCACTTATCTGAGTATTGCGCCAGAATATATTGGACTGTCCATTATATCCTCTCTATATTGTACGAGCCCTTACTATATAACTTGATATGAAATTGTAAACCCTACATATAAACCCTAAACTCCTAAACCCTAATTGGACTGTCCATTATCCTCTCTATATTGTATGAGCCCTTACTATATAACTTGATATGAAATTATAAACCCTACATGTAAACCCTAAACCCCTAAGCCCTAATAACCCTAAAATCGCGATCGTCGCCATATACGGAGTGAGCCTGCCTCGAGCTGGGACATGGCTCTGCCCAGCACAGCTTCGCGCCCAGCGTGAAACCGTGCAAAGCATCTATCCATTGCCCGTCACACACGAACAAACTTGCTAACAAATTTCAAGCCATGCCACTCAATTCAAGCCATGCCAATCACTTCACGCCATGCCAAGCAAGTCAAACCATGTCAAAAATACATAGTAGTACTAGTAGTAGTAGTAGTAGTAGTACTACTAGTAGTAGTAGTAGTAGTAGTAGTAGTAGTAGTAGTAGTACTAGTACTAGTACTAGTACTAGTACTAGTAGTAGTAGTAGCAGTAGCATAGTAGTAGTAGTAGCAGCAGCAAGCAAGTCATGCCATGCCAAAGCAAGTCAAGTCATGCCAAATATGTATACTATTACCTATATATATATATATATATATATCATGATGGAAAATAACAGATATTTCGTTCTTTCACAATATTTATATATATATATATATATGTATATATATATATATATCATATCATATCATATCCTATCCTATCATATGATATCATATCATATCATATCATGATGGAAAATAACAGACATTTCGTTCTTGCACAATATAAATATAAATATAAATATAAATATAAATATATATATATGTATATATATATATATATATATCATACCATATCATGATGGAAAATAACAGACATTTCGTTCTTTCACAATCCGTGACTTGTCAATAGGGAAAATAAAGTGCATTTCAAATCCTCATAATTATGTTAGGTCGTACTAGAGGAAATTAAGAAACATTCAGCGCCGCACATTTTCACTAGTTACCTTTCGGGGAATTATAAGAGACATTTCGTCCTCTAGGTGCCGAGATGCGCGAGTACCTGCGGCGTCAGCACAACCTCAGGGGCACAGGCGCGCAGGGGCCCTCCTCAAGAGCCATGTTCCCCGATCGCTCCCGCCAGACCAGAGACGAAAGGGGCGACACGCACGCGAGCCAGGCACGCAGGGATCGCGGTGAAAGGTACAGGCAGTGGCGCTGAGTTTCTGCTGTCAGCA
This sequence comes from Symbiodinium sp. CCMP2592, assembly GCA_905221615.1. Taxonomy (NCBI): domain Eukaryota; class Dinophyceae; order Suessiales; family Symbiodiniaceae; genus Symbiodinium; species Symbiodinium sp. CCMP2592. The sequence goes on along the minus strand of CAJNDT010000104.1, from coordinate 267,199 downwards.
AGGCCAGTGCTTCTGCTTTCGGCTGTCAGCCAGAAGTACCAAGTAGCAGCGGTGCCTTCGGCTGTCAGCCAGGCAAAAGCGTGCCAGCGTGCCTTCGGCTGTTAGCCAGGCCTCCTTCGGTCCTTCGGCTGTCAGCCAGGCCTCCAACCACGGTTGCCACGGCGGCCAGCAGCGCAGCTCGGCGGCTCCCTCACAACGTGCCTTCGGCTGTCAGCCAGGCCTCCACGCTGCCGGCGCGCGGCGCTTGACTCAAAGCCGAGTGCACGGGTGGCGCCAAAAAATTCCGTCGGTTTGGGCAGAGGGACTGGGGAAGGGCGGGAAGGGTAAGAGTCGTCTGAGTTGTCGGGTCACATGTCACATGTCACGACACTTCCACGTCTATGTGTCTATGTCAATGTCTCAAGTCACAATGTCTATGTCACATGTCTATAGTCTATAGTCTATAGTCTATAGTCCGTCTATAGTCTATAGTCTATAGTCTATAGCCTATAGTCATAGTCTACAGTCTACAGTCTATAGTCTATAGTCTATGTCACTGTCTATAGTCTATAGTCTATGTCTATGTCAATGTAACAATGTCTATGTCTTGTGTGAATCCAAGAGCTTGCTTCTGGAAGATGGTTTAGCGTCCATCCGGAAATTCATGTTGCTCGTTTTGCCGGAAATTCCTGAAATTCCGATAATTCGAATATCATGAATTTCCGGAAATTCCTGAAATTCCAATAATTCCAATCATTCCAATACTATGAATTTCCGGAAATTCCGGAAAATCGGCTTTCATGAATTTCATGATTTTCCGGAAATTCCGGAAATTCAGGAAAATCGGCTTTCATGAAATTCATGATTTTCCGGAAATTCCGGAAAATCGGCTTTCATGAATTTCATGATTTTCCGGAAATTCCGGAAAATCGGCTTTCATGAATTTCATGATTTTCTGGAAATTCCGGAAATTCGGCTTTCATGAATTTCATGATTTTCCGGAAATTCCGGAAATTCGGATTTCATGAATTTCGTGATTCGCCGGAAATTCCGGAAATTCGGATTTCATGAATTTTAGGATTTGCCGGAAATTCCGGAAATTCGGCTTTCATGAATTTCATGATTTGCCGGAAATTCCGGAAATTAATATGTATATAATATTATATATATATATATATATTATATAACAATAATAATACTAAAAATCACACAATTATATGATATATAAATATTATATATTCATTCAGATTCATATTTAAGATAAATAATTATTATTAATATAGTATATTAATAGTAATATTAATATGAATATAATATAAATATTAATATTCATACTCAGATTCATATTACTTACTATTAACTATTAAGCAAGTTATTTAATGACGAATGACTCATGAATCCCTGGCACTCATTTCTTCTGCACACAACTCGCAGTGACAGTGACGTCGGCAACCCCCCTTGCTGACAGCCCGGCTGAGTGTGAGGTTTTGCGGTTTAGCCTAGCTTGGAACGCTGTCGCACTTTGGGGCTACGGGCTAGGAACCGGGCCGACAGGAAAAGGAGGAGTTTCAAAAACGACTCAGACTCTCTACGCTGCAGCGCAGAACTCGCCGTGCCTGGCTGGCAGCCGGACGCAGCAGCGCAGAGCTCGCAGGAGCTGGCTGTCAGCCGGACGTTGCAGCGCAAAGTTGGCAGGTGGCTGGCTGTCAGCCGGACGTGTAGTGACTCGTAGTCGTCGTGGCGCTGGCTGTCAGTCGCAGACCTACTTTTTTTTACCACGCTTCTTGGGCGCAACGGCGCCGGGGTCCTCGGTCTTCTCTGGTGTCGCCAACGACTGCTCTACCAAGTCCACTACCGCCTGCCCCAGGACACTCTTGACATCACCATCATCACAATGACTGTTCCAGACGTCCCGCAAAGTTTTCCTGAGGCCCTTCCCCTTGCTGTTGTCCGCCACGATGTCGGCATTGGCGACCAAAGTCACGATTCCCCATTTGATGATCTGCAAACGGCAAGACGCCTTGACTTCAGAGACGTCGCGCTGCAGCTCAGAGCCGTCCTGTAGCATGCCGTGGCCTTGCATGTCCCTTTCCGCTGCACGCAGTTGCTTCAAGGCTTTCTTGAGAGCTTCACCAGAGGCTGCGGACTGCAAGAACTCATCCATGCCCATGTGGGGATTAACCAGCTTGGCTTTTGCACTGGCAGCAGCCTCCACGAGGAGCTTTTCAAGTGACACCTTCTTAAGATTCTTAGCTGTGAAAAGTGGCTCCAGCCTTTCCAGTAGCTTGGACGCTTGCTCCAAGAACTGCTCGCAGCCGCTAGAGTGCAGCACATGCACCAGCTTCTGCTTGTTGGTCTCCTTGTCATTGGCGGCTCGCAAGTGCTGCATAACCGAGCTGTTCAAAATATCATCCGGTATTTGCTCGCTGGCAGCGGAAGGCAACACCTCACACACACCGGCGAACTCGGTGGTGACAAGGCTGACGCAAGACCTAGCGAAGACCGGCGTGTCTGACAGCGAGCAGCACTGCATGCAGCGATGCTCGAGTTTTCGCAAGTTGCTAGCAGCTTCCTGCACTTCTGGCTTGCGGCGCTCTTTGGCAAGCCTCAGCAGTTCCATGGCTGACAGCCGGAGCTCCGTCATGGCGCCTTCGTAGACCTGAGGTCCCACTTGCTCAGTCTTCGTGGCGTTCAGCAAGTTCTCCAAGGCCTCCTTGACGGGCTGAGCTGCTGCGGCTATCTCCGGGTCTGTCTGCAGTCGGTGTTTCACCTCACTCCAGCACTGCACCAAATTGTTCTGGACGTTTGCATCCAACCCATTGTCCGCATGCTCCTGCGCCGTCTTGGCCAAAGTCAGTATGGCGTTCAGCAACCCATGCCACAGGCAAACTTTGCTGCTCGCTGCCGCAAGCTTCTCGCAGGTTTGCAGCACCGTGTTCTTGTGTTGCTGCTCTGCTGCACTCTCTGAAATTGCGTTCTTCACAACCGAAACTTCCCAGTGACCTTTCGCGAACATCTGCTCCATCAAATCCTCATCCCCATGAAAATCTGAAGCAGACACACCACGGCCGCAAATGTCTTTGCAAACGCGCAGAACAAAGTCCTTTTGCTGCTTGTTTGCTTCTTCTGCCAACAGCTGCAGACCGCACAACACGCTATTCAGATAGTCATAATCGGCCGGTTGCTCAGCCGAGCCCTGGAGTGCGCCCACAAGTTCGCCTCTGTCCTGTTCTGACACTGGCGACGTGTTCCCGTTCACCTTGTTGCAAGCAGAACGGAGGCAGGCAGAGGTCGAGGCGGCGGAGGCTGGGGCGGAAAACTGCTGGACGAGCGCAGACCAGTGCTCATTTCTGACCACTGGCCGCAAAACACCAAAGTACCCGTCGTCCTGCTTCCAGGCTGACAGCCGGTTGTGCGCAGTAGCATGGTCCGCTCTTTTCTCATCAAGTGCATCGGCTAGGATGTCCAAGTCTCGCAACATCTCCTCCGGCAGTGCGTTTTCCTCCACCAAACGCAAGGCCAGATCCAGCATTGTCTGGATTTGAGCGTTCCTTTCTTTCGCAGTTGCTGCTCCCTTCTTGTTCTTCTTCTGGCTGACAGCCGGATCCGGAACAAGGTCGCACAAAATTTGGCCAAGGCACTTGTGAATGCAGGCTTGCATCACGTCAGCTCGCTCGTCTGCAACTCCCTCGAAAGGACCTTTCCCTGGCTGGCACGTGTGCGCAAACTCGTCCAACTTCTTGAAGCGCAAGCATTCCGCGAGCTTCTCTTGGAGCAGCAAGTCACACCAGGCCATGGGCACCTGCAGGATCCAAACAGCCTACAGTTATAGACTATAGACTATAGACTATAGACTATAGACTATGGACTATGGACTATGGATTATCAGCCAGCCGCCAGCCTATACTGGTAAACATACACAAAACTCAAAAACTTCGCGAATCTTAAGTCCTGCCTCCAAGCCTTCATGTCTCAAAGTTGTCAGGATCTGCTCCATCTTGTCTGTGTTGGGCGATCTCTTAGCTGACAGCTGAAACACTGTTGCCGCTGCGTGAAGCATGCTCGCAAGCTCCTTCTGCCTTCCTGCCAGCTCATCAGTTTCAGATGGCCGGTTTTGCCGTTTTTTCACTTTGTCTTCCAGCGCGGTGGCCTTCCTCTGGTACTCGCTAGTCTTCCCTGAGAACTCGGCCATCTTCTTTGTTTGGGGGTTTTCCAAAAGGAAAGACCTAGGGCCTAGGGGCTAGCGAAGTAGCGCGTTAAGGGCGAAGCCCATTAAACTTGACATACAAACATGTCTTGACGAATGCACAGCTCAAGTCGGCACAACATGAGAGTGGATGCAAAGGCGGCTCACATCTTTTTCAACGGTCGGGGCATGCATCGAGTTCGTTTGGAGTTCTATGCATCAGGCACTGAAGGACACGGTGTGCAGCCCCCCGCGGGGGCACGAATGCACAAGACGAAGTGTCCGACCGAAAGCACCCCCCTTCCATTATTCAAGGGAGAGGAGGGCGGGAAGAAAAAGTTCGCAATACGATTGCCCGAGCTTGATGCGAAAACGGTGCGCGGGCACTCTCTTCAAAGCATGTACAAGTTTACAAGTGAAATCATGTCGACATGAAGGAACGGACGTTGTTCCATAAAAAAAGTACAAAAGTCATCATGTAAATTCCATGACGATTTCATACAAAAGATTCAGAACTGTTGTTGTTGGTTTGGAATGTCAGCAACCAAAGCTTGGACAAATGGAAAACCGCTCGTTACCTCGCTGCCCCACCCAAAGAAAGGTATATCAACTTCGTTGACGCTGACCTTCTTTGTTTGGGGGTTTTCCAAAAGGAAAGACCTAGGGGCTAGCGAAGTAGCGCGTTAAGGGCGAAGCCCATTAAACTTGACATACAAACATGTCTTGACGAATGCACAGCTCAAGTCGGCACAACATGAGAGTGGATGCAAAGGCGGCTCACATCTTTTTCAACGGTCGGGGCATGCATCGAGTTCGTTTGGAGTTCTATGCATCAGGCACTGAAGGACACGGTGTGCAGCCCCCCGCGGGGGCACGAATGCACAAGACGAAGTGTCCGACCGAAAGCACCCCATAGGCACTCGGGCACTAGTCTTTTGCAGCAGCTATTGCCAGTATCGAAGTTGGCCCATCATCACGAAGGGGTTTGAAATCGCCCATCGGGTCAAAGTCTTCCAACTCCGGCGGCATACATAAGCTGCCTGCATGTCGTCCTTCAAGAAGCCTAATGCAGTCGTTGATGCGCCCCCTCGAAGGGAGATCGGCTGGGTTAGAGGTCGAAGGCACCCTCTCTATCCAAGGATAGTGAGGATGGTCCAGATCACACATGTGAAATGACGAGGCCAAGGATTGCATCGAGGGAACTCCCGATACCGCTCGGATGAGCGCGTATCGGGCACTTTCGTTATCGATGAAGTAAATGCATTTTCTGCCGGTCAGTCGGTAGCGTTCTCGGTGGCGGATGCAGACTGCTGCGGCCAATTCAGCCTGGCATATGATCTGCTCGTCGTCATAGCGTTGCCACGATGACACCAAAGACGAGGGGAGAACTCCGTCATAAATGGAAGCCGGGCCACCCATCGTGTCGATGACGACGGCGCCAACGGTTGCTAACCCCTTCTCGAAAGCAGCATCAGTGAAGATGAGAATAGGAGCATCCGGGGAGTGCCACGACACTCTCCTCGGACGAGCCCCTCGCAGGAGATCGCGAATTCGCTCACACAAGCTCTTCATCTCAACGGAGCTCGAAGAGCTCAAGGCTCGCGAAAGGGGAGCGACGGCTCGACCAAGAACGAAGTTCGATGCAAAGTTGAGCTGACCTTGTACCACAGGAACTAGTCGGAAGTCACCCCGGCCGCTGCCCAACTCGTCCAGCAGCTCGATGATGTGCTCGATCCGCCGAGGCTTGTTGCGAACCTCCAAGAAGCCGAAAGGTCCGGCCAGGCCCGACAAGTCAAGGGTGCAGCCCAACACATCGAAAATGGAATCGAAATCTCGCGCCTTATCTGGATCTGTAGAGAACCTCCAACCGAGGGCGGACAGCAAGAATTTAATGGCAGCGGTAGCCGATGCTGACGAAGCCTTAGGAGATATCGCTGGGAAGTCGTCGAAGTACACCGAGCTCGGCACCAAGATGGCCTCATTCATAAGAAATGAGAGTGCTCGGCTCATGCGCACGAATCCATACACCGACCCCTCAGCTCCAAAGGGGAGGGACTCCGAGATGTAGTACAGAGGCAGTCCTTGTTCATCGTGGTGGCAGAGCACCACCAAGTGGCGCTGGGAACGCGGAACAGCCATCTGCTTGTAAGCTTTGGCTAGATCCACACATCGACCAAGCCACTCAGAGCCGGAGGGAAGTACTCGATCACCGCAGAGCACATCACCAGTGGAAAGATCCATACGAATTTTATGCCGACCCGACATCTTGCCAGCCAGCTTGATCATCGCCACCACATAGTCGAGGTCTTGCAGACGAAGGCGCTCCGTGGAGGAGAAGGATGAGTTCAGACCCGAAGATTTGCAATCGTCGATAACCCGGGGCTTGGCCTTGGAGCCCTGAAGCAAAACAAAGCGTGGCGTCGCAATCCAGTCTGGCCTTCCCAAAGCCTCAGTAACTTCTGCCGTTGTTCGATATGGTCCCGAAATGAATCCAGCCGAAACCTCACCTTCACCAAGAGAAGTCAGAGTAGCAGCATCCTGGGGTGAAGAAGTTTTGGAGGTCACAAATTTTCGCCTCCAGGAAGATTCACGCTCCAGCTGTTCGGTGCTGACTGTTGCCGGTCGAAAACTACGATCGGCATAGGGAGGGTGGTCCTGAGTGCCAGTCAAGGAAGGGCCGTCCCGAAGCATCTCCCAGACCTCAACATCGTCGTACCGGTACTCTTCCAGCAAGGTCTTAAAGAGGAGAAGTCGTTTTCCCTTAAGAACCTTCTGAAGCTCAGGAGAGAAAGAGCGATGTAGAGCCTCCTCGTCGGGGCTAAGCTTCTCCGTCAAATGTGTCACATGCTCAAGGAAGGAGGCTCTCAAGCTTGCAACCTCGGCAGGGGTTTTAGTGAGGTTGGCGAACAGGGCTCTCTTGAAGGAGTCCGTGACAACGCTGGGACCCGCCATCGGGTGTTGAAGAGCACGAGCTCGCTGCACGAACTCCTCAGGAGTCGCATAAATGCCTATGGGGATCTTGTCAGAAACCTCCGAAGTCGAAACCGAAGGGGGCCCAGAAGAAACCGACGAACCCAAAAGACCCTCAAAAGACCCCTCAGAAAAGCTGAAGGCCCCGCGATGGGCCCCCTGCTCCGGCCGGAGGCATTTATGAGGGCAGCTAGGCAAGTCATCACGACGCAGCCACTTGATGCTGGAAAACTCAGGCATAAGCTGACGAGACTTACGTGTCTGTCGCACCTCATCGCCTGGCCGAGCCAGGGCAGGAGGTGGAGTGAAAGAGATCTCATGACAACAAGCCTGGATCACAAGTTGCACAAACTGTGAAGGGTGTTGTTCGTTTTTGCACAAAAACCCAAAGGGGGCATGCTTGTGCCCGTCGCCCACTCCGGGGCACATGTGAACAAGTGAACGAAGCGCAGAAATGTTGGTGAGGAACCTGATCGAAGCTGGCCTAGAACCTCCAAGCATGCACATGTCACCGCAGAAAGCCTCCAGGGAGGCCTTACAAGACTGAAACTCTGGAAGAGATTCAAGGCAGCTCCAAAACAGGGAGCCATCAGGGTTCTCAATGCAAACGAAGGCCCCTTTAGCGAGGGCCCACACGAGAACCTTGGCACAGAAGCGGAAGAGGCGATTTTCTGCTTGAACCTGCGCCGACTGTCTAGGGTTAAGGTCTGCAAGACCCCAGGGCTTGTCATGCGACCTCAAAGGCGGGCACTTGTCAACTGCTGGGTGTGAAGACGGCAATGACCTGGCACGGGCTTTGTTCGCAGTGCGACAGGGAGGCCGGATGTACACAAAGGTCGGCCCAAAGTCCTCTAGAATATGCAAAGCAAAGTCCTGGCCAGTGGGACTCGACAACTCACAAACAAGGGGCTGGTGCTTGTGTCGCCCCGGAACCACATGTTGATCGATCGCTATGGTCTGCCATCCTATTCTGTTGAAGCTTGAGGCCAAAGCCCCATCACCTGAGAACACCTGAGCGAAGGAGGCCGAAGCGCGAGGGGCGCCATCCGTGCCATGCAGCAGCCTAGGGGGATTAGGGTTAGGGTTCTGCAAGTCACCAGGCCCAGGCAGGCGAAAGCCCAAGTCGATCAGGGCTCCCTGATCTTCGGAACTGGCTTGATCGGAAGCCTGCAAGCTATACGCAACTAGAATAACCCTACGACCCTTAAAAGGACAGGTCTCATGCCGCAAGCGCTTGGCACAGAACAGAGCTGGATGCTGTGACACCGGAAGGAGGGCCCCGAGGGCCGAACCTGAATCGAACTCACGAGTTTCATACCTGAGGTGAGGATTCCGAGGAACCGTAGCGGGCCATTCGACCCAAAGATCGCCTCCTGAAAAGTCGGTCAAACCGACTACCAGGTTATCGCAAGGAGCGTTCAAAGCATCAACGTGCATGGCAGTTGAAACGGAGTCAAATAGAATGATTGATGTGAAAATGTGATCGGCATGAACCTGGCGAACGAACTTGCAAAGGACCGCTGTCGAATTCGGATACAGCTGGGAATTACGTCTTAGTGAAACCTTGACCCGGCAGTAGAGTCCAGTGGTAAAGGACCCACCGGTGCTGTTGCCTTGATCCCGAGACCCACTATAAACCTCCTTAGGAAGGAAATCGAAAAGCTTTACAACATCCTCGGCAGTCACTGACCGATCCAGCTTGAGAAGGCTCTCCGCAAAGGATTCGGCGGTGTCAGAAGATTGGCTCCCATCCCGAGGAGGTGGACTTCGAGATCTAGCAGGATCATCTGAGGATTCCTTGAGTCAGCTGCCCTTGTTCGGGCAATCGCAGCCGGCATGCTCTTTGAGGCAAAACCAGCAAAGGTGATATCCCTTGGCGCACCGTTGTCCGGGCTTTTTCTTGGCCCAACACTTGCCGCGGCTGAATAGGAAGCAAAGAGGCTTGCCATCCGCAGTCTTCGTGTGAGCACCGTCTGGGACGGAGATGTTCGCCGATGAGTCCGAAGGGGCCGTCGTCTTGCCTTTGTCCTTCCCCTTCCCTTTGCCTTTCCCCTTTCCGTTGTTGGGGGTGTAAGGTTCCCACCGAGGAACTGAAGGAACTCGAATCTCGGGCTGAGGGACGAGGTAGGAGAGGACATCGCTTGAGGAGCTGAGGCGCGCGATGATGGGATCACAAGTCGGCGTGCTGCCCGGCCGGGATACAATCTTCCCTCGAACTTCTTCTGCAAGGAGGACCCAAAGGCGCTTATCGGCATCAAGAATTTGTTGAAGGCTGACTTGCTTCATGCTCTTCGGGACCTCGCGCTCGCGGACGGTGTAGAGGTACGTGTGCCAAGTCTCAGCAACCTGGAAGCTCACCAAGCCAGCAAGGTCCATGGCAAGAGCCTTTCTCTGAAGGGCCATGCGAAGCTTCCACTCGCCCGCCGTGGAGCATTCGAGGTCGTCCCCCTTTGTTGCTACCCGGAGTTGGCCGTCTGATCCCAGGGCGAAGGTCTTGGCCTGCTTGATTTGCAAAGACTCCTGGGCGCGGCTGGTGCAAAGCTCAGGTCGAATGTAAGTCACTGTCTGCTCTTCCACCATGGTCACGAAGCGATCCACTAACTGATGCGAAGGCTCTGTCTCCGGGGACCAAGTCAATCCTGATAGACGGGCTCGCTGGGACTCGGACCGAGCGACTCGCTCCGACGTAGGGAGCTTCTTGAGAACTGTTTCGGCCCCATGCTCCTGCCTGAGCCGTAGATCACGAATGGCTAGCCCATGAGATTCCCAGAACAAGCGGCGGAGGCACGAAAGCTGCCCCGCATCCGGTGCTCCACTCAGGACAGTGGTGAGGAGATCGATCAAAGGGGTCTCATCGCCATTTCCGGGCTGATACGGAACACTGAAAGCATACTGCCCAAACGTTGTGAAGCCAGCACTTATCAAGGCATCCACGCTGGTGGCCGAAACCCCGAGCTGCAAAGCTCGCCGCTTGAACTCAACAGCTGAGTCCAACTCGGAGGTGGCCATGGCTCAGCTATGTGGTCGCTGTAAGCCGCCGCTGCCCATAGTTTGGCTCAATGGATGACACATGCCAGGCCAAGCGCACTGAAGGCGTGCAGGGCGTGTCACACACAGCATAGGAGACGACACGATGCTGAAGCTTTGGTTTCGCAGACAGCGAGGCTCCAGAAACGATGAGGGATAGTCGGTTTCGTCATAGACGAGCACCCTCCGCTGTATTTGCCAGGGAACTCGGTCCCCTCCGATGGCACAGCTCCCACAACACGAAAGAGGGGGCACGGTTTCACCACGATGTGAAACCCCCTCCGCTGTATTTGCCGGGGAACTCGGTCCCCTCCGATGGCACAGCTCCCGCATCTCGAAGGAGGGGGCACGGTTTCACAACGATGTGAAACCCCCTCCGCTGTATTTGCCAGGGAACTCGGTCCCCTCCGATGGCACAGCTCCTGCAGCGCGAAGGAGGGGGCACGGTTTCACCACGGTGTGAAACCCCCTCCGCTGTATTTGCCAGGGAATTAGGTCCCCTTCCGATGGCACGATCCCAGCGAATCCAATTGCCTGGGAACGACACGATGCCGGGCAGTGTTTCATCAAAGATTGATGGGCCCGGACACGTCAAGAGTACGAGCAGCACCGTGAGCAAGCCCGCGCCGGTCAGATCAAAATGTGCACAACATTTTCGAACTAGGCTCCTGACCGAATCTCAGTCCTTCGAGAAAACTACGCTACAGTGCTTGCAGGCCTGCACGTCTCCCTCTTGCGAAGTCACACCCTCCAAGCAGGAGTAATGACGATTGAGGGGGCGGCCACACAAAAGCTTCTGCAGGTCAAAACTTGCGTGCATGATCCCAGAGATATTGTGGACATACAAGTGCCGTCGAGGAACCGAAGCCAACGATTCAGGGACCGCGATCTCCTTCACGCGGTCACTCGGCTCAAAAGCTGTCGAGGGATCAATGTCGTTCAAGTCCGGCTCGGATCCAGACTCAGAAGGTACGTACTCACCTAAGTCGGGGTCCTCCTCTTCGCCTGAAGTCTCACCTAGAAGCTCCATGACACGGCGAGCCCTCCCGCGATCAGGAGAAAAGGAGCCATCGAGGATCTTGTCCAACAAGCGGCGAGTCTGGACGGCGAGCGGAGTGTAGCTGTCTCTGCTGTAGATGAGCACAGACCTGGACTCCCTATCGAAATGGTGGCCCATCAGCTTTTGGTCACGCTCGCTCCACCCTCCATGTTTGCTTATCCATGAGAGAAGGGTGGCCTTCAAACCATGAGATGTGATGCCCTCGACTTCGCTGGGCGACGATTCCGCCTTGCACAAGAGGTCGCGAAGCCACAAAGTAGCCTCGGTGGAAGACATAGGCGCCTTGCCGAATTCGCCAGTCCTCTCGCAGTAAGTGGGCAAAGCAGGGCCCGTCGAGTCGAGGCCGAAGAGACGGCGCGAAGCTAACCAAGCATCCGCCCACGGCTTATGGTAGAGGCCCCTCCCTAAACATATCAGGGGGAGCAAAATCGACCTGTCACGTGCAGCATGCGAAGTCTTGTGTTTTGAAGTTGCAGTTTCTACCAAGTAGATGCGACCAGCACTCGAAAGAGAGATATCAGCCAGATGGAGAGAATCATCCCACCTAGCACACGAGTAGAGGGCGAAAAGGACCTGGCCCCCTATCAACGAATCCAAGCTGGGGGCAGACTCAACCACGTGCTTCTCGAGGGCCCACACCTGGTCAGCCGTGAGGACCTCGGATTGTTTGGTGGGCCTCTTCCGAGCCATCTCCCCACGAGCCAGACCTTCGCACCGCGATGAAAACTCGATCTCCTTCGGTAGACCCTTGATCTTAACAACCCCATGAATGAATCTGATGGCAGAGAGCACCGACGAGGCGGCCGTGGCTCCCCGTTTCTGCTCCCTAAGAAGGCTCAGGTACTCATAAAGAATCTCCTCCTGGAAATCCAAAGGAGGAACCCCTTTGTCGTTGAGGAAGCAGCAGCAGCTCCACAAAGAAGAAACTCGCTTTAAAAGAGTGCCGGTGCTCTTCGAAACAAATGCATCGCGGAAGCTGCGGGCCACCACTTCCTCGTCCTGAAGGGCCCCGGCCGCGTTGACCAAGGCACAACCCAATTCTGATGAAGAAGGGTCCTGAAGGACAATGGTATGAAGCTTTCTCAGCTGCAAGGCACGGACCTCAGACTCATCACGATGTAGATTGCTAAGACGAAGCCTCTTCCTGACGAAGTCCGGATACGAGTGCTTAGGCATGGAAGTCGGGGCCATCACAGCCGGCTGAGCAGAAGGAACAAAAAGATCTCCGACTCCCACAGAGTGATGCTTGAGTGTTGGCTTCAAATGAGACGGCAGAGCAGCCCAAATGCCCTGCTCCCACGGAAACTTCGGAGCAGACTCGGAGATGCTCCTGCTTATGGCCGATGCCAAGAAATTCTCATAAGACATTCTCTGACCATGACCCATCTGCAATTCCGATCGCACCCCCGATGACGATGAAGGCTGGGAATGAGTCATCGGAGCAGATATAGAGGTAACGGCCGCAGCCGGCTCAGAAGACGGATTAGCCCATGAGTCATCAGATTCCTCAGCTAAGCCGAACGAACCTGCCGCATCATCCCAAGGAGCTTCTGCCGAATCACCCCCCTCCATCTCAGAAGCTTCGAATGGCATCTGATGGTTCATTGGCTAAGGTTGAGCGCAGAAGAAGCAAGCTCGAAGACGCCAGCTGACACGCAGAAAGTAAAAACGATCAGCTGGAGACATGTGGATCCAGACTAGCCGTACAACATCGTAATGTTCGGCACAGCAAAGAAAGCGACTGGAAGCAGTACTGCCTTCCATGGCTGGACCCACCAAGAAAAAGTTCGCAATACGATTGCCCGAGCTTGATGCGAAAACGGTGCACGGGCACTCTCTTCAAAGCATGTACAAGTTTACAAGTGAAATCATGTCGACATGAAGGAACGGACGTTGTTCCATAAAAAAGTACAAAAGTCATCATGTAAATTCCATGACGATTTCATACAAAAGATTCAGAACTGTTGTTGTTGGTTTGGAATGTCAGCAACCAAAGCTTGGACAAATGGAAAACCGCTCGTTACCTCGCTGCCCCACCCAAAGAAAGGTATATCAACTTCGTTGACGCTGACCGTCTTCTTGTAAACTTCCGTTGTTTCAACATCTGTGCAAAGCTTGTTCAAGATGTCTCTCGACAAGAAGTCCACCCTTGGATGATGCCCCAAGATAACTGTATGTATGACTCAACGCATGACTGTATGACTGTATGATGACTCTGTATGACTCGACTCTATGTAAATTATATATACGGACCACGGACTGCAGACTACAGATACAAGTAGGACTCGGACTGGGACTGAGACTCCAAGACTCTGAGCAGAAAAAATTGTTGCTGGCAAGTTGCACGCTCTGCCGGCAAGTCTTCACCTCCACCAGGCCGCTGGACTCCAGGACTTCCACCGGCGTCTTGTTGTTAAACTTGTTCGGCCGGCCTCGGCCGGCTGTCTCCGCTTTGTTGTCTGTAGGTCCTGGAGGTTGCTCTCGAGACTCCCGCCTCTCACTTGACAGATGCTTGCTGACAGCAGAATCGGGAAACTTGCTGCCAGCAGGAATCGGATTCTGCGCTTGCTGTCCGCCTCTGGCTTTGTTTTTGGGCGCAGGCAAGTTGGCACCACTGCCGCTGCTTGGGTTCGGCCGCTGGGTTTTCCTTGGCGGACTATCGCCCTCGTCCAGCAAAGTGCTCCTCACCCCGTAGTCGCCGTCCTCGTCCGAAGACTCAGCCAGCCTCGGCAGCGCTTTGTCCTTCAGGTCTTCCTGGCTGTCAGCCGCAAGCACGCTTGACTCGTTCGCTTTCTCGGCAAGTGCGTTGTGCAGGCGCTTCTTTGAGGAGGAAAACTTCAAGCTGTGCTGACCCTCATGGATCTCGTGCTCGCCGTTGTCGATTTCTTCCATTTGTCGAACACCTGTCTTCTCGGTGACGTTCACGTCCCAGATGCCCTCGCGGTTTTTCCTGATCATCACGACCTCCCGTTTTTTTCCGTCTATGACCTTTTTCGCCACCTTCAAACCCTTCTTTTCTATGAGGCCTGGGTGCTCCTTCTCGAAGAGCGCCCGGTCCCAGCACACGTAGCCCGTCACCACCTCAGTCGAAGCCTCCTTGAACTCCTCCACAGACTTCTTTCTGGCAAGCTCCAGGCGCTGCTTGGCGGAGTCCATTGTCTTGCCCCTGAACCGCGCTTTGCCTTCGTTGAGCAGCTCCAGCATGGCACCTCGAGCTGCTATGAACTCGGCCTGCAGCTGCGGATCTCTTTTCATCCGATTGTTGACAAACTCTTCGATGGATTCGTCTCCGAAGGCGCCGTGCTGGTACGTGAGCTGGCAAACCCTGTCGTGCTTGGACTGAGGATCCTCTGGGGTGCCTCTATGCCACACTGTGAAGCGGCTTTTCGACAAAAAGCCTGCCCTGATTTCGTTTAGGTCGCAGTTCTTGCGACCGCAAGCGATGCAGCTGCGCACCTTCAAGAAGACTTGTCCGTCTACCACCGTCCCGGCGGCGGAGTTTTGACACAGAGCTGTCGAAGCAGTGTTTGCCCCCTCTGAGCGTTCTGAGCGGCCGGCGACGGATTTCAAGTCCTCGTCCATGGCTGACAGCCGAGAGAGACAGGCGAGCACACAACAAGGTGACAGCCGAGTGCCCAACAGGCTGAAAGCTGAGCACAAAACAGGCTGGCAGCCGAGCACAACAACAACAACAACGCAGCCAACTTCAGCGCAGCGGCCCCCGTCCGCACTTGCTCACCAGGGCCAGGCAACTCTCGTCAGCCTAGTCTTACCACCTACTGCGTTTCAGGCTCTCTCCAGAGGACTGTAGACGTCTGTCAGACTCCTAAGACTTGACTTCACTACTGATAGACTGATAGATAGTTCAACTTGGGGCCACTTTGACTTGAGCCCATGGAAGCATCCACATGTCACATGTCACATGTCACACGGAGTTCCCAAGCATGAAGACAGAATGACAGAACTGAACATAACATAACATAACTGAACGTGACGTCGGAACACTGTACCACAGCCGGCCTGTCAAGCTGCTCACTTGCTCAATCAAAGCACGCACCGTCACCCACTCACCGGTTTTCGCACTCAGCTGTGTAAAGACGTGGTGCTCGTGGTTCGGCCCTACAGGCCTTCAAACGTCCAAAAACTCAAACAGGGCGAGTTCACAGCTTCACAGCCAAGGCAGTGGGGGCAGCTATGCCACCGCCGCGCCACGGGAGTGCGCCCTGCTGTCCAACTGGCTGTCAGCCGTACACGCGGCCCTTTGCTGCCAGGAGGCGCTAGAACTAGTCCAGGTCGTCTATATCACAAAGCAACCGCTCCACATCATCAGCTGCAGCCGTTTCTTCTTGCTCTTTGTCGGTCCACATGTATTGCGGAAGGTGGGAATATAGCGACAGAAGCAATGCCATCAAAATTGTGCTGGCGAAGGCGTTGCCACCAAGGTCTTGCTGCTGGTGGTCAGTCACCTGCAGCTCCGAGACTTCTGGAAATCCTTGCAACCTCAAGGATTCCTTGCCCGTCAGAAGTCGGTTGTGAAGCACCAGGCCCTCTTTGCTGCGTGCCAAAACCCAGATTTTCTGGGTTGGCAGCATCGTGAAAGAGGGGCGCAGTCCGACAGTGGACAGCTCCAGAGCTGTCTTCCTGAGACGGCCCGAAAGTGCAACATGCGGCGCGAGTTTTTTTTTTTTATGCTCTTGTGGTGACTTGTCTTGTTCCTGGCTTCGTTTTTTTTTTTACTGTGTGGCTGTTGCCGTCGGCTGGGCTTGAGTCTGTATCGAGTCTGCACAAAGTCTGAGCCACGTCAGAAGAGGCCGCCGGCGTCTCTGAATCTGCGTTTCGTGAGGTCCTTCTTCTTTCTTCTCTAGACTTTGCTTGTGTCTTTTTTCTTGCCTTTTGGAGCATTTCGCACAGCACTTTGGCAAGTCGACCGCAGATCAGCGGGCAGTGCCGTTGCGAGGTGCCGTCAGCGCGGCGCTGGCTGTGCTTGTCGCGGGCCTCGAGAAGGTGCACCTCGGGGTCGCGAGCACTCTGACTTGTGCTGCGGTTCTGGTCACGCGAGTGGCGCGCACGATGTCCTTTGCTTCTTTCCACGTCATTCTGTCCCTTCAGGTCTGACGATGTTTATTTTTTATATGCGACATGCGGACCGACTCGGGCGCAGGCGCCCTTGGCAGCTCGAGTACGTCCCCGTGTAGATGGAGCATCCTGGCTTGGTGTGTGGGATTTCGCTTGCTGCCATACTTTTTTTTTCTTCGCTGCAGCGCTTGCCTGAGCCTATGTTCGTAGAGCTGGATTTGTTGTGCCATGGATGACGGCCACGCCCCATGGATGGCCTCGGCTCACGTCAGGTTTTCTTGCTGTCGTGCATATTGTGTGCTGCATTTTTTTTGGTCGGCCGTGCCTCCTTGTAGACGATGATGGGAGGCCGATGTCGTTGGCTCGCTGTCATGCGGATCTCCTCGGTCAATGCCTGTTGCAGGCGTGGCGTCGGTTAACTGACGTGGCTCGATCGTTGAGTCGGCTGCGGGGCCCGGCGTTGCGCTGCTCGATGTTGCTCCATGGCTGGCTTGGCCTGTCTGCAGGCATTTCGCTTCTGTGAACGACATGCTCACGTGTGCAGTCGAACAGCTCGAAGGCGTACAAGTGTCGGTTGAGCGTGGCGGGGGAGCGGGCCATAGGTGGAGCACGTCTTCGATTTCTGGCTGTTGCCGGACTAGTGGTTCTGGTATCTACGCATGCTTGTCTGGTTCTTTCGTAGCTTTGCGGGTTGCTTATGCACATTCCACGGATCGGTGGCTAGCCTTTTGTAGTGGTTTGATCGCTGAGACGTTTGAAGCACGCAAACGACTTGCGGTGTGAAGGCATGCAGACTCTTTCGTTCGAGTGTTGCTCGGGACTCTGGTGTTTTTTTTTGTCTTGTGCTCGGAGTCGAATCGGTCATGCTCTGTAGCCCTCTGCCGTGCTGAGCGCTGTCTCAGAGGGTTTGCATGAGGATGTCGGCGATTTGACTGGCCGCCCAGAGGCGGCTTCTGTATTGCAGGCGTGCTGTGTGGCTGCATGCCTGCCGGTTGTCCGTGCCACCAGCTCCTGCGCTACACACCAGGTCGATCTGCAGCCGAGTGGTGTGACGGTCGCCCCGACTTTGCAAGGCCGCGAAGGCCAGCACGAGGCGTGTGAGGTCGTCTAGAGTGGACGCGTCTTGCCGGGGCCAGAGCAGCTCGAGGATGCCGTAGTCGAAATTCTTGCTTGCTCTGTGCTGTGCTGGGACCGTTTCGTCCCAGAGTCGCTGCATCACTTCTTCGGAGGGCAACCCGCTTTCTTCGTGTGTCGCATCCGCAGGGCTGCACATGTCTTCGTAGACTGCAGATCTTGCGTAGGCGTCGCACCATGCCTTCAACATATGTTCGGAAAGGGTGCCCCGCAGATTCCGGAAGGTGCGTTCAGCCTGTCGGGCGATTGAAACAGCACAGGGGGGAATTGAAGGCACGGGACGAGAGCTGTGTGTTGGGTCGCACCTGGGTCTGCTCGAGATCGTCGGCCTTGTTGGGATCGGCGACATCGGTTTTTGGCGACATGGCTGCGGCTCTCTTGCGGGAGGACTTGCTATTTTTGTCGGCGGCAAGTTCTTCTCTTGCTTCCCTTGAGCCGAGACTGATTCGAAGCTAAGCTGGCTGCCGCAGGAGGTCGGCGAAGTCTTGTCTGCAGAGCATGCAGGCTGTGATAGGCGGCGACGGTCCTTTTTTTCATGTTTGCGGGCTGGTCGATCGTCCGGCTTCTCTGTCTGTGTCATTCTCTCTCTGCGGGTCTACGAGATGCCACGCTTGCGCGCGTTGTCGGTCAGGGTTCCTGCCGAGGCTCTGGTCCGTTGCTCTGTTTGTGTGGTTCTGGCGTCGAGCCTTGCGTTTGTTCTTGCCGACGGAGTCGCTCTCCTTGGGGCTGCTTTGGCTCGTCTGGTTGAGAGGTTGCCATATTGGTCCTCTGATGGGGCGGGATGGCTTTTCGGGGGTGTAACGCCGTGGATTTGCCATCACCCAGGCATAAGCGATTTGGTATGGGATGGAATCGGGGTCGACCTGGTGCTTTGCCAGGTTTTCTGGTCGGAGAAGGAAGTTCTCTTGGTCTTCTCGGCAATCACTGAACGGTTGCCAGCCTCCGTTTTGCCAGATGCCGACGGGGAAGGCGTCCACGAAGTCGACTTCTCCGGCGAGCAGGTTGCTTTTGCTGACGCCCAGCGCGAAGCGCCCTCGCTTCGCCAGGTTGGTGCCTCGAATCTCCCACGTTTTGTTTTTTTCGAAGATCTGCGGGATCCACGGGCGTGTTACCACCAGCGCTTGTGTTGGCTCCTGGCGGTGCGCCATTGCCATTGGCGGCTTTTTCTGCAGAAGCGGCGGGGCTTCCTTAACAATTCAGGTGCACAGCGTTGTTCGGAAACGTGGCGCCATGTGGCGCCGGTGCGTGGGAACATGGCGAGCCTCGCAGGCGCCGTTGGTCTTCGGTCGTTTGTTGGTCGGCTCCTCGGTTCGGTCACTCATGTCTCAGGCAGGCATGTGGGTGCCGCAGTGAGGTTTCCTGTGTCTTCGGAGCTGCAGATCGGGTGTACGGAGCTGTGAGGCTGCACGTTCTTCTGTCGTTGAGCGAGGGAGAAAGAAGCGAGGTGATTAGGACTGCATGCAAGCTGCGATGTTCTCGTTCGCGTTCTGGCTGAGAGCTTTTCAGTCCTTGTTCAGGGCATGATGTGTCGGGCGGGAGAGGGTGCCAGGAGCATCACACATTTGATCTGTTTTTTTGTAGTCGGAATGGCATTGCCGCCTAGCGGCGATTGTGCTTTGCACGCAGGAGCTTGTGACATGTGAGGATCTGTTGATATTGATTAGCTAAGCTATTCAATGCGTCTCACAAGAGAACAGTTCTCACTCACACGCTCACGACGAAAAAGGGAAGTGCGCCTCGTGCCAGCGCAACTGCATTTTCCAATTACATCGCATCACACTCATTCTACACGTCTGTGTATGAATTGAAATCTTCGCAGCGTTCTCGCTGCTCGCTTATGCAATCTCGTAATTATTACGTGTAGTCTGTAGCTATTCCTACCATGGCAAGCTTCCGCGTAGATGAAGGTGGTCAAGACGGTAGCATGAATTTTGATGAAGCTGTTGGGCAAGTAAATGGTATGAAGCTCTAGGGTCCAGAAAGACGACCCCTGCGTTCAGACCGAACAACGGGGGAAATGACCATCAGTGATCTACCTGTTCGTCATCTCGATTCCAGCGCCACCCAATTCGAGCAATTTGCTGATGCTATCATGCATCACCCACTCGAGGTCACCGTCACCATATTTGACAACCTCTACAAGTTTTGCTGCGAGAACAAATATTCCAATCTCCCTGAGCCCTTCAATTTGAAGAAAGAGCCCTCCGTGCCGTACAGCATGCAAATCATCATACAAACTGCACAGCCACCTCCCGGAGGAGATACGGATGGATCCTATGTTCGCATCTTCAAGCATGTGTACCTGGTCTCAGCTTCAGATTGTGTCCAGATGTGTCATGGTACTCCTTTGCGGATTGATTGGGGTAATCACACCCGGCTTGCTCTCACGGGCCTTTAATTTCATGCTTGACAAAATGGGTGGCAAGAAACTACTTCACTGGCTTATCAAGCCGAAGTTCGAAAGGAAAATTTCTATTGATCAGCAAGCCAGATAGGAGGGCTACAAGTTCATCCGCGAGTTTGGTCCCAAGGCCAATAACCGCAATCAGTTCATGGAATGGACTGATAAGCAGATCAACACCCGTGGTGGCAAAATTGAGGCTTGGTCCGAGGGTAAGGTAAAGGAAGCGCTCCACAATCATATGCGTGGTAAACTAAACGCGAAGACGATCGAGCACTGGCCGTTTACCTTAAAGTCATTCACACCCTGGTTCTTGGACAACGTTCTGAGCAAGATGCTTCTATCGCTGCGACAACATGCTATCACATGGATAGGACGAACCCGTACAGGCAAGTCCTTGGGCTCAAAGACTGTCCTGTTCACGCAATCCAAGTACGAGATTGACCTGGCAGACAGCACAGACTTGGTTCCCTCCATCCTTACAGCGAAACACGTGGACTTCTTTAAAGCGGAACCCCTCACCAGATTTAAACCAGGTGTCTTCGATGACGGCATGCTGCAAAGGATGGACGCATCCTTCCTCAAGGCGTTTCTCAATCCATCCGTGGCTTGATATATTTTCTTCTTATTTATTGATACAGTTTTGCATTTCCAAGAATCGCCGAATCAACATAATAACATAGACACTTAGGAAGAGGATGCCACAGTCTGGGCAAGGTATTCATCGGCACACTTCGAGCAAGGTGCGGGCCGCCATGCCTGCAACAACCCATATGACCGCAGCGTGGATAAGGAAGCTTTCGCCAACATGAACACGACCAAGTGCCGGCATATCTCTCATGAGGATTTCATCAAATTGATCACTCCCTCCTTCAGTGCCGTGGACGAAGCAGAAGACCTCGATGCCATTTTAGCACGCACCCATTTCATTGTCCTTTCAGACAGTGGCGTGTAATTATCATCGCGTTGCTGCAACGGCCAAAGACTGTGTGAGCTTCATTCCCTGAGACAACGAGCCCAAAGATCTTCTCGTCCAATCCCAGCACGAGATCTTAAAAAGCCTACAAGCTCAACCCGCATGCTCACGAACTTCCCCCGTCCTATCATGAGGATTCCGTGTGGTCACAGGAACTTCTTCGACGTCTCCTAAACGGCGAGAGTATCCCTCGTGGTTGCACCATCTACCGGCCCAGGGGTAGATTATTTGGGAAAGTGCGGTACTTGTCTTTGAATATACATGCTTTTCCATGTAAAGTTAGATTCCTCATAAGTTATTTCCATAGCATAGCCCGATATTTTAAATAGTTAGATAGGTTGCTTGTTTTCCTGCCACAGGGTTTCACTAAAAGCATGAAATAGAAAGGTATCCTGAGCAATCTCGCCCTGCTACTCTTCCGGAACAAGCTCTTCTCGCAAAACTCAAGAAAGAAAAGGTCATTCACGCCTTCCGCAACTTAAAGGAGAGTGGCCCTCAGGCAATCGACTTGGATACCCCCTCACCATCTCCAAAGAAACGTCCGCATGTGGCTGCTGCTGATGCAACCACGTCGCATTCCAGTAAGAGTGCACGCGGTGATGTTCCATCTTCTACAGCAGTTCTGAACCCTGACTTTGCAGGCCGCTCGCGTTGTAAGTATAAGATAACATCGTAGGAAATCTTCACTCATAGTATCTTGGCACTGCGATCTTATCTTCATACTTTGTTTTTCATTCTCACTTACCAGGCTTCGGCGACCACACCGACAACGTGAATGAGGATTTCCCTGATGTGGGCCACGTTCCAGATGAATTCGAAATGGCGTTAGAAATGGAGATTGACGTAATGGACGTCGAAGAGTAGAAAAAACAGTAGCTATACTTTCGTAGCAGAGCATCGTGAGTGCGTCTATGAAGTCCCTGGGGCGAGTACACGATTGAAAATTTATGATTTGCGTTCATTTAAATACGACAAAGGGATATCACATTTTAAGACGCCTGGCGCTAGACCGAATGGTTGCAGTGGAGATCAGCGGACAAAGGCTTCAGATGCATCGAAAATACCATAGTGTATTGACGCGCTGTTGTTTTGTTGCACTGTGTTAGAAAATGATCATGGCGTGCTGAACTACACATCCACACCTGCAGCTATCAAGCTCAATTTCCAAAGTATTTGACACAACATGGTTTCTTATGTAGATTGGATCGCATTCCGGAGCGCTATCCTCGTTGCGGACTTTATGAACAGGACCGAATTCTTATCAACAGTAAGATATAGCGTCGTTCGTGATCCTGCTCCTCTACCAGACTCGTTGGCCACACGTGCTCTTCTTGCACTTCAAGCTCTCAAACTTGTGCCTGGCGAGAGGGTCTGCGAAAGTTGTTCCTTCCCGTACACGCTAGTTTTCAGAGCCCAGCGCTATTGCTGGCGTGGCAGTCGGTCTGATATCTCTGGATGTCCGGATCCCGGACGCTCCGAGTCAGCTAGAAATGCATACGTAGCTTGTGATGCTAAAATTTGCTAACGTTACGCATGTGTCCAGAATTCGCCAACGTGCCCCGTGATCAGCGTGATTTGTGTCCTTTGGGCTATATATATATATATATATGTATATATATGTATATAGACATATATATATATATACATATATGTTATATATTATATATGTGTATATACACTCATGTGTGTATGTGTATATATATACGTATGTTCGTGTCGTCCCACGTCGACGGGACAAATGCCCGGGAATGAGAAAAAAACAGGATTCATGGGTCCTATATCTAGGACCCGTGAACCCTGAGACCCTAAAACCTTAATCTCGAACTCTATATATACACAGGCCACTGAATTCGAATTTCGAAGCTAGCTATAAGTTCGAAAGAGTCCATGCGCTGCAGGAGCATTATGATCAGGATCGGATGCCGCAGCTGCAGCCGCAGGGCTCTTGTACGACGGCTGACCGGGAAGTATAAGGTTTGGTTTCCGGTGTATAACGTGTTGTACGTTATATCCCAATAATACTTATATTCTTATTATTAAATGTACGACGACTCGTCCTGGCCTGCTGCGGCTAGCTTATTGCTTGATCGGGTTTGTTTTCGATCCACAGCTAGAAATAGATCTACCCGCTAAATAATTTAATTTATTACCCCCTCATGCATACCCCAAGATTTGTGCGATCTTACAATCATGGATACCGTTGGTACACGTTTCACTACATGGCCGGTGTGCGACCCGATGCATGCGCCGGCGAATTTTCGAAGCAGAACGCCCGATCCCTATCATGCATCGATCAATATGAACACGTGTTAACGTAAATTATCATACAATGTATTAATGTCAGGACTGGCTGGTGCAGCCGGGGCTAGTGCTGGCAGCCGGGGCCGTGGCCCTGCGGAACGTTCCCGATCACCTCGTCGTATTGCGAGCTCGAGTGCAGCTGCCGGCAGCACTAGTAGTACTGGCGGTACTGGTGATGTGGATATCCCTCCGGAGGATGCAGCATGGACCCTGACAGGTGCACCGATTCCCCAGCTTGTGATATGCGGTCTTGCACGCATTTGCACATATATTCGTATCGAAGCGCTTTTAATTTTGGCTCAGCACATACGCTGCTGTACGCTTCGCCTGTGCAAGCGCAGCTGGGCATATAT
Organism: Symbiodinium sp. CCMP2592; assembly: GCA_905221615.1. Lineage (NCBI taxonomy): Eukaryota > Dinophyceae > Suessiales > Symbiodiniaceae > Symbiodinium > Symbiodinium sp. CCMP2592. The sequence continues at coordinate 243,736 of CAJNDT010000104.1, read as the reverse complement.
ATGATCACAGACCCATGCAGGGTACGGGGTACGCATGACATGCATGCCGGCTTGGATTTTCAGGTCGACAACACGAACGATATGGCACCGGAACCGTCGTCTCCAGTCTGCTTGCCCCGGTCCTTGCAACGCATTTTGCTAGAGGACTGCCAGCGATAGAATTCCATATTCGAACCTCGATTCCACATATATATCGATACAATCCGGAAGGACATTTTGAACACCTTCTTGACGGAGGGGAACCGGAGCCGCCTGGAAGAGCTCCGGAAGTTCAAGGCTGACATGTTAGTAATACTCAGGCGTATTCGGGCGAGTAGGACATGTTAATATATGTCCAGCTGGTAGTTATATCGCAGGGAACTTCGAAGTTCCTGCTGGAGATTGTGCCTGCCGGCGTATGCACGCCGGAGATGGTGCTCGGCACTATCGATTACTGTGTGTGACATGCATGTGTGTGTGATGAGTCGCATTGTTTGGGTGCTGCCTAGATGGAACGGCATTTCCATTTCTTTGCTGGCTATTATGGGACTTTCGGATCGCAACTGCCAGTGATTTCAATGCACCAGGACAACCATGTAACTCGAGTGTGTGTGTGTGTGTGCTGGGTGAAGAGCTTAACTCTAAGCACTCGTATTATAGAAATATATGGTAGGTACCGTATAGGTGTTAGAAAAACATATACACAAATAAATATAATATAACTACGTACTCGATCCCTGCATGCAGGAGATAATTATGTCACTTGCAAAGCGCTATGGGCTTTTTCCGGACAACATTCGTCGAAAAGTTCTGCGAGTGGCTTGGGTTGATTCATTCTTCAGATATGTATGCAGATTCTTTATTTTATAGGGCTGCATGTACATGCATGATACTATTGAGGAATGGGCGGCATCGGAAGCCGCGACCATACGCGGGGCGGCGGCCTATGGACTGTCGCTTGCAAAGCGCTCAGCCGGTGCCAGGATCGGATTGCTAAATTCAGCATATAACATCCAGATTGCAATTAAAGCATGGCTTCGGAATTTAATTTGGATAAGGTTGCATGACGCAGATCATATGCATTAATAGATGTCCAGGTCTACATATGTGTTTCTCGTTGCCGGTGCTCGGAACTTTAGATCATTGTGTGGAGTTGTTAGGTTCGGCTTCAAGGGGTTAGGCTCATATTCGCATTTCATTCCAATGCCATTTTATATATGGTGAAGTGGAGTTCGAGCTTTTCATATATGCACAGTATAAATATTTATACTGTACATATATGAAAAGCTCGAACTCCACTTCACCATATATATATATATAAATACACATATATTGCAGTATACACAGAATATTACAGCTGTGTTTCGAAATATATTGATTCAAATTTTAATGTAAATAATGGAATCTCGAATCAATTCTATTTTCCCGCGAGGACCAGCAAGATGCAGGCTTTGAAAGCCATCATCCGGGATACCATCAAGCAGATGGAGTCGACCGAAGGCAGGCTCACGTTACATGACGTGTGCTGCTTTAGGTTTCAAAGGCTTCGGGATCGAGGGTGTAGGTTTGGGGGTTCAGGGTCGGTTTAGGGTTTACAGGTTTAGAGGTTTAGGCTTTAATTCAGGGTTTAGAGGTTAGGGATTCGGGGTTTAGGGTTTAAGTGTCGCTCTAATTTGGGAGGGTTAGGGATCTAGGGTTTAGGTGTTTAGGGTTTAATGTAGAGGTTAAAGATAATCAAAAGGACAGGCCGCAATTTTATATGAGGTACGGCATGTAATAAGCCTTTAGCTTACACGTGGTACATACGCAGGATCACCGACGGATCCAGATGCGAGCATTGATGCGGCATTGAAGATGGTGGAGCAGGACCAGGAATGCCTCCCCGAGTCAGTGCAGGTGGGATTCTGTCTGTGGGGCCCATGCTAAATCTTGCTGTAGCGATCATCAATACTAGCGATCTGTTCAGGGATCCGATGCCGAGCTCGAGATGGATTTGAGCTCTGGGGTTCCGGACGTTGTCGCAAGTCTGCATAAATATTACATGCTTCAACATGTACGTGTGTGAGCTTATGATCACTGCGAAAACAAAATCCCGAAGTACACAAATTAAACCAGCCCAGGAAGCGCCACCAGCCTCGGCTATGTGCACGCCGATGAAGCCGCCAGTGACTTCCTTTGTGACGCCACCCCCCAAGGACCCACGGAAAAAAATCAGAGACAAGATCATTGTATAATAAGCAGGCAGCAGAGTATTTATCCCCGATGCTGTAAGGAGATCTGTTCCACACCGGTGCCTGCAAAGATCCCCAAAGAGCTCATGGACCCCGCCCTTCTCCAGACAGTGCCTTGCCTTAAGTATAGTTACAATACAAAACCCATCCACAAATATAGTCCGATCATCAGGTCTTCGCCGACAACATGGAGACACAAGCCTTCGACATGGATGCAATGTGTCAATTGGTGCAGCAGGGATTCCAGACCGCAGCAGCGCCGGCGGTGTCGGCAGAGGAGAAGCGGCAAGCTGCCCAGGCGAGCAGCAGTATAAGCGCGGAATATATATTACCTTAGATAGCGAGAAAGGCGAGGAGTCGGTCTAGGCTTCAGGGTTTATAGGGGGTTACAGGGTTCAGGAGTTTCAAAGGGTTTAGGATTCAGCATGGATGTATGGGTGCCACTGGATCAACATGACTTGGAGGACTGTAGCTTCATAGTGTCTGCTGCTTGTTATGCATCCCCTTTCTGTCCGACTGGGGCTTGAGGTGGGGTTTCGGTACCAATATTATAGCCCAACGAGGCCTCACATCTCTATACTTATGAACACACACACACACACACACATATATATAGTTACATATATATATATCTCTCTCTCTCTATCTGTCTCTCTGATATCGATTTCTCCTTCTTATATGTATAGGTTGGGTGCATGCCTGGCCGAGGCTATGGTTTAACATGTTTCGAATGATGTGCATAGACACATATGTAGGTATATGTCCATCTATTATTGGGGTTGGGCGAGGCTCAATTGGAAGGCTCGGGCTCTGCAACTTAGGTGGTAAACTCTCCCTTATGCAAACTTCAAGTCCCGCACCCGATATCGGTAGATGGTGATACCGAACTTGGATTGGGCTGTAGGCTAAACAAGAATTACAGTAACATGCGAACTCTTGACAACACACCCGAATCCTACACCCGGGACAATATGCAGATCGAGTTGAGAGCAGAGTATGTCTACATATGTTAAACCGAAACCTCAAAGCTTAAGCCAGCAGCCCGAAAGCTTGAATTATCTAGGGGCCGTGTAACGTAGATCTGGGCATAAATGTTTTCTGTCAGGACTTTCGAAGATTAGATTGGCTGCTGCCTCGAATACAACCTCTGGGGGCAACTCTAGACTCATCAGATCAAGCTCGGGGGGTATAGGGATAGGGTTCCAAAAAATTAATAGCATAATACCACACCATCACCCCATTCCCAGGAGTCGCGAGGTCCCATCGAGCGGGAGGTAGAGGCTGTGCCCATCGAAAAGCAGCTGCAGCTGCTGTGCGATGGCACAGATTTGGCCAAAGCCCAGCTCAAGGTTCTTCAGAATTCTAAGCTATTTAAGTTGCTGTCGGTGCCCCTCTAGCTATTTAAAGCCAAACCCCTGAAGTTGGCCGAGAATGTTCGACATGCAGCTGCACAAGAGAAAGCCCAGAAGACTGAGATGAAGGTGCAAAAAAAAATCACAAAGGAGGAGCGAGCGCAGGCCAAGGAGAAAATCAAGCAGGAGAAGGCCGAGCTTAAAGAGGCGGCGAAGGAAGCTAAGAAGCTTGCCAAGGCCGAGGCCAAGGCGAAGGCAGGGAACAAAAAGGGCTCCAAGGCTTCCAAGGAGCTCGAGCAGCCAGATGCCCCTTCCCCGGATTTCGAAAAAAAACCGAGCACGACAAGCGCTGGAAGCGACCTGAGTGATGTTTGGGCACACGTAGTGCCTGGGCTAAGCCTATTTATAAATCTACCCAAGTAACAAATTCTATATATGTATGTACGGTGAACGGGGTCTTTCCTTGTAATGCCGCCGCAATATAATATGTTTCTCACGCACTGAGAATCCAGAATCATGCCAAGCCCTAAATTCTAAAACGATGGCAAAACACCCAACGCAAAACCCAACAACCTAAGTTTCGATAGCAAGAAAGCCCCGAGCCCTAAACCCAATATCCCTAGGCCAGAAAGTATGAAAGTTTCGATGCCAGAGCCCCCAGCTCCTAAACCCAGCCCAATCGAATAACCCCAAGCCCTAAAGTCTAAAGCGATGGCAAAACTTCCATTGCAAAACCCCATAACTTAAGTTTCGATAGACAAGCCCCGAGCCCTAAACCCAATAACCCCAAGCCCTAAACTCTTAAATTTGGATTGCAAAGCCCCGAGCCCTGAACCCAATAACCCTAAGCCCTAGACTCTAAACTTTCGCTCACAAAGCCCCCAACCCTAAACCCAATAACCAGAGATTCCATGGCAAAGCCCCATATCCTTAAACCTAGAAAACCGCACACAAGCCCTAAACCCAAAACTTTCGGTAGCCAAGCCCCCTGATCCAAAATCCAAGGAGGGTGATCTGCTCGCAGCGGGCGTTCCAGTGCCGAAGGACTTCGATGGGACGCAGCACAAGTCCTATGTGATCAACCAAGGGCCGGAAGGGACGGGCAGCATCCAGGTGCTGTTGCACGGCTGGGTTTAAATTGTTACTTGGAAATCAACTCCTGTGATTTAAATATGGTGCCTATATAGAAGTGCTGCTTTGGATCCGAGGTGGTTCAAGGGAGCGATCTACGTATCGGAATACCGGAACCTGGAGGTGACAAACGATGGCACAACACACGTGTTCTCCAACAACAAGAAGTAGGGAGTTCACATCGCATCGACCAAGTACGGAGGGTGGAGAACAGCTTTCCACCTGGGGAGGATGGTTGCAGGTTGGTACGAGAGCGATGTATCTTGTCTCCAGTGCAGTCACAATATCCATTATATATATAGTACCAGCCCAAAATCTTAACCCTAGAACACATACGTGTTAGCCAAGGTGAAGCCCGCTGCATGATGCTGCACATGCATATTGACAATTTTGCAGCTTGGCTCCTTATATAGTGTTTTGATTTAATTCCGAAACCTCGCACCTTGTATCGATCAGCCAAGACACCGGGATATCCGAGGTATCCTTCTCGATGGTGCAGCTCCTCGGCTGCTGGTTGTATCTTGGATTTAAGTTCCATGCGAAAACGTGGAGAGCTGCTGTTTGTGGTGCCTCACCGGTCGCTCCAATAATTTCGTGGCTATCCATAGGGTATTATAGGTTAGCCGGCTAGCCGCAAGTTTCGGTACTCGTGGGTGCACCGATTCCAAACAGCAGATTAGCTGATTCTTTATGTGCTGCTGAACAGCAGCTCTTGTTCCATGCATTAGCACCGCTAGCGCCGACGAAAGGTTAATGCAGGCACCTTGGCCGAGTGCTTGTGGTTACGTTGTGCTGAGCTACATGCCGATTCTTATATTCTGGATTCAGCTGCCATGTGGTGTCAATGTGTATAGGAGTACCACATGTACATGTACCTGAGTAAATTACATACTCTATGCATGCATGTCTGGCCAATCTCTATAATCTTGCTCCTCTGTCAGCTCTCTTATTATAATGTACACGAGTTAGTTTCAATCCGAATACGAGCTCGTGGCATATATTTTCAAATAACATTGCAGACTGTACCGTGCATGCACTGAAAGCCATGGCGGGATCTATCGGCGATCCCGTAACCTTCTCTGCCAACAAAGTGCGGCTGTTACGGCACATGCACGCCCCGTTTTGGTTGATCATGGCTGTGGACTATGTTTTACAAACTTGCATGGCCGCAGGACGATCGATGCAGTGACTTTGCATTTTAGATTCAATCCTAGTGTATTTACAAAATTACCCAGCTCCTTCGATCTTTGAATGAAGGAGCGCCCCTCAAGAAAACCATGCACATTTGCGAGATGTTCTCTGGAAGTTGTGTCTTGACACGCAAATTCCGTGTCTTGGATGCCTATGTTACATTAAATTCTCGGCTGGCCCATCACATGAGGGCTAGCGGTCATGATTAGAACCAATAGACAGCTGAGGTCAATTCGGTGCCGTGGTGTACGGGTACGATATCAGGCTCGACAATATACGCATGGACATCTTGACCGACGTAGGATTCCTGATGGCTGTGAGAATGGTGCTTCAAACCACTAGCTTAGTGTCCCAGCTGTAACGTATACAGGGCTTGTGGTATGTGCATGTGGATCTGAATTCTTGCATGACACGCAATTCCAAGGTATGGTTCGGTGTGCCATGCTCTTCATGGATTTTCATGTCGTCATCTGCAACGAAACGCTCGGGGACGAATCCGGCCGGCGATTGTGCAACGAGCCCGTCGACGATGGCTGGCAATTGCATTGGGCTGCGGACGGCTGCCTTAATATATCTGTGCCTAGTGATGGGCATCGATTTCGTCGATTCTTGGATTCGGTAAATACGGTACCCGGTGCTTACATCGGTTCCTAGCTTAAGTTGTAAATTTAATGCCAACATCGATATCCAAGGTGGAACAGCCAGGCTCCTCGAGGCTATTGGACATGGACGTCTACCAGCACATTTGGTTAAATCTGGGCATCAACGTATGGCTTTCGAGGTTGTGCCTTGCCGGAAGTAATTTGACACCCTGCACATCAAATACTGAAGCTAACGGTTTCATGCAACCCGGTATCAACACACACACCTTTGTCTACCCGAGATATGTACAAATTATGTGGAACTCAACATTTGCAAATCCGACGAAACCCAGTTGACGCATCTAAGTCCCATGGGTGCTTGGGGCCATTGGGCGATCAAGCCTACGTGGCTGCTGGGAACCGTGCACCCTGGCCAAGTGTAGGTGCAGAAACCAGATCTACACGTTACCGTAAACCCTAAACCCTGAACCTAAATCCCTAAACCAAGTTATACTGCGCTGAGACACCAAACCCCTGCTGCAGGAAATGGGTTCTCTACTTCGAGGTGCCGCTCTCCAAGAAGGCCAGGAAGAAGATTGCCAAGGATTCCTCGCGTGACAAGCAGATGTCAAAGGTCTCGTACAAGAATGGTGTGAGAAAAGTGTTTCTAGGATGCACATGATGCAGGCAGGGTTGGAGCCCACAGACCTTTCATGCTAATGTAACAAGTATGTACTTGATCCGAGTCTAAGGACTGCAGGACGTGATCTGCAACGTTCGGGAATTTACCCACGACGATTTTGCCAAGAAGTTGTGCTGAAACATGCTGCCCATCTGCGAGCTGCTCACTTCAATGATCTTAATCCGAAGTGGTTGCTAGGGTTCCCGGCTTATTTATGTAGCCTAGGTCCCAGCCCAGGCCCCAGCCTAGCACCCAGTACCGAAATGCCTGATTCGAAAACGAAATCATAATTGAACACAAAAAGCTTCTCACTAGGCGGCTTTTCTAGGGGTTTCTATTCACCCGAAACAAATATCTTCTATCCAACAGATCTAGGAGAACCCACTTATACTAGTTATCAAACTTCGAACTGATTTCGATGCAAGCTTGCGAGGGGGGAGCCTTTCGATGCTTGAGGTCTTTCGGAGTCTAGTTGTTAGTATTGCGGTTTTCAATGAACTCTGCAGTTGCACTTGGCCTCCAGCTAAAGTGGGGTGGAAGGATATAATGGTATAGGTTCGCGACGTGTTAGGGTGATTCTCCTGATCTGAGGACACCAACCCTGCCTGAGACCCTTGTGATTCCGATACTCTAAACTTTAAAATCTCTAAACCCCAAGCCCGGAAACTCTAACCCCAAACCCTTAACCCCTCATTCCTTCAGCCCTAATCACCCAAGCGCGAACCTGCTTTCAACGCCCGAACCCTACTATAAGAAATCCATTGTAGATCTGGATACATTCCAGGATGGCATTGCTGGGCGCATCCCGGACATAAAGGCCATGCAGCCGCCACCAGTTGACGTCGTTTGCCTAATGGTGATCTAGAGCTTCAGCTATACTGGCAGTATCTATACGGCTAATGCTTCGATGTGGCTAGGGGTTAGAGTTTATGAGTTCGGGTTAAAGGGTTGCAGACATGGTGGTGTTTAAAGCACGTTAGCAGGAGTTTCGGCTTAGAGGCTTCACAGTTCAAGGTTGCACATGCTTTGTAATATCACACATATTTCAGACATGCAGGCATGGCTACCAGGTGTTGTTTGGATAGAGAGATTGTTTAGATTTCGGTTGATGGGGCTCCAGCAACCTACGTCTAGGGAAGAACGAGGTTTGGGCTTTTGGGATTCGTGAGCTTTTCTGTTGTGGTCGGTATGGCTGTAGGGTTTCGGGTTGTCAGGGTTTAACGGGCTTTTGGACTACTACTACTACAACATGTGGGTGGAAAAACCTTCCGCAACCGAACGGAGCGCCCTTGACTAGCATCCTCTTTTGGCCAGTCTAGGATTCCAACCCTGCGGTCAAATCCCAGCCCACGCTTTTCGGTCGTACCAAGACATCAAATAATGTAGTGCCGAGGTAGGACTAGTACTAGTACTAGTAGTAGTCATAGTGGTGGTAGTATAGGAGTAATAGTTTTCCTATATACTATAGTAAGTAGTTGTAATAATAATAGTAGTGGTGGTGGTAGTGTACTACTACTACTACTACTACTACTGCTACTACTGCCACTAGCAACACCTCCACAATCTGCTCTGTACAGGCACTGCAAGAAGCTTCACAGCACGTGTAAACAAGGTGGGATGTGCCTGGGCTCACCCGATCAGCAGGGCTCAACACACCCCCCATGCATTCACCCAGTAAAAGAAGCACAACTTCTGGCTCCCCCAACCCATCCACTAGCCCGGCCCACTGTACGGTACCCCCGCCCGACCGGTCTACTTCGACTCTACTATACTATACCGCTGCTACTACACTACTACCTGCACCACTACCACCGCTACCGCCACGGGTACCAACACCTTCACAACCATGCAACAAGCTTCAAAGCACATGAACAAAGTGGGCCTTCCGTTCTAGGCAGCCGCAACACCTGCAGATTCCCGCAGGGCCTTCCAGCAACCCATCCCCAGTGAGCACGCTAGCCCATTGTCCCACTGTCATACGCCGGCACTGGCGTGTTGGCCTCAAAGAGGGTTGCTGGAAGGATCTGCGTACCACCGCCCCACACCCGGCCAGTGGTGTGGGGGGAGCCGTTAATGTGCCTGGCTCCCCCTCGGTAGGGCTCGTCTCGTCAGTGGCAACTTCATGCGCAGGGGGGGGGTTCTTTTCCGGTGGCGGGGAGTGACTTGGTGGGGGAAAGGGTGCAAGAACATGGGTACTTTCGGCAACCGGGCCTAGTACTACTACTCCTCCTCCTGCTGCTGCTACTAGTGCAACTACTACTGGTATTATTACTACTACTACTTCTACGACGACTACTACTACACTACTACTACGACTCCTAACACCGTTGTCCGAATCGTAGTCCTGGTCGTAGTAGTAGTAGTAGTAGTAGTAGTAGTAGTAGTAGTAGTAATAGTAGTAGTAGTAGTAGTAGTAGTAGTAGTAGTAATAATTGTAGTAATAGTAGTAGTAGTAGTCGTCGTCGTCGTAGTAGTCGTAGTACTGGTAGTAGTAGTAGTAGTAGTAGTAGTAGTAGTAGTAGTAATCCTAGTAGTAATAGCAATTGTAATTGTAATAGTAATAGTAATAGTCGTAGTCATAGTAGTAGTAATAGCAATAGCAATAGCAATAGCAATAGCAATAGCAATAGCAATAGCAATAGTCATAGTCATAGTCATAGTCATAGTCATAGTCATAGTCATAGTAATAGTAATAGTCATAGTCATAGTCATAGTCATAGTAATAGTAATAGTAATAATCATAGTAATAGTAAAAGTAGATGTGTTTTACTATTTTTACAAACAACAGAAAAAAGAGGGGCTCCAATTTTGTCTCAAACCGTGTTGATGCTTAATTTTCAAACAACCGGCAAAAAGGGCTCCAACTTTGTGTCCAGGAGTCCAGCACGGTATGATGTTGCAACTAACAATGCTTCGCAATAACATGCCTGTGACATACATGATTCGTGCAGTAGTAGTAGTCGTCGTAGTAGTCGTATAGGTACTGGTGCTGGTGCTGGTACGGGGAGGGGGCCAGCATCATGAGCATCAGTGGGTGGGTGGGTGGGGCGGGTGCGGGAGGAGACCAGCATCATGTGCATCAGCCGGTTCTTGGGATGTCTCAGCACGGTTTTCCCTATTTTGAGGCAAACACGGAAAAAACCCTTCGGCCGTTGTGCAAGGCTCTTTAAGGGTCATTATTAGGGGGGAGGGGGGGGTGGGGGGTCTACTGCCAATTCTTGTAGTCGTAGTAGTAGTAATAGTTACTAGCAGCAGTAGTAGCAGTGGTAGTAGTAGTAGTAGTAGGAGGAGGTATTGTTGTTGTAACTAAACCACTAGTATTATCAGTAGTACTATCTATATTAGCAAAATATTAGTACTATCTAGTAACGTAGTACCAGCTTGTTATAATAGTATTACTGGCAGCAGTACTTAAATTCTGTAGTAGTACCAACATACCGTAATTCCTGGCCATATAACATCTAGACTTCGAGAATTAAACCTTAACTCTTACACCTAAAGTTACTTACCCAATATAAATCAGGAGCACCAGCTGCTCATATCCCAGGATCTGTGGCAGCATGACCACTTCCAGAAGAATATCGTGGCTTTCCTGAAGCTGGAAGCTGAGAAAGGACGCTGGGTTCCGGATTTGTTTCACACACGGCCAAGTAGGGCCCCATAATTAGGCTCAGTTGAGGCCCAAACCCGATGTACCCCTACAACAACCCCTCAGCAACCCAGTGCTTGGACGGCTGATGCCAGAAAATCACAATAGTCCGCCTCATTCAAGTGCTCGGGTGGATCCTTAACGTTGGACACCGAATTTGCATCCACCCCGAGCTTCAAAGCTCAGAGTTTTGATTGATCCAATACCGGACCACAGCGCCGTGAAAAGGCGTGATTCTGCGTGATGGGCCTCCCCGTGATCCGCGTGATCAGCTTTGCTTGTAATTAAGCCAGAAACCACAGGGCGTGATTAGGCGTGATTTCGCGTGACGTGCTTGGGCTTCAGATCTTTCTTTTGTTTTCCAGATTGTAGATCGATCATAACGAGCCGGCATGGATCGGATTCCTCCCGAATCCCCGCGTGAAGCACATGGATTCGAGGATGCCGCTCGGCATCGGGGTCATGCGCCAGGGATCATGCACATCAAATATACTCCACCTATACGTACCGGGCCCCTGTATATATCAAGGTGGCAGCCCAAGCATTGGCGATGGGTGCTCGACGTCGCATGGTAGCGCTGCAGGTCCAGCAGAAGGACGAGTGATTTGTGATTTGGGACTATATAATGCAAGATTACATGTCATAAGTGAGGAAACTACGTCCGGACCCGGTGGTGTGCTGAAGCGCACGCATGTGTCGTCCGCCACGGCCACCCCTTCTACGAAGACCCCGGACCCGAAGCGACTGGAGACGATGACGGCTACACCCACCAATCCTTCGAAGAAGCTGTCTTTTCAGGAGAGTACCATCTTCGCAAAAAAAGCAAGACCTCATATCCATATCGATTGGACCCTTGACCCTAAAGCCTCTAACCCTGGCATGCTATAACCCCCGATATCCTGTAACCCTAACTATAGCCAAATGCCTTTGTATAGCACAGCCGCATTTCAGCCAAGGTAGCTCACCAGCACCGGCTGGGCATGCGGGGCGTGCCTTGTCGCTGGAATCGATGAGTGAGGTGGCTACGCCGGCTACCGTGCAGCAGGAGATGCTGTAAAGCTGAGAATTGATTCTGGTATTGGGTTTCTTCTGGAAATAATGAATATACATGCAATGGAGGGATGGGAGGCGATATCGGGGTTGGAATTGCTTCTCGGTAGTGATACGATTAATCGGGGCTCAGGATAAAACGAACTAAAACCGTGAGCAAACTAGAAACCCTGATGAACCCTGCCCTGCCACACTTCCGACCCTGCAGCAATAACCCTGAGTACTCTACATATCTTGCACCCTAATATATAACTGGGTAGCAAATGCCCGTAATTATTATCCATATTTTCGCTGTACAGATCAAAGACCTAGATCCCATGAACCCTACCTAAACCTAAACCCCTAGGCCCTAGACCCCGAAATCCCTGAGAACTCGGATAAACGATTATTTGTGAGCTAGCTGGCTGTAAATAATTACAAGCTAAAGTGCTCTAGCTAGCAGCTAGCGGGGCAGGCCCGTGCTGCTGCCGGGCTTACACGTACTGGAACACTGGACGTGGATGGTGTTGCAGACCTCGAAACCCAGATCGACAACGACATTGCGATGCTCGAGTCCGGACTCGAAGAGTCTTGGTACCATACGTGTACTTTATGTGTATATATATATGTGTGGTTCAAGTATGTGTATATATATATATATATATATATATATATATTTATTTGTTTATACTTGTATATATATATATATACATATATATATGTATTTATATATTCTAAAATAACATGTGTATATATATATATATGTATGCATATGTATTATTGGTCATAGGGTAGTAGTCTTTATCGATTTAGTACAGATTCGAACGAAAATGCTTTAGGCTATAACGGGTTAATGGTACATGTAAGGCTATGGATGTTGATGCCGACGGTGATCATGCGATGCCACTAGCCCCAGCGCCAACGGTAACCCAGCAAGCAACAGCACCGCCGGTGGCCCCAGCAGAGCAAGAGGCAGTGGTTTCAGCGCCAGCAGCTCCGGTGACAGCCCCAGCAGTTCCGGTACCGGTGACCCAGCAGGATCCGGAGCAAGCCACACCACCCGTGACCACAGCGGGAGCAGCTCCTACTACACTGACCCCGCAGCAAGGACCCGTGACCACAGCGGGAGCAGCTCCTACGACGCTGACCCTGCAGCAAGGACCCGTCACCACTGCGGAAGCAGTTCCTACTACGCTGACCCTGCAGCCGCAGCAAGGACCCGTGACCACAGCAGAAGCAGTTCCTGCTACACTGACCCAGCAGCAAGGACCCGTGACCACAGCAGAAGCAGTTCCTGCTACACTGACCCAGCAGTAAGGACCCGTGACCACCGCAGAAGCAGTTCCTGCTACACTGACCCAGCAGCAAGGACCCGTGACCACAGCACAAGCAGTTCCTGCTACACTGACCCAGCAGCAAGGACCCGTGACCACCGCACAAGCACTTCCTGCTACACTGACCCAGCAGCAAGGACCCGTGACCACCGCACAAGCAGTTCCTGCTACGCTGACCCAGCAGCCAGCCGCAATGGAAGCAGTTCCTACACCCTTGGCCACAGCGGGAGCAGTTCCTACTGCACTGACCCAGCAGCAAGGACCCGTGACAACCGCAGAAGCACTTCCTACTACGGTGACTCAGCAAGCAGGACAACAAGTGGCCACAGCAGAAGCAGTTCCTACTACGGTGACCCAGCAGCAAGGACTACCCCTGGGCACAGCTGAAGGACTGGCCTCGACTCCTGCCCCCGCAGCTACAGCAGTCCTTCAAGCAGTTCCTACTACGGTGCAGCAAGGACCTCCTACGACCGAGCCCGCCCAGGATGCCGTGGTACAAATGCTAGCAAGTCGTATACACGACCTGAGCCGAGCACTGTCGAACCCGGACCTGAGCCAAAACTTTACACGCGAAGCCATTCTGCAGAGATGCAACACCCCGGACTTTGAAGCTTTGGCAAGGTTGATTTCGACTTCGGAGCCTCCCGCGACGGCCCCAGCAGACCCAGCAGCAGCATTGGTGCCGGTACCCGCAGTGCAAAGCAAAACCCTGCCTCCTGTACCGACTTGGGCAGCAGCAGCAGCAGTGCAGGCAACACCCACCGAGCCTGTGCATGCCCCCGATGTTGACATGCCGCAAGCACCGCAGGCCCCACAGATGCAACCGCAGCACCCCTCGCAGGCCCCGCAGACGCAACTGCAGCACCCCTCACAGGCCCCGCAGACGCAACCGCAGCAGCCTTCGAACCCGCAGGCCCCGCAGTGCCCGCAAGTGCCCACACGACAGCAGCAGGAATCCGACAAGCAGTTGCCACTCACCGACCTCGAGAAAGCCCAGGCACTTGCTCAGATGTCACCGGAGGAAGTCCAGGCCCGGGGTCTTAGAATACTACATATATATATATATACATAGAACATGATATCTCGAATGTCATTAGAATATTTAATGTACAAATAAATGTACACACATATATATATATATATGTTTATGTATGTAATGGCAGATACCGACGTCATTATATAGCCTAGTATACTTGTGCAGGCTGCCGGGCGCAGGCCAGCTTACATGCGATTCCTCCGGAGCTTCGAAGGTTTTTCAACTGCATTAGATTTGTTAAATAGATTATACCCCTAGACCCCTTTAATCTTATATGCTCTTCAACGTTAACCCTAGATCTAGAGCCCGAACCCCTATATACTAACCAAGCGGTTAAATACCGATAAACCTTATTATACCCTTAAACCCTGGACCCCAAGCCCTAACCCCCCCCTATTAAACCCTAAACCTTTCATTAGTTTCTTACAACTCAGGCAAAGCATGCCCTGCTGCTGTCCTGACGGAGTGGCGAAAGGCCCATGAAGGCAAGAAGGGCAGCTTGGAGATATATTCCTCAGATGCAGTGGTTCATGCATTGTATGTCTGAACCATTAAGGCCCTAACCCCCAAACCCGTACCGGTTCCTAGAAGTGTTGTTTGGGATAAGTGGATATTAATAATAATAAGTAATTGCTTTAGATCATACACGGAGCTTGTCGATACGTGCACTAAGATGCTCGCAAAATCCAAGAGCTCTTCCGCGAGTACATCACATGCGGAGAGGCGTGGGGCAGCTCCAGGGTGGTAGCCATCCACCGCTGGAGCAAAACGGTATCGCGAGAAGGTGTGCACAGCTGGAAGACCAGGCAAGTTTCCTAGCTGATATTCAGTACGAATAATATGTCAAGTACTTATTATATTATATTTGATCGGTCTAATATATATTACTGTTAACAGAGTGTATGGGTTCATAATAGATATAAATAATCTCAGGACCTGCTGAACTCCAACAAGTACAGCCAGGCGGATATCGACATCCTGGTGGCTGAGAAGGAGATTTCACTGTGGGGTTTAGGGCTTTAGAAACTTTAGGGTCTTATACTCATGCTACGAACACTATATCCTGAATCCTCCATATCGGTACCCTAACCACCCCCCCCCCCGCATGAACTCATATCCTGAACACTTCAGCTCCTAACCCTACATTAATGTTATCCCCAATCCTATCTGCCGTCTCAAAACGCACCCTGAGCAACCCTAAGGCTTTGCCTCGAAATCTTATCGGTTCCCTGGAAAACCACGAAGCCCGCAACCTGCACTAGCTAGTTCATGTTGACCCATATATACTATACGTCTCATATTTCTTAATTGTTCTAGCTGCCAGTCTATATGTATATATATATATATATATATAGATATGTGTGTATGTAGCACGATTATCATTATCAATATATGTACCGCAGGAGGCTGATTCCTCCATGTGGAAGGAGCACCCGGACTTCCGCAATGCGCCGGAGCATCGACTCTGAAGTTACGGTCGACTTTAGCATATGTCTACCCGGGTGTCCCGTACATGTACATGATCATATAGGGCAATTATATTAAAATTAAGATATATGTAGGTTTTCGTGCTAATATTTCTTATATATATATGTGGATAACGAATACATCAGACCAGGAGGAGACCCGCAAGAAGAACCGCCTCTACAAGGTGTGGGATTCCGAGAAGGGGTGGCCTTGGACATCGACGAAATCGGCTTCACGTACGAGCGTGAGGCTGAGGCCCCAAACATGGAAGGTGTGGCGGATGCGGATAACGACGGCTCCACAGGGGGCAACTCAGGGAGCGGTCGCAGCAACAAGCCGGAGAAGCATCGCGAAGCCAAGACTGTCAAAGCAAAGACGACAGAGGCTCTAGCCAAGTCTGTACCGTCGATGCATTAGATTCGGAATACTAGCATTAACGAAAATCATCGTTCCTGGTTTTAACGTGTTGTATATATATATATTAACTTGCATGTCCTAATACTATCTGAGGCGCTTCAGATGGCCAACAGCAACATGCTGGAGATCAAAGGTGTCAGGACGAAGCTGGACGCCAACAAGGTGTGACCGGGCTGCCATGCACATAAATTTTATGTTCACTCCCATATACATCAAATCCCAAGACCCTAAACATTAAGATGGACCCTAGTCCGGATCCTTTAATCTGAAACCGGAGCCCTGAAAACAACAACGAAGCCTTGAACCGAGATGTGGAAATCTGGCCCCAGCAACTTTCAATCAACCCAAACAAACCCATCGTTGTAATCCCGAACCGCCAGCCGTACCCCTAAGTCCTTAGGTATTATAAGTACCCACATATTATATGTTAGCAAATGAGCCACACCACCACCGGGTCCCCTATATATATAATTACTAGCTAGCCAATAATAGCGAGACAAGCATCGACACGTAAAAGCCCGATAAGATGCAACCTGAAGTTTTTCCATCGGTGTCTAGTAATATAGAAACCCGAAACCCTTTTCGAGGTGTTAGCATGAATATTTTTTCGGCTGCTCAAACCGAAACCCAGAAGCCTTCACTAACCCAACTCCCAAAATGCCCCGATCCCTGAAAGCCAAGTTCCCAAAATATTCCAAGCGAACATATTAAGCTATGTCGCTCTGAGGCAAACCGATCTTGTGGAGGCATTGTGCAGCTCCATGCAGGTTCACTTCAAGTCGCTTGAAGCGAGCGCCAAGGAGTTGGAGGATCGTGGGCACTAAAAGCTTTATGCCAATATGAGCTTCAACCTAAATCCTGGACTCAGAACTTATAATTAATATCTCGAAACCCTAGTGGCCACTTTAAGATATAAGTAGGCCCACACAGATCCACACTACATCCCTGATTCTATTGCTCACGCATTGCAAACCTTTTGAAGGTGGGCACTTTGGATGTCTAAACCCTCCTGATCCGGATTTCTACCACAGTATATACAACAAATACTTGGAAGGGCAGGGGACTTAGTAAGTAGGTTATAAGTAGAGTTGTAGGTACCCTAAATGGAGCTACCCCAATTACAACCCTACTTATAACCTACTTACTAAGTCCCCTGCCCTTCCAAGTAGTCTAGCCTTAACCCCTAAGTAATAATCCCAATCACTGAAGAGCCCTGAATATTGCTCTCCGGCAGGATTGCATCTCCAAGGGCCTTAAGGGCAAGGAGCTGGAAGATCGGATTCACGATCTGAGCACCGCCAATGTCGCATACAAGGTTGGACGCAACCACGTTCAGCTGCACCTGAAGGCTGCAGCACCCAAGGCCAAGGTTGGAGCCAAAGCGAAAGCCGGTCCCAAGACGAGGGCTCGCAAGTAGATCGACGATCTTTTAAAGGCTTGAAGTTTTGCTTCTCTGTTCGTTTGTAACCTAGTGCACGTAGTCCCAAGTAGAGTGTGTAAAGTAATCACGAGAACACATGAAACATGTGTGTGAACCGCGACACGGAGGCTTAAGCAAGTCAGCCCGCGAAGTGAGAAAAGTGTGTTTGTGAGTAGAGTGGGAAGGAAGGCTTGAGAAGCCTTTAGTTTCAACATGATAGCGGAGCTCCCTGATTCAGACCTCTTGGGAGCGATGAAGCTATCACAGGAACAACAGGTAGCTGTCGCCATGGTTTCCTTGGCTTTGGCTTTTTCGCTGATGTGTCTGGCGAGAAGCTTTGTGAAAGAACTTGTGAGAAAGGAGACGGTGGAGCGCGTAGCTCCAGCTGAGGAAGAAGTGCCAGAACTCTGGTACTCACCTTACGGAGAGAAGACCCACACCTCAGGAAGATGTCATGGCCTCAGGAACGCAACCAGCGTACACCGAGTACTACCATGCAAGTACTGCTGTCCCGGCGGACTCCGATCCCGGGAACAACGCACCTTCGAGTACAAGAGAACCTTTTTGGAAGCAGCAGGAAAGTACCTTTGGCTAAAAGTCTTCATGGTTGTGGTTCTCATGGGCATGTCATGGTTCATGGTTTTTGAAGTGAATGAGACCTACGGCTACCCGTTGGCCACGAACCGCATGCTGAACTACAGGAACAAGGTCCTCAGCCTCGACAACAAGAACCCCAAGAAGAAGCATGTGATAAAGGAGATTACCCCAGCGGATGTTGTACCTGCCGGGATGAGCCAAGAAGGTGATCACACAGAGCTTTTCACGTTGTGGTCGCATGTACATGAGCCCAATACCAAACCGAGAACGAGATCAACGTCACGAGCTACCTCAAGAAGACGAACGCGTACTCCGAGTTCTACAAGAACAGAAGAAAAAGAACAAAGTTGCAACTACAGTTTTCATGATGGTGATGTCACGGAGTATAACGAGAACCTAAAGAACGAAGAAGTGCCCCACGTGAACTACTACAAGAACCTTGTGTTTGAGTTGGTTTTGGAGTTTCAAGAGTACCTTGCGAAAGCAGGAAGAAGCCTTGAGCCCGTCGTGAGCTACGTCGTGCGCACGTGTCACCCAGTACTACTTCTACTTGGGACCCCGCTCGGTATGGTCACTTGGATCTACCTCTATTTTTGGGTCAGAGTTAAGCAAACAAAAAGAGAACAGTTGAAGAAGAAGGTTTCGAGAAGGAAGTTGCACAGGTCAGTTTGCAGCATTCTTTTCAGGAAGCGAGTCTGGTTGCATGTTGTGTTTCTTTACAGTCACATGCAGAGTGCAGTTGCAATGGAGGAAGCCTTGCAAAGGCTTACGGACCTCACTGCCCAAAACACACAACAGATACAAGCACTTGCCCAAGCAATGAACAGTCAGCAAGCGCAGGCAGGTACAGCTTCACAACAACTACAGGAACTCGCGCAGTCAGTTTCACAACAGCAGAGATCAATTACGGAAGCAACCCAAGCAACCAACACAGCACTGTCACAACAAGCAGAGCTTACAGCAAACGCGGTTGCAGCAACAGGAAAGCTTACAGCAGACGCAGTCACAGCACTGTCGCAGCATGCAGAGTCAAGAAGGCCAGGAGAGATCGACCTCCACAAGATGATCAAATCTCCAGAAGTATTTGGCCCTACTACGTACAAAGAAGAACGTGATGGTTTTCTAGAGTTTCGGTTGAAGCTGAGAAGTTGGATAGGCGCTCTCAACAACGACATCCTTGAGAAGATCAACGCAGTCGAGATGGACAGAAGAGAAGCATCATGGGAATGGAGCAAGCTTAACTCAGGTGAACAAGCACTTTCAAGAAAGCTACACTCCATTCTTACCAGCTACACACGTGGCCGTCCTCTACGAACTCTAAAGCAAGTACCCAACGAGAACGGTTTCGAAGCATGGAGGTTGTTGGTGGAGGAGCATCAACCTCACAATCGTGCACGTTCTCTACAACTACTTAACGGAGTTCTTCACTACAGGTTCGACAAGCAAAGGTCAACACAAGAAAATATCTTGAAGTTTGAGGAGTTGATTGAAGAGTACGAGAGAGCGAGTGGAGACCTTGTTGCGGATGATATGAAGATTTCTATCATTCTTGGAGGAACTGAAGGGAACATGAGACAACATCTTCTACTCAACCAGAAAGAGACCACAAGATATGGAACGCTACGTCAGTACCTCCTCTCCTACGAGCAAGCAGCAAGGTGGACTACCACAGACCTCATCAACTCAGGAAAGGACCACCAAGGACAAGCAGACATGGATGTTTCACGAGTTGAATGGTGGAAAGGCAAAGGAAAGGACAAAGGGAAAGGAAAGAAAGGAAAAGGATTCGGCAAGCACAAAGGAAAAGGCTACAGCAAAGGAAAAGTAAAAGGAGAAAGCCAGTACTACTACAAAGGCCGAGGAAAAGGAAAAGGACGAGGAAAAGGAAAAGGAAAAGGCAGAGGCCGAGGATATGGCAAAGGCGGGGGAAAAGGCTACAGCAGCAAAGGAAAAGGCAAAGGCTACAACAACCCAGGAGTTGGTGTTTGCCACTACTGCCAGAAGCCTGGACACTACGAAGCCAATTGCAGACTCAAGCAGAGAGACATGCAGCAGAATGTCAGGAACGCACAGGAGGATGACGAGCAAAGCGTCAGGACACAGCCGACTACAGTTCCAAGCAGTAGCGCTTCAGCAGCCACAACAAGAACTACAAGCGCGAAGTCTACAGCTAAGCCAACAGTCCGGCAGATCGCAATGTACCACATGGACGACGATCCCGTCACGTATCCTGAAGTTTTCGAACTTGATGAAGACGAAGAAGAGCTCGAGATTGAATACTTTGGAAGAGTTTTGAGAGTGACGGAAGCTGAAGAGTTTGTTTTGTCAGAAGGAGAAGAGAGCGAAGAAGAACAAGAGGATCCTCTACTGAACTGGTACCTTGGACGTGAAGCACTACCACCCCAAGAAGTTCTTTCAGTGCGCGCTGTAGAAGAAGAGTTTTTCCAGGAAAGTGATCTACACCAAAGAATCGAAGTTATCCTGGACTCTGGCGCAGACGTTTCTCTTGTGCCCTCTTGGCTAGGAAAGGAAGGAACCCCTTTGAAGGTTCGCCCTTCGTCCATTCAGGACGCACAAGGAAAGGCAATAAAGACGGAAGGCAGAAGGATGCTGAACTTAACGTTCTTCGATGACAACGGAAGCTTTTGTCGCATTCAGGAAGCCTTCACCGTTGCCTCGGTGATCAACCCGCTGATGGCCATAGGCAAGCTGTTTCGAGAAGGTTGGGAGTTGCGAGTTAACGAAGAAGAAGGTATGTGTCTTACAGATGGAAACTCAAGAATACCAGTGCATCTCCACAAGAACAGCTTGGCAGCCTACGCCTACGTACAAACTCCTTCAAGAAGCAGAGGTTACAGCAGCAGCAACTACAAGATGGTTCGCACTGTTGTCCAACTCAACAAGCACGTTCAGGAAGCAGTGAACAAAGAAGAACCTGGTTGGCACAACACTGACAGCATGGTGACCGTGAAGTATGCTACTCAAAGCAGCTATGAGAACCCATCTCTCATGTATAGTCCTACACACTTTCCGTACAGAAGCACTTTGGTGAAAGAAGAGAGAGGATGGAGAGCAGTCGAAGTTTCGAGAAAGTACTCCGAGAAGGCAGACCCTTTCGAAGAGTTTGGTGAAGGAGAAAAGGAAGTGGTTACAGCCATTTCAGCAAAGCCAATTCCACTTTGGATCCGTGGCACTCCTTACGCAGCTGGAGATCGAGCGGACCAAGAAAGCCATGGTCGTGACTACTGGAAGATGGATCTTGAGAAGGGAGAAGTTGTTCGTCACCACGTAGTACCAAGAACTGTTTTGTTCGACCCGACAGGTGTTTCCAACTGTCCTGTCCTCCTTGGAGACCTCGAGAACAACAGATATACCCAAGGAGACTGCATCTATAGTACAGAAATCTACGAACATAGCGACGACTGGAGAGCAGACCGCCTACCTCTACGTGAACACTTTCGGTTGCCGTGGTTTGGTCAAACAAGGTTTCGAGTTAAGCCAGGAGTTGTTGAAGACCTGAAGGCAGAAGCTGCAGCAGAGGAGCTAAAGAAGAAGAAAGAAGAACACTACCAAGAGAAGGAAGACTCAGCAGCACCACCAGCAGCGGAAGAGAGCAAAGATGATGAGATGAGAGAAGCACAAGCAGACCAAGAAGCACCACAAGAAGTTGTTGAAGTTTTGGAGGAAAGCTTCTACCACGAAGGCGTCGAGTACACAGCACAAAGAAGCAGTCTCAAGGAGCTACAAGCACTTTGCAGAGAGTACGGAGTCAAGACCACAGGAAGCAAGAAGCAGCTCTTGAAGAGACTCGCCACAGCAGTCAGAGAAGAAAGACTCAGCACGCAACACAAGGAACAACGGGAACACCACCAAGCATACCACCTAGCACCACCACAGGAACCAACGGAAGAGGAGAGAGCGTACCACAACTTGACGCACCTTCCGTATCAGCCTTGGTGTCCCCATTGCGTTGCTATGAAAGCACGAGAAGACAACCACAAGAAAGGATTGAGCAAGCCAAGCAGCTCTACGGATTCCGCGAAGCCCGTAATCAGTTTTGACTTTTGCTATACAAGCACCACAGGAAGTGAAGAGCCACCTGCAGTGACTCTTGTCGCTGTGGACAGCTGGAGTAAGGCAGTCTTGGCAGTGCCCTGCAAGAGGAAAGGAGGAGCAGGAAGCACAACGCACCTCGCGGAAGCACTCGTGCAGTTTACCACGCAGCTCGGGTACAATGCCCTCGTTCTCAAAGCAGACAACGAGAACGCAGCCAAAGCACTTAAGGACAAAGTACAGAAGGTACGCAGCAGCCTTGGACTTTCTACAACACTACAGGAAAGCATTCCTTACGACCACGAAAGCAATGGAGCCGCAGAAAGAGCAATACAGACAGTACGGAGGCAAGCGAACACTATTCTCGATGAGCTCAGAGAAAGAACACAGCTAGGAATACCGCATGAGCACGCAGTAGTAAGCTGGGCGTTTCGACACGCCTGCTGGCTACTCAACAGGTTCGCAGTCAGTAGCTCCACAGGAAGAACGCCACAGGAAGTTATCCACGGATACCCCTACTCAGGGAAGCTTGTACCCTTTGGTACTGTTGTGATGGCGAAGAGGTTGAAGATCAAAAGAAAAGGTGACAGGATATGGAACGCAGGAATATTCTTAGGCAAGACAGAGCAAGACACATGGATCGTTGCACAGCCTGATGGTATACATATCACACGCAGCGTGAGACCACTACCAGAACAGTACGACTCCAAGAGAACAAGCAGCATAGAGGTCCATACCTGGAACCTCAACACACCACTTCTTGGAGCAAGAGTACTTCCAGAGAAGAAGCAAAGACAACGACCACAGCTAAGCATCCTGCCCCCTGTTGCCGAGGAAGAACGTGAACAGCTCGAGAACGACGAGGCCGCGAGCGACCCTCCGAGTTCGGAGGATAGCAGTGAAGAGCAACAGCAAGCACTTGAAGACAGAGAGGAACAAAGCGAAGGCAGCAGCATGAGTGTGACGAGAGACAGAAAGAGAAGAGCTGAGGTTGATGATGACACCCTTTTGGAGGAACTCAGAGCAGGTGAACCACTCACAGCCTCAGCAGAAGCACTTGCAGCACCAGCTGAACCAAGAGCAGAAGCAAGCAAGCACAGTCTTGAGCCTGAGGAACCAAGCTCACCCAGCAAGCTTAGAAAGCAGGTCAACAGAGCAGAGGAAACAGACGGTTACCTCAACATGCCTCACGATGATGAAGTCTACGAAGCAGATGATGAGTTTTTGTACGAGTCGGAAGAAGAAGAAGAGGAGACAGAGAGTGAACCAACGGAAGTTTTTACCAAGGTCCCTGTCGAGTTCTTCGACGAGGAGAAAGGACCACCGAATGTGGATCCAGATTTTCTTCAGAAGTTGGATGATGAAGCTACAGTCAAAGAAATCAAGAGGTTAACAAAGATGGGAGTTATTTCTTTGGTTTCTACGGACCCTCAAGAAGCAACTGAGAACGTACCTCTGGTAGACTCAGAACAAGAACTTCACAAGTGGTTGACAACGAAGTTGGTGAAAGATTGGAGGTTCAGAGAAGCTACAGGTTTTGAAGTTGACGAAGCCACAGCAGGAACAACAAAGCCCAAGCAGATTCAAAGATGCTGGCAGCGACGAGCCAGGCTAGTAGCAAGAGAGTACAAGACAGAAGGAAAAAGAGAAGATATATTTTCTCCTGCAACAAGCCCAGGAATTACGAAACTGGTACCCATGTTGGCTCTCGCCAACAATTGGGCGATCTACAGTGTCGACGTGAAGGACGCGTTTCTACAAGTCCCTCAACGAACGCCTTGTTTGTGTCGAGTACCTGAAGAAGCAGCTCACGTTGTACAAGCAATGCAGGAACAACCAGAACGCAACCCTAGAACTTGGTGTTGGAAGCTAGGAAGAGTCTTACCAGGTCAACGCGACGCATCCAGTCTTTGGTCAGACTTTTGCGATGGTCTTTTGATGGAAGAGAAGTTTGAGCGTTGCACAGCAGTTCCAGCACTTTACCGTCTTCTACGACAAGGAAAAGTGGTTGCAGTTTGCATTGTACATGTAGACGACTTGCAGTTTGCAGGCAAGAAGGAAGTCATCGAACCTATCCTCAAGAACCTCAAGAAGAAAGTGAACTTACAAGTCGAAGGACCTCTTCTGAACGAAGAAGATTACGAGAAAGGATTTTCTGAAGAGACCGTGAAGTTTCTCAAAAGGAAGTACACGTACGAACATCATGAACTACGAGTACATAGCGATAGCAAGTACGTGAAGAAACTCATGGAGATCCTCAAGCTGGAGAAGAAGAAGGCCAAGAACTCTCCTTGTACACCAGCCAGTCAGGAACCTGACGTATCCCAAGAACTGGACGAGGAACACTCGAGAACTTACAGGAGTTGTGTTGGCATTTTGCTGTACGTGGCACACGACCGTCCGGACATCCAGTTCGCAGTACGCAGCCTAAGTACTGCCATGACAAAACCGACAGAACGCAAAAGAAAGGAACTGGAGCACTTGGCGCTCTACCTCAAAGGAACGTCAGACTACGCCGTTACGTACCGCAGGAACAGCCCAGGAACGTCAGCTCTACGTCATCGCGCAGAAGAACCACATGAACCACAAGAACCTCAAGAACAACAACGCGAACGTTTACTCGAAGTTTTTAGCGACTCCGACTGGGCCGGAGACAAGCAGACGAGGAAGTCAGTGAGTTGCGCCATGTTCTACCTGGACGGTGCATATTTCTATAGCTACAGCAGAACACAGAAGTCAATAGCATTGTCTTCAGCAGAAGCAGAATACATGGCACTTACAGGAGCAGCAAGCGAAGGAATAGGTTTGCACGCAGCAGTTCGTTTCCTTACAGGAGAACGAGTACTACTCAAAGCATACACGGACAGTTCCGCATGCCGCGGAATTACAAACCGCCAAGGAACAGGAAGAGTCAAGCACCTGCAGATTCGTTTACTTTGGTTACAAGCAGCAATACGAGAAGGCAAGCTTACAGTACATGCAGTTGGTACAAAGGAAAACACAGCAGACCTAGGAACAAAGCCTCTCAGCACGAAAAGAGTGAAGTTTCTCCTGAACATGATCGGCATGTGCAACAGTGAAGGAAGAGTTGGAGAGCAAGAGCGAGAAGAAGAAGAAAAAGCACAAGTGGTGAGAAGACTCGAGAAGATCATGAAGAACAAGAGCAGCATGTTGTTTGCACTTTCGAGTTTGTTTGCAAAGACTGAGGCAGCTTACGTACAACACGTACCTTTCGCCGCAGCTCAAGAAGTAGCAAGCTCAAAAGAAGTCCCAAGCAGTCCTGGAAGCATGTCGCTTCTGGAAGTCCTGGTGACGCTCGCCATGGTGTGCATGGCGGCATACTTTGTCGTCAACGAGATGAGAAAGCCGCAGAAGCACAAGAAGTCTAAGAAAGAGGAGAGAAGCAGCAGTGAAGAAGAAGAAAGCAGCAGCTCAGAAAGCAGACGAAGAACCGAAGACAAAAGAAGGAGGAAGAAAGCAGAGAGAGAAGCGAGGACTGAAGCTCCTGCCGCTCAGGTGAACTACGACGTGGACTCCTTCGACGAGGCAAAGAAAGAAGTGACAGAGAAGGCAGAGAAGTTGAAGAAAGTTGAGGAAAGCCTGGAGAAGGAAAAGGAGGAGCTCGGAAACCAGAAGGCGGAGTTTGAGGAAACAGTGAAAAGGTTTTTGAAGAAGCAGAAGGAGGTGAAGGAAAAGGAAGACAAAGTTACAGAGAGAGAAGAGAAGCTAGAGAAAGACCAAGAAATCCTCCAAGAGCAAGCCAAGGCCTTAAGCGAGAAGGAGACAGCCCTTGAAGAAGCTGAGGAGAACGTCAAAGCAAAGGAAGCAGAGGTTGAGAAGAAGAACAAAGAGGCAGAGAAGAGAGAGAGAAAAGCTCAGGAAAGAACCGTCGGCTACGACCAAGAGAGAGAAGAGTACGCCAAGAAGTACGTGGACGACGTAAAGAAGGACTTGGAGAGAGAGCTTAAAGTGCTAAAGCAAGAAGAGAAAGTAAGGAACCAAAAGCTCGACGACCTCCAGTACGACTACAAGAGCCTCAAGGACGACTACCAGTACTTCAAAACTTACTCGCAGGAAGTGGACGCACTTCTACTTGCAGCTAAGGACAGGATCGTGAAGTACAAGAAGAAGGTCAAAAGCCTCAAGGAAACCATAGGTGCAGTCTTGTCTGGAAGTGAAGGTGAAGAAGAGACAGACGAAGCGTACAAGACCAAAGCAGAGGAAGAGAAAGAGAAAGCAGAGGCTAAGGCAAAAGAAGAAGAGAAGAAGAAAGGAAAGAAGCCAAAGCAGGTAGAGACAGAAGACCCAGAAGAGAAGCCCTCAAGCAACCAAGGAGACGAGAACACCTTCGACCCGAACGACATAGCCGAGTTCACGCAGCTTGGCTACGTGTGGGAGTTCAACAAGAAGACGCAAGAGTACCGCGCGAAGAGCGAGGACAAGAAAGGAAGCACAAGAATCAAGAACGCTCCGGTGAAAGGCCGCCTCCTTTGGAACAAGGTGACGGAGTGCTACAGAAGGCACAACGTTTGGTTTACGGACGGAAAGGAATTGGATAAATTCCTCGAGACCAAGGAGAATGAGAAGATCGAGGAAGAGGTGCAGCGACGCATCCACGCGAAGGGCAAGTACGACAACCAAGGAACGAAGGGAAAAGGCCCTTCCTGGGACGACGGACAGAACGACAGTTGGTGGTACAACGAGCAGTGGAACAACGAGAACTGGAACACCACCGACGACGGCAGCAACTGGTACGAGAACGCGAACCCACAGAACAAAGGCTACTGGCAGACGCCAGAAGAGTGGGCGCAGCAGAACCAGTGGGAGCAGTGGACACCCAAAGGAAAGAGCAAAGGCAAGAAGTCCAAGAACTGGGTACAGACCCAGTGAAAGGATCCCGAGAAGGGATGATCGAGAAGGTCAAGCAGTGAACGCTTGTACATATGTACATAGCTAGGCAACGTAAGACTTGATGTATACTAGCACAAGAATTCATGTACAAAGTGTGAGCAAATGTATAGACGTAGCAAACTGGGGCAGTAAGCCTAGGTAAGCTACAACCTTCCAAAGTCTCACACGAAGTTTCACAAGAGGCAGGTTAGGAAGGTACAAGGGCCAGAAGAGGCAAGAAGCCGGAGAAGCCAAGAACAAAGAAAAGAAGCCCGAAAGAAGAAAAGCCCGTAGGCTACGTAAGGGCAGAAGGAAACCGGGGTACGGGCCTCCCCGCAAAGAGTCCATAGGCTGGACCTAACTAGAACGTAGCTGTACATACAGAGTAGGTTTTCAGGAAGGCCAATGTACAGACATAGAAGGCCTAAGTAGCAACAGGGCAGGAGTGCAGCTAGGTAAAAGACCAGGAAGAATGGAGACGAAAGTCCCTAGCAAAAGCACTGTACAGAAAGCCCTAGCAGTTTCCAAGAACACCCTAGGAACCCGCAAGAACTTTCTGAGGCGGGGTGTTCGTTTGTAACCTAGTGCACGTAGTCCCAAGTAGAGTGTGTAAAGTAATCACGAGAACACATGAAACATGTGTGTGAACCGCGACACGGAGGCTTAAGCAAGTCAGCCCGCGAAGTGAGAAAAGTGTGTTTGTGAGTAGAGTGGGAAGGAAGGCTTGAGAAGCCTTTAGTTTCAACATTCTCAGCGCTTTACGGCGGGTGTAGCCTTGTGGCTTTAGGTAGTCTGCTTAGCTTGCAAGCCGGCGGCATGGTCTTGATATGTCTTGCTGCTAGATGTACAAACCAGGCAACCACTGGCTGTAGACACCAAACTGCCGGCCTGTAGCTTTGCAGCGATGTGGCTGCAGGGATCTTGTGATCCTGTCGAGCGCAGAGCCCGGACGAGAAATGTTGTGTCGTGAACTTTAGGGCAGATGTTGCACGCAAGTGCAACTGCATTACTGATATCCTATCCTAATATTATTCCGATTGTTGTGCCCACGCAGGCGATTCAACTGCATTTGCGGACCACTTGCTCAGATCCCTGGGCACCGGAGCTCCCTGGTTCTCCTTTGCTCCCTTATAGGGGTTTGGTGTTCAGGGTTTTTGGGTTTTGAAAAAGTTTTCGGAAGTGTCCTTAGATGCTTCAGTAGGAACCAGATTAAGAAATCTTGGGCCGTTAACGTTATATGATTTCATTATATAAATTATATGCATTTAAAGTTATAGGCCCGAGGTTTCTTAATCAGGTTATATGGCCTGGTTACTGAGGACTGGGGTTGAGCATTGGGGGCTTTATAATTAGCAGGAAATGCCTTTAATGGAATGCACATATATGAGGCAAGGCACATACGAGGCAACGCACATACTGTGTGTATACGGGACTTGCTACAGCTTAAGGGCTTTAGGTTTTTGGGATCCGGATTTTTAGCTGGCTTTAAAGGCTCTAAGGTCTACATGTGGGGGTTCAGGTCAGTATTAGATCTCGGATTTTAGGGTTTCTGCTACATATGTGCACCACAACTCGCAACCCTCAACCCAAGTGCCGAAGTGCAAGAACGTAACATAGACAATTTGCATTTAAAGAAGGTTAGTCATATTGACATCCGACTTAAAAATATATTAGAAGTCGGATGCCAATATGATTAACCTATATATTGTGTATGTATATATATATATATACATTATGTATTGGTTTTTATTTTTTAACAAGTATATCACCATCTCTCATATATATCTATATACACATAGAATAAGAAGCAACAACAAATAACCATGTATCGACCCATTATAAAACGGTAAACCTTAAGTGCCATGTCTAGAGCGCTTTAAGCTATAGCTAAGGCATCGTCAGCGGCTGGACTACAAGAATCGGCTATGGCTATGATTCGCGAGTCTAAAGGCCAAGCTAGTGCTCTCACCCATAGAATTGCCAAAGCTGGAAATTATGGACGGCACAGACAAAATTGCCAACGAGACATAGCACGGGCCTTGGCCTTGCCGGTTGCAGCTCGATTGCACTAACACATGCAGTACACAAACATATGGTGTCTTAATAACTCAGCTTGAGTACAACCTACATATCTGAAAAGAACACAACGACCCAAGCCTCTGCAGGACCTCCACTATGTCACGGTGCCAATCAAAGATCCAGACGACAGAAAAACCCGAACAACAATGCAACTACCCTGTGTTCTGCCCCATGAGCTCTACCAGTTCTTGGTGGTTTCTCGACATGTGTACAAGAATCCAAGTTTTTTTTGGTATAGTATTTTGTATTATTACACAAACTCATATTGGAGACCTTCCAGGTCGAAAGGGCTTAATAGGTCTACACCTTAAGGATCGATATCCTGATATGTGGTTATGTTAACCCCAGCTGAGGAAACTGGTCGTGTTTCTGTTGCACCGAGTGACTTGAAGAAATACTGGGATTCCGTGGCCGACGGCCTAGGCGAGGAGCCATTCGGAAGAGCTGAGAACACGCAAGTCCTGGGATTTTATGGGGATGACGCTCACTACAATCGCAACAACAATGACAAAATCACAATGTTCTCCATGAACGTGATATTGCACACTCCCTCGAGAATCTCGCTGCACATATTGCGACAAGGTTTGTGTATTACAATAGTCTAACGTATACCCTCGGGATTTCTGCACAGACAGTCGTCTATATGCAAGGCGGCCAAATGAAGCGCTACCCGGTGGCTACAGTGCGGGAATACATATCCTTTGGACTGGAAACATGGACACCTCTGCTGAAGCTGTTTGCTTGGAGCTTCGAAGCAGCTTGCAATGATTATTGGTGAACAGGGATGTTTTTAATTTAGGGTTTGGGATACCAGGATATCAGGTGGGGATCAGGGCTTGTCGAACTAGTCTAGGTCTTGGCTTCGGGAGTCAATCCCACACGTGGGTTCAACAACTCCGAGCTGCTGAAGGGCAGCACAATGGCCAAGAGGGCCGGCCAGTCTCTGTCAGGCCGATCCCCAGTATGCTGGGAGTCTTAATTGAAACTTCAAATTAAGGGCTCAGGGTTGTTAATTCTATTTGTAATCATCCTTAAAACTTTGGGTGCACTTGTAACCCTAACATAATCACCCTTCATCCCTTTACCCCATCTTATAAGTATACTGGAAACCTAACCCTAAAACCCTAAACCATTTTTTGTCCGGTATCCGTCGTGGATCGATGCCTACAGGCGGAGCAGCTGTGGTGGCTGAATTTCGGGGAGACTGGAAATTCCAGAGAGAGTTCTTCAATCTCACAGCCCATTACGGTGCAAACCAGCTATGCAACTTCTGCCGAGCGAAGAAAACTGGACCTGAGTCGTTTGGTATGGACCTTACAAAGCAGTACCAGCGACGCAGCCGGCAGGACATTCTGGACAATGCCATGGGCTCATTGAAGAATCCACTAAGCGAGCTTTCTTGGTTCGATGCTCGCTGGCAGCTGAAACCGTGCACGATGCACATCGTGAATCTTGGAATTCTGCAAGTGCACAACGGCTCGTGCTTGCAGCTGCTCATCGAGCAGAACTTCTTCGGGACTCTGGATGTGCACGCCGCTCTCCACGAGGCTTCGCTGAGGTTCAAGAGGTTCGCTTCAGCAGCTGGAATGCGGCACAGTGTCGGCATCATTACTCCTGGGATGATGCACGATACTGCTCTGGGTGCCTTTCCGTGCCTAACGCTGAAGGCATACAATGGACGGATCTTCCTATCTTTCGTTCATGTATGCTTGCGAACCTTGTGTGCTGGGACAACCACTCGCGAAGTGCAGCTTGCATCCGCAGCTAGCCAATCACTGGTGCAATGGTTTCAAACACAGGAGTCATCGAACAGACGATTCGTGGAAGCTGCTGCAGCACGTCGGCTGATGGAGTGCACAGACACGTTTCTCAGACTCACGTCTGGATTGGCTCGTCTTGCTCTTCAAGCTGCGACGCTCAGATGGAAACTGCTGCCCAAACATCATGCCGCCAGAGTGCAAATCCGCTCCGTATTTTTCCAAACAGCAGGTACTTTTTTTGTAGTTAAACAACATGTTTTGCTCGATGAGGCAAACGATTAACTACAATAGCTTGTACCCGGTAGCATATATATGAGCTGAGATGCTTCGCCACATTTCCGAGCACTGCAGCACCTTCCTGGAAAATCCGAGATCGTACCACTGCTACCTGGATGAGGACTGCATTGGCCAGTGGAAAAGGTTAGCTCAAAATCAACCCAGATCCTTGGCTCGAGATATAGCATCCGACTTGTGATTCGAATTAATGTCATTTGTTCACGTGTTGAAATCAAACTCGATATAAATTATATGATCTGAGCCAACCCTACAGCTGGCGATGTACCCGCAAATCATTCGCGGGCCGAATCTGTGAGTTTGAGCCAAAACCGAAACCTTGCCCTAAACCATAATTAATTGCCCCGAGCTTTAAAACCCAAATCCAGCCCTAAACCCTCGACCCCAATCCGAATTCCTCTTTAATCCTTGCCCTAAACCCGAACTTGCAATGATATAGCAACGTAGCCCCAAGCCAAAACCCAAATATTGCCGAGGTCAGCTGATGGAATTTCGACTTATGAGTCGATACTTACTTCGCCTATCTGTGTGAATGCTGCAGAGCTTCGAGGGACTTTCCGGACTTCGCTGGATATATCTGCAGCTCGGAATCCAGTGCCCGATGGGCATGTGCAGAGAGCGCATAGCTGAGCGTGGGTGCCGGCTGAAAGGTTAACTGTGAGGATCTGGGGGGAATTTGTTATAAGGTCCAAGGCCCTAGGGTTTTGTTTCGGTTGTAGTTGTACATGTTCACGTTAACGGTAATAGCAGCATTTGCAAAATAGAACTGTTGTCCGCACAATGTTAAAGCTTGAGCATACAGGTCGAACTGCAGCATGGTTTCATCGTTATAGGGGAGAATTATTGGGGGCTAAGGGCTGCTTGAAGTTCCCAGGTCGGCTCCGAGCTGGATAGACCTCTGAACTGTAAACCAAACACCAAGCTGCCCAAAGCCCGAAAACTTAAAACCCTAGACCCGCAGCGCCAAACCCCAAAGCACCTGACGAGAAGCGCGAAGCCTCGAGCTCTAAAGGTTCCGATATCTAGACATGACCCAAAAAAAAAGAGACTCGAAGGCTCCGAAAAGAAGATATAGACCTTGAACCAACAACCCGAGCCCCAAAAAACCCAAAGCTGCTCTATCTGAACACTTATAAGGCTCTCGAAAAACCTAAGCCCTGGAAAAACCTAATATGGTTCGAAGGCTCCAATGTCTAGACATAGACCATGCACCTTCGAATAGTCAACCGGGGACCCAAAACCCAAAAACTGCAATGAACCCCTCAACGTCGAAAACCCTACAACCGAAATTAAGAAATTCTGCGCATCCTCGAGCTCAACCGGTATAAAGCTCAAAACCGGGACTGTCAACCCCAAAGCAATCCCAAATACCCTAAACCCTTCTTTACACCCGGTACAGGAAACCCCGCACGGGACATTCGGTGCTTTCAGGGGTTCAGGGTTTTAAGGGTTTTAGGTTTCAGGGTTTCTTGGAGGATCATGGGACTGGGATTATGATTAAAGTAAGTGTACTGATAACTACTTGTACCCCTAATTCAGGACCTTAGCTTACTAAGGCCCATGATCCTCCAAGCAACGTTTAAAGGATTCAGGGGTTTGGGATGATTTGGGTATATCCGGGCTGTGTTCAACCCTAAAGCCTACAAACAAGCTGCCTCAATACAGCTGCAAACCACCAAGTTTAACAATCTCCACGTCTGAGGTCTGTATCCTAGCCTTTAAGTGCCCGCAGCTCTGCACTGACCACTGAAATCCCAAACCCTCGCAGCCCACAAGCCCAAAGCATAACCCGAAAGGCCGGCAAACCTTTGGTATGCGTCATGCTACGTATACTGTTAGGGAATTCAACACCATGTACGAACCCTAAACCCTAAAGCCCTAAACCTTAATCTATATGGCCTCGACTGAAGCCCTGAATGATGGAGTCTACCAACCATACCAGCGCCCCCAAAACCTATTCCTTCGCCCGACTCTCGTATAGAAAACCGACGATCCATGCCCTGAGTATTCCAAGTGTTTTGCCCCAACTTCAACGTTGCAAGAGCCCGAAACCTTAAACCTTTAAAACCCCGAGTACTTAATAAAGCCCCGATCTCGAAATACACCCAAAGCCCTTCACCTTAAAAACCAGAACCCTGCGGCAACCCTATGATAATAAGTTTGGCTCAAACGGCTCAAGCGGCTGAACATTTTGCTGCTTTGGTTCGAAACCTTTGTGCTTGCGGATTTGGCCGACCGAACCTGACTGAACATATAGGCAAACTTAAGTTTCCAGGCTTGCTGCCTTGACCGATCGAGCTTGACCGAAAGCTTTGGGGCTTTTGATCGAACCTGACTATATAAATTGTATCCAAGCTTGCTGCCTTGACCGAGCGACCTTGAGACAATATAGGAGGCCAGTCTTGCAAGTGTATGGTTTTCGTTTAAATTTCTGTCTTTTCATTGCTTGTTATCGTCTTCACCCTGCGACTTTAATGATATGCCGCAAATCACTGGGTGGTATATATGGCAAAATATATACCTTCCATATATGCAAAATATGGAATACGCATGTAGTCAGAATTCGCCCACGTTGGGCCGTGATCTATATACGTCGCCAAATTTTGATGACGCACGCCAATGTCGGCTTCATTTGCTTACGTTGGAGCTTCCGGGGATTGCCGTGATAAACAGTATCAGGCAGCTTCCATCGGTTTCCTTCATCATGTCAAGCAGTGCCTGTGGATGACAAAGTTGGAGTGCTTTGTTATGTGGATTTTGGCGTATCCTCGTCAACAAATTGTTCGGGATCTCCATCCAGCACGATATGATAGCATCGATTCCTGGATTGCTTCCTTCCAAGGAACTCTGAGCAGCTGATTTCAATTGCAGATGAATCAGGGCTTTGATAGTGCTTTATCTCAAGAGCTATTTCGAAAGCCTTCTGTTGGAAAAGTCAATACCAAGAAACTTGCTGCTGCTTATCATATTGTGAAGAAGCCTTCTTCTCGTACGGCACCCGCAAAGAAACCAGCTTCGTCCTTGAAGAGACCTTCATCCTCGTCAACCTCACTCAAGAAGCCCAAGAAGATGCACTTGAAGTATGCTGGTAATGCACGTATTTTCATAGCAGATGAGACGTATTTGAATAAAGAGACCAGGTGCTCTTTCACGCTCCGGACGCCCTGAACGTGATCAAAGATGGCTGTGGGGTGCAGTGCTCCACGGACACATCAAGGCATATTTTTTTGCATCCTGAAGAACGCCGCAGATGCACATGACGGAAAACCACGTGGACACCAGGAGATGAAAACGAACCTTTCCATGTTGGGAGACATTTTTGTGAGCGACAAATGGAAGGCTACTCTATCTGCTCTCAAAACCCACCGCGGATTTCATGGATTATCGGAGAAGATTCTTCGTTATGAGATTGTCAATCACTCCCAGGGCGAGATCGTAAATCAGAATGGATTCAGCACCAATACCATATATTATAGAGATTCTTCTTATAATTATCATTACTCTTTTTATGGCCACTATTCTTAATTATAATGTTTAAATCCAATATAAAAACGATCGCGCAAAGATTGAGATTTTATCTAAATTAATTTCTTATATTTTATTCTATATCTCAAATATTATTGTTGTCGATATAAATATTATTTCGCTCATAAATAAAATAAATTTAGGGGAGAGAGAATTAAGCCTCCTTTCTTCTTTAATTTTTCAAAAGAACTACTAGATTCTTGAATCAATCCAGATATTTTTAGTAGAAACTAAAGACTAACTAGTACTAACTTTTGCGATGATAATCCAAGTAATATCATAAATATAATCAATATAAATTAAAATAATAATAGTAATAATTCTAAAAAAATACAAATAATTCAATTGTAATTAGAATAGTAATGGTAGAAGTGATAATACTAATAATAATAGTAGTACGACAAGTAAGATAAATAGTTAATTTCCGTAAAAATGCCTAATTTGCTTAGCACCATCAAAGAATATTCGTGAAGATATATGAGCGATGCAGTTGGCCTTTCATATAAATTATGGGACTTTAGATCAACTACACTATGTATAAACCCTCTTTCTTTCGTTGATTGGCCTTGGTGTAGAGTCAGCGCAGCCAACAGGATGTATTCATCAACTGGAAAGCCGCTTGTAGCTGTTCCCCGGCTATGCTCGGGGCACTGGTTGTCATCGTCCTGCTGCGACGCTTGCAGCAAGGTATGTCGGTTGGAGCCAGTGCGGGCTTGCACACACAAAGTTCCACAATGTCTTTCTGTGAGACCAGGAGCTCTAACCCAAAATGAAACCAAGAGCGGTGTGAAATCATGTTGCACCATGCACCGCCAGGTAGCATCACGGGACATGGACGATCGAAACACCAAAGCGGCATCAACTACTGTCGCCCCAAAGGACTTCAACAGGATCTCAGCTGCTGTGGCACAGCGCCAGCGTAGTAGGAGATCCTGGATGTGACGCCCTCTGCTGGCACACTGCACCCAGGCTTGAGCCCGCAAAGGCATGTATCAGGGCCAGGGTCAACATCCTGTGGGCTTGCCTACAACGAGGCGCCAAGCTGCTTCCAGCCCTAAGCTTGACGATCGCTTGACCATCGACGAGCAAGGCACGTGGAAAGGCATTGTCTCCACGAGGGGCAGGCACTCGGACTCATATGGGTCCCGCCAAAGAACAACACACCACGCGACATGGGGAACAAGAACAGACAGTCACGCAAAACACTTCCTCCCTCGCGTGAGGTGCCTGTCCGTGAATGGAAGTGCCAGGGCAATCGACACCTGTGGCGTCGGAGGCTTCAGGCAGGTTCGCAGCTCTTGCAGGCAGATGGAATCTGGCAAACAGCTTTATCGCCCAGTAACAGCTCTGTACCGCTGGGCAGGTGCCACGGAATGCTGTTTCAATGCGGCGGCAGATTGCGTGCACATGATCCTGAGACCAATCTTCCGAAGGTCAACGACAGGGCATTGACATGGCATTGACGAAGAGCCGTCTTGCCCTTCGCTGGAAAGACAGGGGCAGTAGCAAGAAACCATATATATCCTGCTCCTTGCCAAGCCAAAGCCAACTCAGAGGCTGGTGTCGTCAGAATCACACTTTGGACACTCCAACAAAAATCCCTCTTGAGAAGGAAGTGGGGGACGAGTCAACAGGCCTGGCCGAGGCCGCTCAGCTGACACTCTTTTCTCGCCACACCCTAGTCCCCCCTGCAACGTGGGGCGCCTCAGGTTGGTGCTGAGGATCACTTCCAGTTTAAGCTCTTCTACGCCTGCTTGATGCTTCGCCTTATCAAGCGGCAAACGCCACGACGGACTTCTACGTGACACAAGAAGCACGCTGTCTTGTTCTGCAAGACGACAAGACACGACACTCTGCAACGAGACATACCGAGACACAACATGCTTTGGGACACCGCGGCTTATGCCCGCTTACCGCTTTACAGGCATCTTCCTGCTGCCCTTCTGATTGAACACCCAGCAGGTGTGAGACTTCGGCTCTGACAAATCGCCCGACGAATCTCTTCGACTTTGTGCTTAGGACACTTCTGGCCACAGAGGAGCTGACTCGCATCAAGCGGTTCGGTGAGATTAGAGCTTCCTGACGCGAGGCGTCGGGGCTTCACCAGGTTCCAACCGCACTCCCATGCACGAGGAGCTTGGATGTGACTGCCCAGGCGGTACCGTAAGCAGGCCTGCAGCTGCTTGCATCAGCGCTGCATTGCCCACGCAGCCCATCGTTCCGGATCAACGTCTTCCGCCGAAGGATCAGAGTCTCTTGATTGGTGTCCAGCAACACCTGGGGACACGCTTCAACGACTGCAAACACGACGGGAATCTAAAGCAATACGGCCTAGGAATGCTGCAAAATAATTAATCGACCTAGCCCTCCCCGGCTCTGAGAGCAGCCGAATGCCAGGCTTTGCTTGAGACAAACAACATCGCGTGGATCGAGCAGGCCCAACCTCAAGACTTCGAAACCCAGTCATCTGTCGGCTGGCCCGCAATCTGGGGGAGAAGGCTGTGGTCTTGGACCGGATCTGGAAAAAAATCTGCACCAGCAAGGCACACCTACAACGAGAACGCTGGCCGAAACACAGGCTCTGGAGTGGAGCATCACAGGGGCATCACATGTGGACGTGCAAGGCAGGAAACAATCTTGACAGCTGCACTGCACAGTGCGACGACAAGGATCTTGCACCGCTCTCATTGAACGTGGCCACGAGCCACCACTTCCCGCAACTAATGTACTTCCCGGTTCCCACCAAACCCCTTGTGTACCTGTCTCAAAGCTGCCCCTGCCGACAGTGATGCTCTGCTCTGTCACATGGTTTGCCACGTGCAGACTGCAGTACGACAACAACCTGGACGGAAGCCAGTCCTGTCATGCTCTACCTGCCAGGGACGCGCAGACTCTTTGCGGACTATCAGAGAAGGTGCCCAATGCCAACATACTGCAGATTGACATCTGCAACACATGGGACGTGCACGGCAGGAAACAATCTTGACAGCTGCACTGCACAGTGCGACGACAAGGATCTGCACCGCTCTCATTGAAAGTGGCCACAAGCCACCACTTCCCGCAACTAATGTACTTCCCGGTTCCCACCAAACCCCTTGTGTACCTGTCTCAAAGCTGCCCCTGCACGACAGTGATGCTCTGCTCTGTCACATGGTTTGCCACGCGCCGACTGCAGTACGACAACAATCTGGACGGAAGCCAGTCCTGTCATGCTGTACCTGCCAGGGACGCGCAAACTCTTTGCGGACTATCAGTAAAGGTGAATGCCAACCTACTGCAGATTGACATCTGCATAGGAAACAATCTTGACAGCTGCACTGCACAGTGCGACGACAAGGATCTCTCATTGAACGTGGCCACAAGCCACCACTTCCCGCAACTAATCTACTTCCCGGTTCCCACTAAACCCCGTGAGCACCTGTCTCAAAGCTGCCCCTGCACGACAGTGATGCTCTGCTCTGTCACATGGTTTGCCACGCGCCGACTGCAGTACGACAACAATCTGGACGGAAGCCAGTCCTGTCATGCTGTACCTGCCAGGGACGCGCACTGCAGATTGACATCTGCAACACATGAGACGTGCACGGCAGGAAACAATCTTGACAGCTGCACTGCACAGTGTGACGACAAGGATCTGCACCGCTCTCATTGAACGTGGCCACAAGCCACCACTTCCCGCAACTAATGTACTTCCCGGTTCCCACTAAACCCCGTGAGTACCTGTCTCAAAGCTGCCCCTGCACGACAGTGATGCTCTGCTCTGTCACATGGTTTGCCACGCGCCGACTGCAGTACGACAACAATCTGGACGGAAGCCAGTCCTGTCATGCTGTACCTGCCAGGGACGCGCAAACTCTTTGCGGACTATCAGTAAAGGTGAATGCCAACCTACTGCAGATTGACATCTGCATAGGAAACAATCTTGACAGCTGCACTGCACAGTGCGACGACAAGGATCTCTCATTGAACGTGGCCACAAGCCACCACTTCCCGCAACTAATCTACTTCCCGGTTCCCACTAAACCCCGTGAGTACCTGTCTCAAAGCTGCCCCTGCACGACAGTGATGCTCTGCTCTGTCACATGGTTTGCCACGCGCCGACTGCAGTACGACAACAATCTGGACGGAAGCCAGTCCTGTCATGCTGTACCTGCCTCAGGTGAGGGTGTCCGATGCCCAGTGAGGTACCAGGGACGCGCAAACTCTTTGCGGACTATCAGTAAAGGTGAATGCCAACCTACTGCAGATTGACATCTGCATAGGAAACAATCTTGACAGCTGCACTGCACAGTGCGACGACAACGATCTCTCATTGAACGTGGCCACAAGCCACCACTTCCCGCAACTAATGTACTTCCTGGTTCCCACTAAACCCCGTGAGCACCTGTCTCAAAGCTGCCCCTGCACGACAGTGATGCTCTGCTCTGTCACATGGTTTGCCACCTGCCGACTGCAGTACGACAACAACCTGGACGGAAGCCAGTCCTGTCATGCTCTACCTGCCGGGGACGCGCAGACCCTTTGCGGACTATCAGAAAAGGTGCCCAATGCCAACATACTGCAGATTGACATCTGCATCACATGGGACGTGCACGGCAGGAAACAATCTTGACAGCTGCACTGCACAGTGCGACGACAAGGATCTTGCACCGCTCTCATTGAACGTGGCCACAAGCCACCACTTCCCGCAACTAATGTACTTCCCGGTTCCCACCAAACCCCTTGAGTACCTGTCTCATAGCTGCCCCTGCACGACAGTGATGCTCTGCTCTGTCACATGGTTTGCCACGCGCCGACTGCAGTACGACAACAATCTGGACGGAAGCCAGTCCTGTCATGCTGTACCTGCCAGGGACGCGCAAACTCTTTGCGGACTATCAGTAAAGGGGCAGAACCAATGCCAACCTACTGCAGATTGACATCTGCATCACATGTGGACGTGCACGGCAGGAAACAATCTTGACAGCTGCACTGCACAGTGCGACGACAAGGATCTTGCACCGCTCTCATTGAACGTGGCCACAAGCCACCACTTCCCGCAACTAATGTACTTCCCGGTTCCCACTAAACCCCGTGAGTACCTGTCTCAAAGCTGCCCCTGCACGACAGTGATGCTCTGCTCTGTCACATGGTTTGCCACGCGCCGACTGCAGTACGACAACAATCTGGACGGAAGCCAGTCCTGTCATGCTGTACCTGCCAGGGACGCGCAAACTCTTTGCGGACTATCAGTAAAGGTGCAGAACCAATGCCAACCTACTGCAGATTGACATCTGCATCACATGTGGACGTGCAAGGCAGGAAACAATCTTGACAGCTGCACTGCACAGTGCGACGACAAGGATCTTGCACCGCTCTCATTGAACGTGGCCACAAGCCACCACTTCCCGCAACTAATGTACTTCCCGGTTCCCACCGAACCCCTTGAGTACCTCTCTCAAAGCTGCCCGTGCCTTTCTGTGCCCGGCCAAGCATGGGAGACCTGTGAATAAGCCTGGCATTGCCGGAAGCTCTACCTAGAACCTCAGTCATAGCATGATCTGAGCCAGAACTGACGAAGTAGAGATATGTGCCTTTCTGTGTCCGGCCAAGCATGAGCACTTGCACTTCTCGCTGGATGTCGCGGCCGGTCTTGCTCCACAGAGTCCCCTTTGAACGCAGGGAGTTGGAGTTCAAGAACGGCTTTCACAAGAACCGGTTCGACAGCTGCAGGTTTTGCTAGGTGGATGAGCATGGGAGACCTGTGAATAAGCCTGGCATTGCCGGAAGCTCTACCTAGAGCCTCAGTCACAGCACTACAATCGGGATCTGAGCCAGAACTGACGCAGTAGAGATCTGTGCCTTTCTGTGCCCGGCCAAGCATGAGCACTTGCACTTCTCGCTGGATGTCGCGGCCGGTCTTGCTCCACAGAGTCCCCTTTGAACGCAGGGAGTTGGAGTTCAAGAACGGCTTTCACAAGAACCGGTTCGACAGCTGCAGCTTTTGCTGGATGGATGAGCATGGGAGACCGGCAATCACACCCCCCTGACAGCTAGATACCAGTTAGTGAAGTGGAGGATCAGTGGCAAGTAGGCACGATGACAACATGAAGACCTTGCGACAGCGCGGAGTGAATTCCAACAGCCGGGAGCTCTGCCTAGAGCCTAGCTGTCAACTGTCTCTTGAACGACAAGCCTAGCGTCGATTCGTGCGTGAAGGACTGCCAAACTGCGCGTCTTCACCCGATTAACCCGAACTCCGCTTGCGTTGAAAGCCATCGTGGTCTGAGCCACGACTGAAGAAGCAGGATAAGTAGGGATCTGACTTTTCTGTGCCGAGCAGAACTGTTCAAGAACGACTTTCACAAGAACCGGTTCGACAGCTGCAGTTTTTGCTGGATGGATGACCACGGGAGACCGGCAATTACACCCCCCTGACAGCTAGATACTAGTTAGTGAAGTGGAGGATCCAAGCAAGGTCCTGCGCTCACGAACCAAGCCGGAAGGCAATATGCATGTTTTGCGCCTCATCACCGGGCCAAGTGGCAAGTAGGCACGATGACAACATGAAGACCTTGCGACAGCACGGAGTGAATGCCAACAGCCGGGAGCTCTGCCCCGCAGAAACCATGAGCGCCACATCCCAAAACCCCAAGTGTGCACATTCGAAAGCGAAGACATGCATGCGATGCAGCTCCCTATACTTGGCTCAAACAACACGCAGTGTCACAGTTCTGTTTCTCGAACGACAAGCCTATGCGTCGA
This sequence comes from Symbiodinium sp. CCMP2592, assembly GCA_905221615.1. Classification (NCBI taxonomy): domain Eukaryota; class Dinophyceae; order Suessiales; family Symbiodiniaceae; genus Symbiodinium; species Symbiodinium sp. CCMP2592. Next base: position 202,295 of record CAJNDT010000104.1, on the reverse strand, counting down.
TTCGTGCGTGAAGGACTGCCAAACTGCGCGTCTTCACCCGATTAACCCGAACTCCGCTTGCGTTGAAAGCCATCGTGGTCTGAGCCACGACTGAAGAAGCAGGATAAGTAGGGATCTGACTTTTCTGTGCCGAGCAGAACTGTTCAAGAACGACTTTCACAAGAACCGGTTCGACAGCTGCAGTTTTTGCTGGATGGATGACCACGGGAGACCGGCAATTACACCCCCCTGACAGCTAGATACTAGTTAGTGAAGTGGAGGATCCAAGCAAGGTCCTGCGCTCACGAACCAAGCCGGAAGGCAATATGCATGTTTTGCGCCTCATCACCGGGCCAAGTGGCAAGTAGGCACGATGACAACATGAAGACCTTGCGACAGCACGGAGTGAATGCCAACAGCCGGGAGCTCTGCCTAGAGCTTGGGTGTCGACTGTTTCTCGAACGACAAGCCTATGCGTTGAAATGCCCGGCAGGTTGTTTGTGTGTGAGCGCCAACAGGGGCTCTGGAACCATCATGCAAGTCTCAGGAGCTGTTAGGACCCTGTTCAGAAACAGCCCCAAACCGTCCGGAACCGTCCCGAAGCGTCGGAACGATAGTAAAGTGCCGATCTGGGCTTCAAAGTTCGAAGGACCGAATAGGTCTCGAGATTAATGTCACGATTCTTGCGGCCAGAAAACGCAAGGACAGACACCCTCCATTAAACAGACCACCAGCGATTCCAACCTATGCGTCGACTATTTTGTGAAGGACAGCCAAAGTGCGTGTCTTCACCTGATGAAGCCGAACTCCACTTGCGTTGAAAACCATCGTGGTCTGAGCCACGACTGAAGAAGCAGGATAAGTAGGGATCTGAGCTTTTCTGTGCCGAGCAGAACTGTTCAAGAACGGCTTTCACAAGAACCGGTTCGACGGCTGCAGTTTTTTGCTGGGTGGATGAGCATGGGAGACCCCTGAAAAAGCCTGGCATTGTGGCGGCCAATTGTCGCAGGTGTGAAACCTGTGCTCGGCTGCACTGCAGTTGCAGGGCACTGGGAACCACGAAGGTTTACTGTGGTCTTTCGTGACAGAAGACTTCGTTAAGCCTTCGTGCTCTGAATGGGAACTGACGAGCAGGAAGTCCGTGCCATCGGAAACTCTATCAACCTGCAGGTGGTCTTTAGCCGCAGCAGCGGGTCTTCGACTCTTACAGTAACCACTGCACGCGGATTCCCAAATTATTGCTTCAGCTGCCTCCTGCTGTCGGACACAAGCGTAGCTTCCAGAACCCATGACAAGGCGACACGGAGCACATCGGAGAAACTCGAGGTGGATGCGGCTCGTCCGGCATTCGTCATGACATGACAACAGGAACAGAACCTGTGCCATCCAAGTGTATGTTACATCCAAAGGCCCAAAGGTATGTGTGTATACGAACCGATGACAGCAAAGTCTGGCTGCGCAGGTGTGCTTGTCGCATCAGTGCTCGCCAGCGGTCATTCCATTTAGCTTCGAGCTCCTGTCGGGCTGAAAGTGCCGCTTGCAACAAGACAGGCCAAGTCGTGGGCAAACACAAGCTCCGCCACAAGCATGAACGGTGACCCTGTCGCAACGCTTTTGCGTCATCCGAGCAGCGACAGTGTCCTGGTGGGAGAAACCCGAAACTGGGAGATTTTCTGTCCGACGCCTAAACGCTGACAACGCTCGAGTCCGCGGTGGCCGCACAGGTTCTCATACAATCGCAACAAACGGAAAGACTACCCGCTGTGATGGAATCAAACCTGCCTCAAGAGTGCCACCTCGCGCAGAACTTTGCGAAGCTTTACTGTGAATGGACGGGACACGTGGATGATCTGTCGATGTGGAACCAAGAGCAGCCCAACCCGTATCTTCGCACATTGGCATGTTGTTTCAGAGTTGGCACTGGGATCGCTCGGAAATTTCCGAGACTTAACCAGTGACAATGCTTGAATCCATGTTGGCAACGGGTCCTACATGGAGTCTTGCCAAACTTCGAGCACTGCAAAGGAGCCGCCGAGCAACGTGCTGGATGCAAACATGTGCATCTAGGCAACTAATTGGGCGATGTGTCATGGGCCAACTTTTTGACCACGATTCTGCAGAGCATTATGTGCCGGAGAATTGGCAGAGCACGGTGGCAGAAACATCTCCTGTGCAGAAGAGAAACGTGGGGCCTGGATGATTTCAACAGAGTGGCGTGCTATGGCATGCCCGACAGTGCCACGGAAACATGCGAGGCGCATCCAAACCGGTCGTGGCCACGAAACATTGCTGAATCTTAAGCCCATCTTGCGGGCAAGCACATGGCTGCAAAGCTCGAACGACGGACAATGCATCACGAGACTGCATCCTGGGCTTTCATGATTTCCAAATCACGCACTGTTGAATCGGCCACGTGACGCTTTTTCGTCGGCATCTCACTTTCTGTTTCCTGCCAGCATGGAGCAAGCAGAAAGCTATGTCTTTCAAGATTCCACGCTCACCCTTTGCAAAAAAATCCCCCCTGTCCCTCCCTCCGTCTCTGCATTTGTCCCTCCCATTCCCTCCCTCCCTCCGTCTCCCTCATCTAATCCCCAGGGCGAAGAGTTTTGATGCTAGGAAAAGGCTTCAGTCATTGCATATTCAATTCTTGTGCGTGTCATCCTTGCACCAGGGTGCTCATGCCCTTGTGCACAGCTCTACTGGCTGCCTACATGAGCAATTCACATGCGACTGAATGACATATGGGGCCAAAATGCACTAACACATACACTAGCAACCCACCACCATCCCAGGCGACCGCCGGATAGAAACTAGAGTAGTCGAACTCGCCATCTAACGACCGTGAGCTAGCAACGCAGCAGCACTCGCGACAATCTCCTTTTTCATGGATGTGGCACACATCCCAATACCACAGACAGCAACTACCTCTATACATACATGAGGATTGCTTGGCAATTCTTCCAATGCTCTACGACTGCTCCCAATCTGGACGGACTCGGGCTCACTGTTTTCCTTGACTTGAGCCACATCTTGAGCCAATGTCGGAGTTTCCACAATTGGGCTTGTGGTACTGCAGAGGCCGGGAATGATGCAATACAATCTAACACGGTCCCTTGACGATGCACTCAGGGCAATTGTCACGTCCAGCATCATTCCCAATTCAAATAAAATGCAATTATGGAATCAGTGCACAGCGAAGACGAACAACGGAAATGCAATCACTGTGACTCTGACCACTGAAGGTTGACTCTAGACTATTCAATCGTCGGGTTTACCGAGAAATTTAATGTTTGAAAGCTGGGAATTTCAATCTGCTGCACTCCATCAGCTTTCACATAATCCGTGAACAATGAGCTGTACAATGCATTCAGCTATCGTCAGTTGGAATCAATGCCACATATGCAGTCAGTGCACAGAACAGTGCATCATCAGCAATCCACTGAATGTCGCAGCAGTCCAGAATGACAAACCCATCGAAGAAGATATCAGTGTCAGTCCGGTCTATGCAGAAACCATAGCAATAACGAGCGTAGAGCGATAATGGCAATCTGTGACTTGAGACTGTGTCACAATCACAACCAGCACTCCTCCATGTTTTCTTCAACACAATTTCCAATAGGAACTCTCGGGTATTCAATAGGACCACTGAAGGTGCTGGATCCGGTGATTGCAATTCACCTTGATCAAAACTGGATGTAGCAACTGCTGAACTTATTTCTTTGCAATCGGATGGTCGTCACAAGTGACCAATGGAACGACTTTGTAATCGAAAAGCTCGAAGAATGACAATTCATCGAGTCAATGCCCTCGATGATCTTGAAACCCAGTTGAAAGCTTCTGCCAATATTCCACAGTTTCCATTGAGCTTCAATGCGAATATTTCATCTCTTCCTGGCAATGGGTTAGATGCAGCATTTCTCTCAATATCCTCGCAATGACTCGTGATCGAGTTCATGTCTGGCAATGCTCTGGTTTCCATTGCACAATGCATGAGTTGTGCATTGAACCAATCAATGCCGTGAACACAAACAGTGGCAATTTCTTGCGCATCTGCAGCTGCGGCAATAGAAGTTGATCTTCATATTGCCCTGCAGGGAAGGCAACGACATTGGCGGTTCTCCATGAGCGTTCCAATTTGTAGACTGGTGTGTGCAATGCTTCTGTTGGAGGTTCCAACAGTTGATCGCACAATCCAAACGTGTCCATAGGTGAAAATCTTTTATAACCAAGCACAGCTGCAGACGGCACACATGAATTCAGCAGGGCCTATGCGCAGCATGAACGGACTGCCAGAGCACTCAAACGAAAGCGTGAGGAAAACACAAACGTAAAACCAGATTTCATCACCATTTCCTCACCACCAAAATCCATCCTCCACGGGAACAGAAAATGTGATCACCCCGCCAAAGTATGGCGAGTGCACATGTGCAACAGTCATGCTTTCACACGGTTTCAAATGCCTACAGAGTGCTCCCAACTTTACATGTCCACTCACATCGCACTGCTGAACTCAACAAGTGTGCACTCACAGCAGTTCGCAGTCCTTTGCCGCGGGCGGACATACCGCACTCCAGAGCATCAAGGCGTCATTTTTTCGCACTATGAACAAGCACTATGTGCACCTATGCACCTCCAGAGAGCCAGTTTGCTCCCGCGCGCGCTGAACTTTCAAGCAGTATCAAGACAGCGTTGATTTCACCTGGATGGTGAATGAAGAATGCCAGTGGAACTGCATCATCGCAAAGGTCGCTCTTAGTGCGCGCATAGCACGTCACCGGTAGCGTCAACCCCGTAAGTTGGCATCTCAAGCAGGTCATTGCACACATAAGAATTCTTGTCTTGGCTGCCACTCACGTCAATATGTGACCTGTCGTTGTCACATACACAAGGGCAAGGATGCACAGCTAAGATTTAGGCACTACAACCCCAATCAAAGGTGCTCACTCGCCTCAAGGACGGAAAGTGGCAATGCAATTAGTTCGCATCGTTTGGTATTGGGCTCATTGTCTCAGTGTGGTTCGGGCTCGAACCACATCACGTTGAACATCATGTTCACCTGCTGATATGCTCCTCGATCAACAAGATCATTGATGTTTTGTCTGCAAAACCAGCACATGGTGTGATTGGGACATCGCCTCCGCACCTCACTGTGTGCAAGCATCACGATATGCATAGCAGCATTGCGAAGGCCATGGCATGCTGGGCACGTGTGGAACCTCGTTCCACTCGTCGGTGCAACCCACACTGCACACTCCGGGCGAACACTGATGATTTCAAAAGGTCGCCGAGGAGACACTGCAACAGTCAGTTCATCTGTCTGAAAAGCGGAGGATTCCACTCAACTCTCGGTCACAAAGCCCAAGGCAACCAATCGTAGATTAAAGGCAAAGCAGCAAAGCAGAGCAAGGATGATCAGAGATTAAAACCGTAAGTTTGACGCACAGCGAAAAGACAACACCAGAACCCCCAGGCTCTAGCGGATCTTTTGCTGGGACTCGCGCATGCGGTCCTTGAGCAGTCAAGCTGCGTAGTGAGACAAAGTTGGCATGAATCCTAACCAAGACACAGAAGCACATGTACGCATGTCCGTGACAAATCACACCCCCCTCGACGCGAGCTCACGCGTGAGGAGAGCGGAGTTTAGGAGAGTCACGTACACTGATTGTGCACCGAGCCACACCTCTTCCGGTCAGCTAAGCTTAAAGCAGTAAAGGCCATTAGATGTGGGTCGGTCTCTGCATCCGGTTCAAACCTATGTTTCACTTCTGTACAGACGCAGCCTTTTGTGATCGTCAGGCGCATAGCGAATTGCCGTGTGATCGTTGGCAATCGGATGTTCCATCGGATCTATGCGGGGGTAACACACTAGACTCAACGCGCTCAGAGTGTAGACTCGGCAGCATCGAGTGTCCGTGAAAAGAGAGGGACACACGAGGAAAATACCATGGCTTGCCATTGTACCCCTGTGGGTCTTCTCAGCGCGGCGCAGGCAAGGAAGGCTGAGGAAGTAGCGGAAATTGTGTCATAGCCGGGTTTCACCATCAGAATCCGCCTGACCCTGTAGACGCATGAAGCATGGGTCAGAAAGACTCAACCGGATTCACCCTGCAGTGACACAATACGTCGCCACGTAGGTCGTCGGTCGTTACCTACGACTTGTGGGGCTACGGGTACGGTCCTTATTTCCTCGTCCAGGATCGCCCCTTCCTTTGTTTCCCTTATCGCCCTTTCCTCGGCCTTTCTCCTGTTTTCCTTTTCCTTTCTCGGCTTTCCCTCTTCCTTTGCCTTTCGTCGGCTGCCTCGTGTCATCAGTTTCATCGATGAGGCCTGTCACGTTGGATCCGGTTCGGGATTTGCCCTTAGCCGTGGTCTCCTTGGCCGGACACATTGTTCGAGATCGCGGCTCCGAAGAGGCAGTATCGGAAGGAGGTGGCGGAGCAGCATCCGTTGCTTCAGCAGCACGCTGTTGCGTGCGTCCCCGTGCTTCTGCACTTTTGATCACCTGAGCCGGCGCTGGTCGCGCAATCGAGGGAGCCCACTTTTCATCGCGAGGCAACTTCGACGGCGGATTCGACGCAGTGCGAACGCTAGGTGCCGGGAACTGGGGATTAATCCTTTCCTGTGTAGCAGCAGACGTACTTCCAGGCGATGCTGCTCGCCCCGCCCCCGTATTCCCGGTATGGGGAACAGTAATGCCAGCCGCCCTCATATTAATATCGTCATCGGGATTTGCGCCCATCGCGATGATGACGGCTGCAGCTTTCTTCCTGATGATGGAAAGCGTACTCGGCGCATGGTACACGCGAAGGGTGTCCTCAATCGTCGGGTTATCCAGATCTGACTCCGGAACCCGAGTCTTCATTCGCAACACTGAGGGCAACCGCATTCGATCGGAGTATTCTGCCCTCCCCGACACCATTAACGGTTCTCCATCAGGATGAGCGGCGCTGTAGCCTGTTTGCCGATGTGATTTTCGAGTCGGCAAATGGGATGGCGGCGGCATGTTATGAGGCGGTGGCGGAGCCGTCTCGGGAGCGACACCCCCGAGATGCTCTCGTCCGGTACGCTGCGATGATGGATCGGGTCGTACCGCTCGATCGAGCTCAGTATCATCCTCATCCTCGTCATCCGTAGGAATGGGAACGGCATGAGCCTCGGGAATCGGCGCTTGTCTTTGCTCGGTGACCTGTACTCTGCGCTGAGGTGCAGGGTCTCGCCGTCGTGCCTGGCGAGCCGCAACATCGAACACTCTCGGAGGATCATCCAGTTCATCGGGGAGAGCCTCGAAGACGTCCTCAGTCCTTTTCATCAGAAGCGGGTCAGTGCTGTTTGCATCGGGAAGCTGATCCTTGACTCCTTCAACAAGATTGAAGAATGTCTTCTCTGTCGCACGATCATCGTCAAAGTATTCTTTGATCTTGACAGAGTGATCGCGAACGAACTCCTTGAATTCCTTACGCGTCTCTTCCGGCGTTTCGGGTGCATCAAGGAGTGCCGTATTCCCCTCAGCAATAATCGTGAATCGGGGGTCAGAGTGATGCGGAATAAGCTTCCGTCCTAAGGGATCTAACTCACGCCAGTTGATGGCTTGGACGTTGGATTCGTCTTCTCCTTTGCCTTTCCCTTTGGGCTTCTCGCTTGCCGCTGCGGCTCCTTCGATCTCTTCTGCTTCATCGTCAGAGATATAGCCAGGCTCACCTTTTGTCGGAATGCCGTAGCATGTCGTAAGTGTAACCTTGGCCAGGAGCGCGGAAAGGCTCTCACTGTCGACACGCATGTAACGTTGATACTTTTGCGTATCCGTGATAGTGGCACGGAATTCATCCAACGTTCCAAACTCGGTGGAGAGCCGAATGTGCCGCCTCATCGCCAAATTGGCGTTTTGCAGGGGCAGATGAGCAAGTCGGATCTTTTCTGCCATCTCTTGGTCGACGGTATAATCGACCGTCACACCTGTGTAATAGGGGGAGAGATATCCTCGCGACAGGCAGACTCGATATGCGCGCTGGCAATGAATCGACCAACGTGCATAGTAGCACAATGGCTTTTCGCGACATGTGGCGAAGATCGCTCCAAAATGCTTGACAATCGTGGCAGCACACGCAATCGACTGTGAGTTGAAGAAGTCTTCTACTCCACATCGAGCTTCCTTGCCAGTGATACCGGCAACGAGTCTCTCAATGGAAATGTCCAAGCGAATGGCGCCCTGAATCGTACCGCGCACGCTTCTCTTGAACAGTTCCACTTCCTTCGGCGATGTGTCAGCAGCGGTGCATTTGATCGGTGGCACTCCGAAGAATGCGGTCTGCCTATGGTCCTCAGCGAGGGACCTAGACACCGGGAAATTCCTCAGCTGCTTGATCGCAGGAAACTCGTGAAGCTTGAATTCGGTAAGCTTGTTTCGCTCGATCAGATCATTGAGCCACTCAGCATGACTTCCGTAATATTCGACTTGGAAGGGGTTCACAGGATCGGCGTAGAACATCCCATCAGGATAGTGAATCGGCTTAGTGCAAGAGTGACACATGTGGAGACCAACAGGGAATGCAGCTCCGCACATGGGGCAGTCGAAGCTAGCGAGTGGCCACGTTTCTCGTCTGTGGTCTCCCCTCTTGGGTCCAGTGCCAAACTTCGGGCCTCCGACGTATTTGAAGGCCGTGTTGAACACTAGAGACCCCGTATCCATGAAGTATGCAATCGGCATACATGCGAGAGGGATACTGTCCTTGATCGCATAGTACCCTCTCGGATGGAATGTAATCGGATTGATACCTGCTGCAATCATGTGCAAATCAATCGCAAACACAATCATGCGGTTGGATCCCATACCCTCGGGGAGCATGCTTTGTGATGATGCGGTGTTCGAGAGCGTCTCGCGTCCCGGGTTCATTCGGACGTTCATGTATACCTCTTCCCACTCGTTGTTCTTCCCAGATCCAGGGGCATACGGGAGCAGTGTGAGGAAGAGCTGCCCCTTTGGGGGATTGAGCTTGCAATCGTTCATGTATCCGAAGAACTCGCGAATCGTTGCGCATCCCCATCCGTACTGGGGATGATAGCGGACCACATTTCGTCTCCTCTCGCCATTGACATAGTGTTCCTGAGCGAGCTGAGTGAATGGCCCGTGCTGACACTTGGTCAGCAGTCGGAATCGGTTGAAATTATCGGGGCCGAAACCATAGGTTGCTCGGATGCCAACAAATTGAGGACTTCCATCGTCATTGATCGTCGAGTAGAAGAACTCAAACATTCGGTTGTTGTCCGTTCGAGCAATTTCCGTAATGCACTGGACGGTGAGCTCACTCGGCTTATCGTCATCGTCCAGAATGCTAGTCTGGAGAAGCGTCCGGCCGCTGAACTCGCCAGCGTTGGCCTTCATGTATTCCCTCTCGCGTTCCATGTACATCGGAATGACATCGAAAGCGATGATGCCACTCTGGTCGAGAAATGAATACAATGGAACGCCCCTCTCTTTGTCCTGGGGGCGATTCTGTGCTCCGACGGCAGTCGAGGAGGGATACTCCTTAGTTTGCGTCAGCACTCGGAACAGCAGCTTACGCACCAAACTGATCATGCCTGCGTCCGGAATCCTGGCAGCAGGAATGTTTTGTGCGTCATCGATGAGCAATCGGCTGCATGACACTGATGTTCCGCCGATAGATCGGTATGTCGCCTCCTTGGCATTGTATGCTCGGACAGCTTCATGGATATCGCGGCAATCCTCATAAGATTCCGGTCGGAGGAAAGAATCGTGTTCTCCTTTAAGCGGTTTCTTGTGAAGCGCCGTATCCAAGTACACTGTCTGATTCGAGGACAGCATTGCAAATCGGCGTCTCGAATACTTGCGCTGCTCGTCAGTCGGTGGGAGACAGGTCGCAGAGACCAGTCGACCATGGACGGAGTCATCGATGCCCATGTCGAGTCCCGGAACGACGAAATCTGGCAGTGCAATCGGGACAGACGTCATTTCATACTGTACGATCGGCGCAATGGAGTCAATACCCCTTTCGGGCATCTGATCAGGGCGATGAATCGTTGTCGCCTTGATACCAGGGCCCTCGATCCGGCAGTTTCTCGGATCATTTGCCGCCTGATCGGCTGTGGTGCTGGCCGGATCAATATCGATTTCCGGTCCGCTAGCACCTGAAAGCACGGCACTCTGAGCAGGCATGATATTCGGAGGACTGGAACGCACGCCGGTTTCCGGAGGGTTCTCAGCGGTTCGGGCAGCTGGTGGCGGGGCCTTGCCGGGGACCTCGTCTCGCAGCTCCTCTCCGCCACCCATATCAGCGTCCTCCTCGGGTTTCTGCTCGGGCAACTGATCGGCCGTGTCATCATCCATCTTGGTGTCATCGTCATCCTCCTTTGCACTCTCTTCGGACGCCCTTGGAGGTGCTGCCGCTGTAGGCGGAGGAGGAGGAGCCATGCTTGGCGGGGGCGGTGGTGCTGTGCGCACAGAAGCGGCACTGGCCTGGTCGGTGGACGGAAGATCGTTGTCCGCCGCGCCTTCGCCCTGACTACTCAGAGCGCCTGAGGCGTCACTGCGACGCGAGGAGGATGCAGCAATAGATCGAGCATGCCTCTGGAACTCGTTCGCAATGAAACCTGCAGTGTTTCGCAGCTGTACCGCAACACTGCGGTGGAGCTGTGACAATCTGTCATCCCCAGTTCGGCCAATAGTGCCATAGCTCAAATCATCGGTGAGCCCCATTAGGCTCTGCACCGGGTCTTCGTCCGGTTTGCGGAACTCGGTCACTCGTCGCTGCATGGCAAAGCCCGGCGGCAGCTTGAGGTCCTCTCTCGTCAACCTCGCCGCTGTGTTATTCACCAGGGCAACTCGCATGGACTGAATGACTTTTCCGGGGGTAGGCGCGATGAGGTCCGGCCAATCATCGGGGGTCGGAACCTCAAGGTCCTCTGGTTTGAATACCATCTGCTCAAAGGACATCGCACCCATGCCACGGTGTCGGATGGCAATCTGTAACGACTGGTACGTGTTGAGAAGCGATCGAGCCATACCATACGTCGACGGAATGTGCGGATGGAACACAGGGAGGGTTGACATGCTTGCAACCACTGCATCCAGGTTGGAAATGATCGCACCAACCTTAGCTTCAAGCTCCCCCCTGTTTCCATACTCTGGAGTCCATCGTGCATCGATGGCAGACACAGTCTCACCAGTGTCTCGGTTGATGAGCACAGGCGTGAATCGGTCGCTGGCCATCTCCCTGATGAGATTGCTGTTCGATTCAACCCGACGTCTGCCTTGAGCCAGTCGGTTCGTGACAGCGTCAAGCGCATAGTCACCCGGGGGATACAAGGCACCCTGAAACACATTGTCATCGCTCATGTTCGGGTCCAAGACCTTGGCTAGCCCATCGGCAATGGATCGAAGATGTTCGGCATTTTCAACACCGGCGGCGCCCTTCGCCACTTCAGCGATATGCGCTTTAATTGCAGCAGCTTGCTCGCGGCGAGCTTCAGCTTTACTGACTTGGCTCTCGAAGTGCGCATAAGCTTGTCGATTGTCGGCGGTGACCCCCGCGGCTTCCTCGCCACCAACCGGCTTCGGCTTCTTCATCGTAGAGAGAGGAATCGAGGGCACGGCAGGCGGTCGTGCAGCGTCCCGATTGGCAGCGACAGTTCGCTCGGCATCTCGAGGAGTGGGCATTTTCGCGAATTCCTCAGTCATTCCTTCGAGAAGCCCATTGAATTCCTCATCGGACTCCTCCTTTTTGACTGCGGGCATCGCCGCGTCACCATCCCCTTGCTGATCGTTCTCACCAGAACTGCTGCCAGATTCTTCATCATTCATGGCAGTCGGAGCAAGGCCAGGCGACACTGGCATTGCCTCGCCAGGCACGGGAGTAGCCGGAAGCTCGATCGGATCCGGATGACGAACGCCCGGTAGATCCGCCAATGTCCCCTGTTCCTGTTTGATCGGATTCCCGGGAGCGGTCGGACCCACGTCGTCAGGCATATCGTCGTCGTCGTCATCATCGAACCCAAGCCGAGTCATATCGACAGTCTCTGCGGCTTGATGATCGGCGCCGCGATCTGCACCATCGATGATGTCCTGCACAGTGGAGTGCACAATGGCCTTCACCGCGCCCGTCGAGACCTCTTCCGGGACTGGGGTTCGTGCCCACATCTTCTCGGCAGCGATCTCATATTCCCGGCGGGTCCCGTAAGACGGAAACCGTGCGAGAGCTGCTAGAGTGAACATCGAGCAAATGCGGGTACACAGGACCCCAATCGTCTTCGACTCATGCATAATATGATATCCCTTCAGGTATGGCAGACCTTCCAGGATAGCGTCAAACGATAGGGTAAGGAGGTTAGACCTCCTGATCGCGTCCCAGATCGATCTCATCTCCTCTCTGTATTTCTCGAAGAGAGGGCCAGGGAGAGTCGGAAGATATATCATGCTCGGCGACACCGGACCGCAAAGGGACACCGATCCGTAGATCGTGTTGAACTTCTCGAGAGCATCCCGGGCGGTCGTTTTGGCATATTGAGATCGTGCCATATCGATGTCGCCAGTTAGCTTGTTCCATCCCTGGTCTATCTTCCACAGATCTTGTCCTCGCCAAAGGATGAGGACGTGCACATTCGAAGGCGGGATAGAGGTCTCGCTCTGCATCATCGCGAGAGTGTCGACCATATCCTTGAGCTTGTTGTCCTCGCCACATGCCTGCACGCGCACGTCGGAATCAGGGAACCCAAAGTCCCTCAGCGCGTTCTTCAGATGGGCGTTCATTTCACCATCGTGCCATGATTTGGTAGATTTGAAGGACAGCAGGCCATCGTGCATAACAACGAATTTCTGCGGTTTGCTGGGCACCGCCGGCTTGATCGTTGGCGGTGCACCTCCAAATGCTATCGTGGAGGCCATGGTCGTGACCGTTCTGATCCCATGGATCGATACTGCCACAAGTGCATCGGCCGGGCTCCAGATCGGTGCACTAACAATATCCGTCGTTCCTTCTTCGGTGTACGGGATATTCTTGAGGCTCTTTGCGGGCGTGTAGCCGAAGTTCCCGAGCATGACGCCGTATGCCTTTCGGTAGTGTCTGCACCATGCCTCCCATTCCTTGGAGGGTCCTCCGACAATTGTCTCTAGCCTTGCAGGCTTTGGCAAACCTTGGCTCCCTTCCTCTCCCATGATGGGTGCCCGAAGCTGAAAGAATGGGGCAAGCTCAAATCGGTAGCTAGAGGATTGAAGTTCAGATAGCAAGGCATACCTACCACCGACAGTGGCGTTTTCACTGGTCCCATAAGAGTCAGGCATCCAGTGGTTGCGGCGAAGCACCGCCGGGTTGACAGTGACCCGCTCCGTCGCCTCACGTCCACCCCCCGCAGCCTGATCGTCAGCCGCGGTCGCTCCAGATTGTTCTGTCTCGGTAGAAGCAACCTTTTGAGCATCGTTGCCCCCCTGAATCTTGAGGTCGGCAAACTCGACGCTATCGCGAGCGATGCTTTCTCCCAGCAGCTTCAGAATGCGAGGATCAATCGGGCTCGCCTCCATCCACGGGTGCCAGGCCACGGCTTTCGTCCCGTCGGCACTGAGGAATCGGTGACCATGGATGACATAGTGCGGAGAGGTAGAGACCCCTTGCTCGCGGTCATCCAGGAGGCGGAAGGGCCTGAACGCGATCCCGCACAGCTCGAGGAATCTAGTTCCGACTCGGATCTGCTTCTGGGAACCTCCCAGCTTCTTTGTCGTGCGACCGTGGGTGTTCACCACAGTCCGGGAGACACAGATCATCACTTGAAACCAGTATCCTCCACCGAGGTATGTGCCAGACGCGTAGCTACCGGCAGCCTCGGAAGCGTTTCCAGTCACCCAGACGCAGGGTTCGTGACTTCCATGATCGTCCGTCACGTAATCCTCCCCGAACAGGCCTCCGTGCGCAAGAATCGACCAGAGATATCGGAGGTTCGTTCCGTGAAGGAACGTTTCCTGAGGATCGTATATGTCCGAATTCATCGCGGGGACATACACCCATCCATCAGTCGGGCGGATGGTAGTCTGCCCCGCACCGTCCTCATAGGTCATAGGGGTGCTGGCTCCCCAGTTGAGCGTATCATCGATACTAACACATCGGCCGGGGTAGGTCTCAACCATCGCTTTCATGAACGAGACCCACCCGCGCATCAACGGGTTATTCTCATCGTCGTCTTCGTTGCGGAAGGCGGCCACCTCCCCGATCCCGTTCGCATCCACGGCAGGGAGATCGTAGCCGTGTTCCTTGCGATCGTTATCGAGGTGAGTCGCTTGCTCTTTCAAAGAGTCCAGCGTGGGAAATCGGTTAAGAGCCTTGAGTGCCAGAAATGTGCCAGGGATGAAGGATAGCGTCGGCCTGAGCTGTAGAAATCCCTTGAAGAACTTCACAGCTTCAGCCGGGCTGATCACCTCCCTTGACAACTCAATGGGCGACAGCCTGGTGAGGTCGTTGTGTTTGATACTCGTGTCGGTCCTCAACCATCGCTGTTCAGCAGTCGAACTGCTATATCCCATGAGATTTCGGTTCCAGCTCGCAAGAGGCGACGGGATGTAGCAGGTTCCCATGAGCTGGAGCGTATCGTTGCTCAGCATATCTCGGGATCCCTTGAAGCTTTGCGCTTGGAAAAGCATACAGTGGCGAGCCAGCGCCATCGAAAGGTCCATTTTCTCGCGGACCCCCGCGGCGTCACCGGATAGCGTCGCCACTCGGGAAAATGCAAGAGCGCACATCACCCTGTATCGGTCGATGAAGTCCATAAACTCTTGGGGGTACTGCTTCCTCTGCTTATCCGCAAGCGGATGAGTAGTGAGAAGGAAGGAGTCAACCAGCTGGTGCAGCTTAAGATCGTACCCAGAGTTGCATGTCAGCTGCTCGAGGCGTTGCCAGATTGATGCCTGTGGGATCTCTTGAATCCCAATCTTCAGCATCATCGTCTTCATCTTCAATCCTATCGGAATGTCCTCGGAGCGCTTTCCACCCCCTGTAGACTCGTCTCTCGGGGTCTGAATCGGGACAGGGACTTCATCGGTACCCATGTTGGAATCATCCTGCTCCGTGGGAATCGGCGGAACAGGAGGCCTTTCCGTAGTCGGTGCGATCGGACCGCTCGGAAGGCCTTCCCTGCATAGCGAGGGAGACTTCGGCTGGGGTGATCGGGCAGCCGGTGCCTTGGCAGCAGCCTTCTTCGGTGGCTGCTTGTTCTTTCCTACCATCGATCAGCAGCGGCGGCAGCGCGGGGAAGTTCGCAGCCCGTGGCAGCTACAACCTGTCTTAGCAGGGAGCGCAAGTGGGCTATAAACAGGGTCGTAGTAGAGGTGGTCTGTGATGGTCGGTTGATGAAGGTGATCTGTGATCATCGTCCCTAGAGCTCCTTACCAAGCTGTAGCCAAGTGTGAGTGTGCAAGTGTGTGTGTGTGTGAACATGGCCTTGGCGTCTTTGTTTAAGCAATCGGCAACGCGGATTGCTGTGAGCCAAAGATTGCAGAATTCATGAAATGTTCAAGCACAGTCCACAATGCAAGTCGGAGCTCCCTCGGGTCAGCCCTCTTGGCTTTCTTGTGATTGCATGCAAATCGTGACATGAAGACGGGCCCAAACCGGGCGGGCATGAAAATCTCACACATCCATGCATGCTGGGAACATCGACCAGAGGAGCACGAGCACAGTTTAACAGGGCACAGCTCATGCGACTCAGACCATCGTCGTATATACTCCCTACCCCACAACGGGTTCCCTTTCGGTAGCACGAGGAACACAGGGATTCCGGATGAGCGGGCAGCGGAAGCATACCCGAGTAATTTCCTGGCTTCCCATCCTTTTTCCTTTAGGTCGCCCCTCATTTCTTTCCAACCCCTGTTCTTGAAACCAGCTTCTCTTTTATTAACGGTGCCAGCAATCGGAACAGTGACAATACATACCGCAGGCGTAGGCGGAACCCTGATGTTCGAAATAGCAATCCCTTTTGCATTATCATCGAGACTGAGATTGATACTTCGAGCATGAGGGAATCGGATTATGCCTTCGCCTCCGATATGAATACATTTTACTGCTGCTCCGAATTGGTGAGCATCATCGATTGAAACACCCCCCTGACGAGACATGTCGATGATGAAATCGTTGAAGGGGCTGTGGCCGGTTTCAAGATGTACCCCCCTGGTTGGACAGACAGAGGGGAGAGCAGGGAGAGCGGGAGCGGCAGACAGCATACCGGAGGAAATAAGAGTACCCTTACGAAAATGACCAATAGACATAAGGTTGCGGCCCCACACCTTAGCATCAGTGCAGGCCTTGGTCAGAATATCACCAGCCTCGAATTGAGAGGGACACGTCACGAATAGAAAATCCCCAGCGTGATAACGCTCGTTCAAAGCAGAGATATCGATGCGCTGGGTACGAGACATATGACGCATGTTCGGATTGTGACCAGTGATAACGACACGAATAGCGGCTTCATTGTCCTCCATGACCCGCAATTGGAAACGGCGGCCCATCATATACTCCCACATAGACAGAGCAGGCAGGCCCAATTTATACACAGCGTGGTCAAGAGAGACAATTTCGGCCTCGGGGGTAGACTTCGACACAGAAGTTTGCTTCTTGGACAAAGCATTAAGCGGCATAAAGCTACGCGGCCCAAGAAGACACATAAAGACACCAGAGGTGCTCTTGGAATCGGTACGGTCACCCGCAAGATCGGCATCGCAGTAGAGCACAAGCTCCAGCATCTCGGGTGCATCACCAATCCACCCATACAAATTGAGATCGAGGGTAGAATTGATATAGCACACCAGTCGATGGAGCTTCTTATCACATAAGCCATCCCACTTGGTGATGAGACTGGCAAGTGCCTGCACAGGACGAATCAAATCGTATCGCCCCATGCGAGCACCATACAGGATTTTCATCAGGACGGCGGCTGCACAATCGCCGAGAATGCCTTTACCAGGAGGGACAGGCGTGTCAACGGGATGGCCCATCAGGCGGTTTACAGCAGGGCGATCCGGATTGGTATCGAACTCCGGTCGCGATTCATCGAGGAACGGCGTGTCAGCCGACCGCAAAGTGGCTTTATACTTAGGACCACAGAGCTCAACATAGCGAGAAACGCATTGTTCCATGAAGGACCGCATATCGTATTTGATCATTCGAATCTCTCGAGGACCAACAGAGCCCTGTGCGACACTGGTACCTCGATCGCCAAAAGTCAGCTCGGGAAACGCCTTCTTGGGTTCCTCGAAGCGCGTCCAATAGGATCGCGGATCAAAGGCACTAGGAACAACGTGGGAGAAGGTAACATGCTCGCATCCCAAATAACGCTTGATGCTCGAGGGCGGCTCCAATTTAATCTTTGATGCCATGAGTTCCCACCCTTTGGCCAGGTTGGCCTTTGGTCCACTGAGTTTGAAGTCATCGACGTAGACCACGAGCATAAGATTAAGTTTGGGATGACGAAACACACTCTTCCAGTCGGGACATTGCTCGAATCCAACGGAACGTAGAGCCTTCTCACAGTGCTGTTCCCAGAAACCACCGGCATCCGGGTGCCCATAAAGAGCCAACACGAGGCGTACGACCGGATCGTGATATTTGCCATGCCATTCGGGCAACCAACGATCCTTGGGCAAACGGACCCACGTGGCCGGTCCACCAAGCTTCGCCTGGGTATATGCAGATTCGCCATCGGCAACCTGTATTTCATGACCAGGAAGAAGGCCGAAAGCATCGGCGGCCTTTCCAGCTTCCATGGTCGCCGGGCAAGATGTGATCTCGGAGAAAATAGCCCAATTATTGCCCTCGTCTTTGACATGACATCCTTCAAACACCACGCGACCCTTAAACTTGCGATTAGGGTCGGACTCCGGAAGTTCGGAGTTCTTCTCAACGCATATATCGAAGATACGGCCAACATGGGCTGTTTCCCCCTTCGCCACAGCCTCATTAGATACATCGCGCCACTCACGCACGGATGCGTAGTCCCAACACCCTTGGTTGATGAGCTTATTCCACTCTTTATCAAGGGCGGCTTTCGCCTTGGGGTTGACGGCACGTTCCTTTCGATCAACGGGCCGTGCTACACACGCACTATAGAAGAAGACCGATGAATCGGGAGATCGGTGTGAATGAGGATCAGGGCGAACAGGCATTGCAGGCGCTGCATCAACAGCTTGACCGTCATCTGGTGGTTCAACCGGTGCAGAAACATCACCTTCCACATCTTCTGCGGTGAAATCGAGTTCAACCGCTGCCAACACGGAAGTGTAGAATTGGACTACCGCAACGTCTTGTCCAGGCTCGACTATGACATCGTTGTCAGTAGGATTGAAGACGTCAACACCGGACTGAGTTGCCCCTTCATTATATGTGTACATGGCCGGGCAAACATCGAGGCCACTGCCGCGGAGCGGTTGAAGACGGGCGGACATACCACCCGGGGGCTCAAACTCAAGATCCGTAACGACACAGACGCGAGATTTGGCAGGCACGACAGTACGGCTCTTTGCACGCAATGCGTGTCCATAATAGCCATTCGCAGTCTGCACGCGGCGCCCCGTGTTTTCGGTGTTCGGCACACGGGTTCGAACTTTAACCTGCGTTTTGGCGGAAGAACCGATAACGAAGACCGTCTTTCCTGTCCATCGACACGGCAGAGATCGAGTGTCGGAGGATCTCCATGAGTCCTGCAAGGTGAACTCGGTACCGTCAGTCATGGCCATAGTCATCCTAACATCGGTCAATGTCGCAGGATCAACGGGACAATCTTTGACGGAAGTAGGGTTGAAGCGCGCTCGGCGTTCGATCACATGAAATTGGGTGATCGTGCCAGCTGCGACATCGTGATACCAGTAATCCTTGTCATGCCGTTCGGCACCCGATTCATAATCTGAATCATAAGTGATGTCAACAGGAACGGCATCGCGAGAATCCTCTCGGGACATGGCATGAGATTCAGCTTCTCGGCGCTCAGCCTCTACATATCCCTCCCGTTCGGCGCGGTTCATGCTGCGCCAGGATTCTGAGTCGATAGAATTCGGTTTTCGCGACCCTTTATATGCACGCTCGGAACGCGGCACACTCTGACGATATGGCAAACCCCCCTCGCCCTCCAGGATCTCTGACCCGTGGTAAGGGGGTAACTTCTTCTTGGGTGGGGCGTAGCCGTCATCATAAAATTCGACAGTGCCGGTCCAGAGCTGCATGAGTCTTGTCTTGCCGAAGGCATACCCGGTCTCATAGATCGTAACCGGGCTTTTGTCCTTGTATTGGACATGTGATATGCGCACCGTGCTCAGCTTCCATGGATCAGGCGACTCCCCAATGGAACCGGGAGTCTTACTGGGATGAACCATCGCTTTTCTTGGAACAACAACGTGATAAGTCCACTTATGCACAGACGGATCATACTCCCAGTAGTCAGCACCTCCTCCATGAGAGGACTCTGCTCGTAATTCAGCCTCGCGAGCCTGGCGAATGTCTTCATCGGTCATTCGCGTTGACTCATCAAGGGCGAAGATTTCATCGATATCTTCGAGATCGAGCATATCGGAGGCGTCAAGACGCTCACTCGGCTTTGGCACATTCGAATGCATCGCGGGATCGTTGATGCACACTGATCGTGTCTGTTTATCGTACACAGCCAGCATCGGGAATGTCCATTGCTCCTTGGGTGAGCAGTATATCTTCTTGACCTGATGGACGCTTGCACGTAATGCGTCGCGTTTGAAGTCTTCAAGGTCAGCGACTATATAGTCACCGTCCCACTTGCCCCCATTCTCGAAGTGGTAACCCAGAAATATGCCGGGTTTGCTCGTGGGAGAGAACTTACTGGGGCGCTGGTAGGATGATAGGCGTTGATCGATGTCGGGTCCTTGAAGGGATCCAGATCGATCGCCATCTCCATCGTCAATCCACTCGAGATAACCATCATCATCGAATCCAACTTCGATTTCGACCAATCCATCATCTCCAGGTGCAGGTACGGCATATTCCTCACCATCGCCAAGCACGACTTCATCTTTCTGGCTACGCCGGGTTTGTTTCCGTGCCGGCGTGGGATAGAAGTCCACAAGACATCCGAATGGGAGAATCTGACCGTCAAATTCGGCGCCATCAAATCGTAGCGAATACGCACTTTGTCCTTCGCGTAACTCGATGTTGCGAGCATGACAGAAGTGCTTACACGCATAAGGCCAGAATTTGGCGCTCAGGCCCGCTTGTCGAAGCGCCACTCGTGCGCCATGAAGGACAAGCTTTACTTTGCTCTCGGCAATGGCATTGGTGCGAGGCATGCCAGGAGTGGAATGTTTTACAGAGATGCCGACCCTTTTGCAGGTCGATATGAACTCACGGGCTTTATCACAGTAGATTTCCCGGATCGCAGAAGGTGCACACCTTCTCTCCACATCCATGGAGAACGAGTTCACATCATGAAGATCGCCGAAGACCTGCTGGAACGCTCGAAGCGTGTCGGCATTCGTCCTCCCTTTGACGGGAACACTCTCCAACCACTCAGTTGCTAGATCATAGAAGACCACAGCATCTGTTTCCCCATTATTCCCGCGATTGCCAAGCCCGTGCAACACCATAGTATCGATGGTGACGTGCTCGCCAAATTTCTCAAACCCTTTATCGCGTGGTGAGTCTTGGCGAAATGACTTAACGTTTTCCATCTTTGCACGTTGGCATGCATCGCAGTAGGGATTCTTAGGTAGATGGGTCATGAGGTGATGAATGGACTTAGCCTCCTCCCTCAGATCGCGCGCCCTCGGTTCATCGGGCGGCGACTGATGCTTGGGTTTGTCGGGCACCTTCTTGATATCGTCAGATGCACCTTTCTGGTCACCTTTAGCACCGGGCATATCAAGATCGAGCTCTCCGATGTCGTCCAGCTCGCCCACAGGTTCTTCACCCGCAGCCACGATTTTCTCGTGAATAATGATCGGTGCTGGGAGTGCCGGATACACACGAGGGAGATCAGGTCGACCCGCCACTACCTCGGTTTCGCTCGGAGCGAGGTAGGGAATGTTATTGATAACATCAATCTTGAGTTGTCTCCCTTTGGGATCAAAGAATATCGGATCGCAAAATGGTTCCCAGATAAATCGGTATCCAAGCTCCTTGCATCGCTTCCCTAGGGAAAGAAGACTTGGAGTGCTTTCCAGCACATATGCTTCAATCAGCTCATCAAGGCCGTCAATGCGCAGATGCGCAACACCTTTGGTGTTAGTCTTTCCATTGGCGGTCCTAAGGCTGATCTTCGCATTCTGAACTATCAGATCCCTTTCCTCGCGGGACAGATCACCGAGACCAATAAGGTCTATACCGCAACCGGAATCGAGCATAAGTCTCCGGACCCTCTTAATAGACTTGACAGCAGCAGCAAAGACCTCGCAAGCGCTCCGCTGAGAAAGCGTGAGCTCAAGAACACAAGCATCATTTCCTAGCGTTTTGGCATCAACGTCATCGAGCAAAACCTGCTCTCTCCAAAGCACAGCCTTCATGTGTGCCCTTCGCCTCTCGCGAGCACTATTCAGACCACGGATATCTTCCGGCCACGAATAGTTCAAATTCCTCTCGCGATTGACAGGACCGAAGTTTGGCTCCGGGAAAGAAGACTCTATCACGCGGGTCTCAGTATTCCCAAACGATACTGTCTTCCGCTTGACTGACGGACATGCCATATCGAATGATGCAACACAAGCGAAGGCGAAGTCTCCAAAGGAGGATGCTGTCATTGCCTGAGGGTTGCGGCACGCCCCTTTCAAAAATCCGAGGGCGTGGGCGCCGGGCTGTCGACCCGCCTTGACATCGGCGCGGGCTCAGCAGGCGCAGGAGCGGCAGCAGGAGTGCTCTCAGCTGGGGCACCCGGCTTCACGTGCTTGTAAGGACACTTGTCACCTCTCGAGCAAGTGCCTCGTGCAAAATAGAAGCAGATACCAGACTCCTTTGAAATCGGTGATTGCGACCGAGGCGGGAAACCCTTCGGCGAGGAGCTTCTTCCCTTCAGGTTGTGGGAGAACTTACATCCGCTTCCTCGCGTGCATCTACCTTTCTTGAAATCGTAGCAGATTTCCCGTCCTCGCGGGGATCGCGACATCGGGCGAGTCGGTGCGGGAGCTGCTCGTCCCGGACTGCGGGAATATCGCCTTGGCGACCCGCGTCGCGGGGAGGATCGTCTGGGTGACGAGCGCCTCGGCGAGCTCCTTCGGTACGGACTCCCTTTCCTGGAGTCACGACGCCCAGGCGATCTTGACCCCCTTTGACCTCGGGATGAAGATCTGCGCGGGCTGCCGTACGCAGGTGCAGCGTATCGTCTCTGCGCAGAAGTAGACCTCGTAGCGGTGTACATCTTCTCCTGATTGCGTCGTCGGCGCCAAGTTGTAATCGCATTGACGCAGACAGTTCGCAGGTATGCGTAGTTCCGTACGGATACGTCTCTGTCCCATAGCTGCATGTCGAGCTCGAGACAGCGGAACTCACGCACCTGCTCATAAAAGAGGGCGCAGAGAACAGGGTCTTCGGGGCGATCGACGGAGATACCAGCGAGAACATGATCCCACCGATTGGAGAAGGCTTCCAGCCTTTCCTGCTCGGATCCATGAGTAAACCGATCAATCGTGGTCTTCATTAGGTCAACGAGCTTGAAAGTCGAATCGCCGGTAACATGTGGCCGAAGGAAATCATACAATAGCCACAAGATCTGCCTACTTCCGAGTCGCCGGTTTATCGTATGCATGCGCTCGGTCTCGGTCTGGATCTTATTCTTCAGTGCAATAGATCGGACGCACTCACGGAAAGCAGAGTTGCACTCATTTTCAAGCATTCCGTATTTGCACTCATCAAGGAGATCCTCATATCGTGTACCATCGGGAATCTCAACCCACGAGAGTGCGTATCCGGGATCGTATGCGAATGCATTTGCAACTCGCTCCTTCATGTCGACGATCCAGCGCCGCAGCTGAGCAGGCTCCGGCTCGGGATCGAGTCGGAAGGACTTGCATTTCGCCTTCTTAGCCTCGCTCAGCGATCCATCGCCCTTGGGTCCACCGAATCCCGTATCGTTGGGACCGGGCGGATTCCCAGTCTGTCTCTCAAGACACACGAGACAGATTCTCAAAGGATCTCGGCAACATCCATTGCAACACGAGAATCGGCAAGATATGCACGATCGCCGCACGGTGGTTGGGAAAGTTCCGGTGCAGCGCTCGCACTGGAAAGTATCATTCCCACTCGGCCGGCCGGAGCGCCTGATGCTAGGCGGATCAAGTCCACCATCAGGCGGGCCATTCCCGTCAGGAGGGCCACCACCACCGGGCGGGCCACTGGGCGGGCCACTGGGTGGTCCACCACCGCCACCAGGGCCGAAACCGGACCCATGGTGTCCATGTCCACCAAAACCACCACCATATGCACCCCCGTTATCGTTGGGGCCACCACCACCGAAAGGACCACCGTCACCGCCATGCGCGGGCGGCGGTCCGCCTAATCCGGATGGCGCAGCACTGGGTGCAGGTGCGGATGTTCTAGCATTAAAGGTGGGCATCGGAGGCATAGTCCATCCATCGACATCATCAGTGGCAGCAGGTCGCAGTGTCCCAGCGACGCTTGCGTTCGGTGCTAGCGTGAAGGTACCAGTCTCGCTTTGGAGAACAGGTGCACCAGAACCGCTGCCAATGAGATTGGATCGGCCAAGCATTGCATCATACCATCTTGAAGGTCCCTTTCCTGCCGGAACAGTTCGCGTATCATATGAGATCTGGCACGGAAATGTAGGGCTCCGCTTGGGCTCTGGAGCAAATCTCTGGGTTTCAGGGTCATAGCGGACGCCACTGCGGATGGCCAGATCATCATCGACAGGGAAGGGTCTGACACTCGGAGCTTGGCCGGATGTCGTTCCGGCGGCATTTGTGGACGGAACGGTCGGAATCGGAGATCTCCCTGAAAAAGAGGCAGACGTTTGGCCATAATTTTGTCGGACGGGCTCAACAGGATTATTTTGCCCGCGACTTTCAGGAGGATGATCATCAGCGACCCGTTGCTGCGCGCGCCTCAGAATGTCATCAAGATTGATGCCACTCGTCTGAGAGTGCACCGTTGACGCCTTTTCAGCAGGCGCAGCATTGCATCCCGGCGGAGAGCCATGATCAATCGGACCCAACAAAGAAGATCTCGGAATGGCTGTAGTCGGTCCGCCAGGGAATAGAGCACCAGGAACTGGCGGCAAGTCCGCGGGACGTGGGATATCCCCATCATGGTCACTGATGTCGAAGAACTGCGTCCGTTCCGGACGCGAAGGTGTCGACATGTCAGAACCACCCCTACGGACATGAGAACTCTCAAGATGCTGAATGCGAGCAGTGAGCTGATCGATGAGCACACGGTTACTCTCCTTATGATCGTAGAGAGCACGGCTCATTTCGGTTCTAATGACCTCGATACGGTGAGTAGCATTCTGCTCAACCGTAGCGATACGCGCCTCAGCATTTGAGATATGATCTGAATTTGCTGCAGCGCATCAGGGTAATGCTTGATGTGGCGGATCGTCTCAGCAAGCTGCATGGATAGTGATCCAGCCCGCTTTTCGTTGAACTGATGGATCCGCTCATCGAACTCAATAAGTCGATCGTTGATCGTCGAGGCGAGCTTCGCAAAATGATCATCAAGCGTTTCGTGATCAGAAATCCGCCTCTCGCGGAAAGAGTCCTGAAACCGCATGAACAGCTCACGCTCTTTCCTCAATTCGGCCTGAAGAAGCTCCCACATGTCTCGGATCTTGTTCTCAAGCGCTTCGGTGTCCGAGACGCCGTTCCTCAGTATATCGAGGTCGGCTTGGGCGTTGGTCACACCCTGCGCGATCGCCAGAATATCGGTGGCGATGCGCGCGGATGCTTCCGACCCAATGGCTTCATCGACCAGGGCCCTGACAGCACAGGGTCCGGTATGCCACCCGCCGTTATCGATGGCGGGGGCGGCACCACCATGACCCACCGCGGTAATCGTTGCGGCGGAATCATGGGGTGCACCCGGATGCTCGCTCATGGGCTCGTCGGGGAGCGAAGCTCCACCGCGGCCAGCCACCGGCCCGTAGGAATCGGGGCGCGGTGGGCGGAAGGACGCCGGGTCCGAAATCGGTGGACCACGGCCGTCCGGCCCGGACCCAAAAAGGGCCCGAGCGCCCTCTGGATCCCCGCGAAGGGACAGAGGACAAGCTGAAAGATCGGTCGGAAGAAGGGTAGGTGCGGAAGCAGCAGGAGCAGCGGACGCAGAAAAGGCAGGCAACAAAGGCAAAGCACGAGCGGTGGCAGAAGCAGGCAGCATGCCGGCGGGCATCGTGCCAGGCGTTGCGAAAAGCAGCAGCAGCAGAGCATGGCAAAGGCGGCGCATGGTGCTGAGCTCTCTGATCGTCCTCAGCAGGCGGCGAAGCAAGCAGCGAAGCAGAGCGAGCGAGCGAAGCGTGCGAGGCGGGCGCAGTGCAGCGAGATGCGTGGGCACTATCATCGGGCTCCACGACATCCCGAGCAACTGGCGTCACTAGTGAAGAACCGACAGTCGAGGGGACACGGGGAGAACCGATCGGAGTCGCCATTCTCTCGGTGGCGCGGCCAATCACAAGTTCCGAACTTGGTCTGAGCCAGGAAAACGGTAGTGATCGGACGCTGATTGGATCAGGCGGTCCGAGTGCCAAGCAGCAGCAGCGAAGCAGCAATCCACAATCGGATGCGGAGGCCCTACGGCTGATAACCTCTGAAAAGCGGAGGATTCCACTCAACTCCCGGTCACAAAGCCCAAGGCAACCAATCGTAGATTAAAGGCAAAGCAGCAAAGCAGAGCAAGGATGATCAGAGATTAAAACCGTAAGTTTGACGCACAGCGAAAAGACAACACCAGAACCCCCAGGCTCTAGCGGATCTTTTGCTGGGACTCGCGCATGCGGTCCTTGAGCAGTCAAGCTGCGTAGTGAGACAAAGTTGGCATGAATCCTAACCAAGACACAGAAGCACATGTACGCATGTCCGTGACAAATCACAATCTGTATTTGCGTCAAGAACTGCACCTGCGGGAACGACTCGATGCTCATCCGTCTGTGGATCATCCGGCTCACTGCCTGGCTGTGCGGATGCCGCTGAAGACGCGGCATTCGGTGTCGCTGGCGGTGTCACATTCAAGATTGCAGCTCGCGATCTGGGCGTGTGCCCCGCAAGTGGGTCGTTGCTCGATTCGTCATCGGTTTGTTCTTCGCCATCGTCGTCTTCGAAGGGATTTGCGGGCACTTCGGGATGCATAAGGCATAAGGAAGGGTTTGAGGGCTGGCGTGTCGGCCCCAACGGGAATAAACCACCTAGCAACCCGACTAGTCAACCTATCCAATCCACTGAAGACTGGGCCTAAACCTGAAGGCATTGGTGCTCCACAGCAGTGCATGAGCACAATCGTCACTCCAATGACACACATTGTCACGATGAACACCAAGAATGACACACCTGAGTCATCAGCAGTGGCCTCACTTGCATCATCAGACTGAACTCCATGGTCCGAGCTGTGCTCATCATGAGCCGTAGCCACATTAATCAGCTGAACCAGCAAAGCCATCATTTGCATGACATCAGTGTTGCCACCTCTCCGACGAGGGATGCTTCTCAAGAACTGCTTTGCCTGAGCTTTCTGCTGGAGCTCTCATTGTACTCCTTTTCCCCAACTTTGTTGAATCCATCCTCAGCACTGCGGATTCCAAGCATGTGGCGCAAGCAAAAGATGCGACGTCGACTAAGTCGTGCCTAAGTCGGCTACGTTGACGTCGGTCCCGACTGGATGCAAAGCAGCTCGATGGAAACGATTGATGAAATCTTGCAACCGCAGCAATCGTTTAGCAACGTGCCGAAGCTTGCCATATCCACGACGCGTGATTATCCCACGCGCTGCTGACGAATCTGTGAACAAGTGGACCTCAATCTCCTCTTGAAGCAAATGCTCTACGGTGGCTCTCAACAGGATCGAGTCACAGCATGCACTCACACACGACACCTATTCTGCTTCGGCAGAGCTCAATGCAATGCATGCCTGGCTCGCGGCGAACTGTGCAACAGCATTCCATCCAGTATCACATAGCCAGACGAAGTACTCTTTCGAGTTGCTCGATTGCCACTCCAATCTGAATCTGAAAACACTTCAATCAAGAACATGCTTGGTGTCAGACCGGGCAATCAACCCACATCCTTTGCCCTCCGTGTGCAAGCACGGGACAAGTTCACCAAGTGTCTCAGGCATCGCCAAGCTCCAATGGTTGGCTTCCCACTCGAACTGGCAAGTGTTTTGATTGCATACTGTGCAAACGGGAGGTCGGAAGCAGTGTAAATGCATTTCCGATAAAAAGCTGCCTGTTCCTCACTCAGCTCGGTCAACTGTGTCCACACGGCCAAAGTACCACCTGTCGGCAGCGGGGTCGGCTCTGGCTTCTGAGCAGCTACTCCAAGCAGCATTGCAAGAGTGTCAAGATGTCGCGGATTTGGGTGTACCCTCAAGAAGAGCATGCTTTCTCTTGAGGAAACTAATCTCACGACCAACTTGATCAAGCACTCAATTTTGCAATCATAATATCTTCCCTCAACCGACTAGGTCAGTCGACAAAGGCACGAGTCGGCACGAGTTGCTTCCAACAGCGAAAAAGTCATCCACATGGATCAATCCTCCTCCGATGTCTCCACATCTGGACTCTGGGCTTTGTGCTTTTGTATGCCCCGCCATGGCTTGCCCCGCCATCGACAATGGCCTTGCTTCCCGGTGGAATCCGGAAAAGTACTGGCGACTCGACGAGCGGTTCAATGGCAAGGCTCTCAACAAAGTGAGTTTGAAACGACTCAAACCAATCCTTAGCACCACATCTTTGCCCTGGAAGGTTCCGCAGGAGCTTGAAGAAAAGTGTTTCACCGTGGACCAAGACCGAAATCACTGTGTCAACTCGTTGCTCGACGGTGAGGTAAGCGTCAACAACATCGAGGAACAAAGCTGTCCACTCTTCTCCGCTGCACTGCTTTGCAAACAGCAATGCTGGAAGAACTTTTAGCAGAACGCTCGACGCAGCCGGAGCAAACACCTCATCACCAAGATCAGCGGATAGCCATCTGAACTCACGGGCTACAAGGCGCGCTCGCCTAAGGTAAGCGTCACCGGAACCTGTTGGCGTTATTTCCCCAACGAAACTTTCGTAAGCGCTAGTTTCAGGGAACTCAACTGCGCTGCAGTTAAACACTGTGCAGTAGCTCTCTTTTTCTCCTACCGGTCATGGGGGGTGAGTGCGGGCCCGATCTTCGGGCAACTCAACGAAGAAGATGACCAGTGGCATCTCTTGAAAAGATGACCACTGGTCACAGGTAAGGCGAACGACTCGTCCACCTTCTTTCAAGCCACTCGAAAGCCTTGCCCTCCCACCAGTCTCTGCTGGGGCCGTACACTAGCCAGGGTATCCTCCCGCCACCTCCCACTACACCTCCAGGGAGAACGTAGCAAGCCTAGCTTTAGCTAACTGGCTTCACACAGTAGCACGGACAACACGAACTTCTCTCTTTTTAGCGTTGTGGCGAAGTCCCGCGTTAGCCCGGAGAAAAACTCTAGCCTTCGGCTAGCTGATCTCCAGGGTGGGTAGGGTGGGCACTCGAAAATTGCCCCCCCTATTAGCAGGTGGCCTTTCAACACAATGGCCACGGGAAAGCTCACGTTCCTCCAGCCATGTGCCGACACTCTAGCAAACAGACAGCTTCCTTCTGTTTAGCTTCAGAGGAAAACCCCTTCGACGTTTTCTAGCGAAACACCTTCGATGTTTTAACGACAGGATACTAGCGCTAGCATACACGGTCGCACCTCGTCCCTCGGCACAAGTGCGTACACTAGCTAGCGTATCCTCCCGCCACCTCCCACTACACCTCCAGGGAGTACGTAGCAAGCCTAGCTTTAGCTAACTGGCTTCCACAGTAGCGCGGACAACACGAACTTCTCTCTTTTAGCAGGACGCTCTTCGAGTTCAGCGAACCCTCGGCTTGAGCAAGGAGTCGCCGGATCACTGGCATTGCTGTTCCTGGAACGCGTGGCATACGCCGGAGGATGACCTGGTTCTTGCATCGATTCTTTCGAATGGGCCCATCAAGCGTCTGGTACACAAAGGGTTCTTGAAGGTTACTAATGAGAGCGAGCGCGAGCGGCTGGATCTTGATGCCGTGGAAGCGTACGCACGAATCTGTGCCAGACAGGTGCTGAAAGTATTTCGCCGTCTGCCGTGGTGGATGTGATGAGACGCGTCTTCGGTGGGCATCGGAATTTCGCTCTCCCGGCTTCTTCTTGATTCGGTGGAAAGAAACGGCAGCGTCCGGATGTCGATTGCTCGCTGTGGGCGACGGCTACGGCTGGGATGCGTCTGTGCTCGTGTGGATCCTTGTGTGGAAAGTAAGCATAGTTGCAGAGGAGAGTTTGGCCGTCGACGACTCGCTGTGGGTTGCTCCGGTCGCGTGACTCCGATGCCGAACAAGAAAAAAAGCTTGGGAAGTTGCCGTCGGTTGCATTCCTGGCACCCCGTTTTTGTTTTCGTGCATTGTGTATTCTAAGTGGTGCGTTGTTGGTTGCCGCTGCAGGGGTGGGATGAGTTTAGGCTCGAGACGTTGGTTGATCCGGCGCGTGTGTCGGGAGGGCGCGTCCGTGATCACTCGCTGTGGGTGGCGCGGCACGCTTTTCGCATAGGGACGCATGACGAGCGGTGCGCTTGCAGCTGATCTCCCGGTGGTGCCTTGGTGCGAGCAGCACGAAGGCTTCATTGTGCAGGGCTGCGAAGTCTGCAAGGCCTGCGAGCAGGCGGTGGTGCAGCTGATGGAGAGCGGTCGCGAGCTGTTGCCGGCTCGCCATCCTCGGGTGCTATGGTGTCCACTGCATGCTCATCCAGAAGAACATTGTGTGACTTGCAACAGGTCCAAGATCTGGAGCGGCTGGTTCTCACGGGTGGGAGCGTTCCCGAGCGACGAATGCTGAACGTGCGGCAGTTGAGTGGAGATGTCCTCACGATTCCTATTTGCGTTGACTACACTCTGTATGCCGTGGCGCGCCAGCTTTGTATTCTTCGGGGCGTGAGGCATCACTGCGTGAGATTGTTCAGCTCGTTGCCAGAGCCGGAAGGAGATCCTGAGTGTTTGCCGGACATGGACTTCGCTCTTCATCACGAAGACCACCTGTTCGTGATCTTCGAGAGATAGCAGCGGTGGGTTGTAGCTTGCGCTCCTGCCGGAGGTGCTCGGTTCTGGTCGCGGAAGGGAATTGGCTGTGTCGCCGGACGAAGAGACAGCATCGCCGCGTACAAAGACGAAATGGCATGTTTGGGTGTGCGTCTGCCTGTGCGCGTGTCTGTGAGCGTTCGTCTGTGTCTGTGTGTGTGCGTATGTGTGTGTGTGTGTGTGCGTGTGTGAGTGCGAGTTGCAGTGTGGGTGTGTGCAAGTTGCACCGACAAAAGATGGTCGCTGCCAGGTGACTCGCAAGTCTGCATCTTCGCGTCGCGAAGGAAAGGCAGGATTGTCCGAGCATCTCTGTGTACGGTGCATCCTGTGCTAGACTCAATGCATCGTGGCAAGCGGCGCCCGACGGTTGGTATCCGATCGTCCGTAGCCTTGGCTCGGGTGCATGGTTTTCGTGTTCAGGTGTATGTTCCAAGCAAGGGCCATTCGTGTGACATGCAACATCAGATTCGTCAGTGTGTGTTGGGCTCGCACGCCTTTTTAGCGACTGGGTGACGCAGGAAGAGGTGCGCGTGACTGCTCGCCGCGGGCGGCACGACACGTTTTCGGAAATTCCGCAAATAGATTCCTGTGTATCACGCGAGTGTAGTTGTAATTGTGATGCATGTTCTTAGCCAGTGGAGGGTGTAATTAAGCAAGGGAAATAATGCGTGGTTGACTGCTCGCTGTGGGCGGCTCCACACGGTGGGGTAGATTTCATGTTCGGTGTGCGCGAACTTCCTATTGCCGCCATGACCTCTAGGATGCTTATCTGGAACTTTCAGATCGGACAGATACAAGACTGGTATCAGAATAAGCGGGAGAATAGGACCGTCGGCAAAGAGACCGAAAAGGCATACTGGCTGAGTTTGACCTTCGCCGACGGAGAGACGGTCACGGCTCCCATGATCTACCGCACCAAGGGTGCCGGACGAAATTGGTACGAGGTCAGTGGCTACCCTCTCGGCGTGAAGCTTTACAAATATGAGCCTACATGGGACATCAATCGCAAGGAGGCCGCCGTTTTGCACGGTATGCTGGCACCCAGGTGGGGAAATATATTCCTGCATGTTATGGTGTTGCAGTTCAACAGATCGAAGGCCGAGGCGGCTATGCTACTATATCCGTGGACGTGCTTCTGCAGCAGAAAGCCGGCGAGAGTCTGGAGCAGATGTTTGCCAGGATGACGAGCAGCAATCCGTCCGAGGAGGAGAAAGCGTACTTGAAGCACGTGGCCGCTTGCACGACGCAGATGTTTGTCGCTGCGCATGAATGTGGCATGCGCTGGCAGCAGGATATGCATTTCGGGAATCTGTCGTATTGTCTACGCACCAACCAGAGCTACTTGTTGGACATCGACGCGTGTGACCAGCTGCAACCGAAAAGTTTTTCTGAGGCTTGGGAGGAGATCAAGGTGAAACGTTGGTTGAAGAGGAGGAGGTCAATTCACACTCAAATTTTCCTCGACTACATGGAGCCTCTGATGCTGGGCGCATATCCGACGGTGCCGAGATCTCTTCCGAGCCCCGTTGTCACGATGGTACGTGCGTCGCAGGCCGGCGAGTCTCGACCGGTTTGCCCTAGGCAGCAATGCGTGTGTGATGGCAGGAGCCGTGCCGTTCGCGTGCTGTATTGTAGGGTGGGTCGTGCCGTTGCAGGTGCAGGAGTCTTCCGCGAGCTCGACGGTCGTCTGGTTCGCAAGATTGCATGCCGTGCGGCGAGATGGCGAAGATCGCATCGTGGCGATTCTCGGGGACGAGCGGGAAGTTCTGCTGCCTCCCGTTCGGTTGGAGAGGCGCGTGCCGCACGAAGCTGCGTCTCGAGCTCCTCGGCAACGAGTCGTTGTGTCGGCGTTCATTGCCATTTTATTTCTTTGTGTAATTCTGTGTGGTATGTTTTTGTTCTGGTCGGGAGCTCTTGTGCATCGTCCTGCAATTTGTGCTGGTCCCACTGTCGAGTTCTTGCTTGCTCGGCCAAGGCATTGTCAGAGTGAGCGTTGTCCCGTTGTACTATACAGTATTCAGCAATGCAACGTTGCGGCTGATGGAAAAATTCCAGCGGACGCCTTTGTTTCTGTAGCCCACTCGGTCCGTCGACTTCTCGCTGTGGGTCGCGACGGGCCGTTGCAGGGCAAAGGGAGCGAGACCGGATCCAAAAGTTTCGAAGTTTCGAGGAGGTGCAGTTGGAGTATCCCAGTGGTATTGAACGTTCAGCGCATCTTGTGCAGGTTCCTCTGCTCGACTCGTGGAGAACGGTGGTCTCTGCGTGGAGGCATCATCTTGTCTGAGAGTGTTTGATGTCGGATGAAAGCATTTCTGTCGCTCGTTGATGCAAAACAAAATACTGGGAAGTCACGACTGACGATTTGGCTTGCAGCACGACGTCCAGTTTCATGCCGAGGTGCACGTCGTAGGGGAGGGGTGCTAGTGTGACGCATCTCAGTTGTGTGTGTGTGTGTGTGTGTGTGTGTGTGTGTGTGTGTGTGTGTGTGTGTGTGTGTGTGTGTGTGTGTGTGTGTGTGTGTGTGTGTGTGTGTGTGTGTGTGTGTGTGTGTGTGTGTGTGTGTGTGTGTGTGTGTGTGTGTGTGTGTGTGTGTGTGTGTGTGTGTGTGTGTGTGTGTGTGTGTGTGTGTGTGTGTGTGTGTGTGTGTGTGTGTGTGTGTGTGTGTGTGTGTGTGTGTGTGTGTGTGTGTGTGTGTGTGTGTGTGTGTGTGTGTGTGTGTGTGTGTGTGTGTGTGTGTGTGTGTGTGTGTGTGTGTGTGTGTGTGTGTGTGTGTGTGTGTGTGTGTGTGTGTGTGTGTGTGTGTGTGTGTGTGTGTGTGTGTGTGTGTGTGTGTGTGTGTGTGTGTGTGTGTGTGTGTGTGTGTGTGTGTGTGTGTGTGTGTGTGTGTGTGTGTGCGTGTGTGTGTGTGTGTGCGTGTGTGTGTGTGTGTGTGTGTGTGTGTGTGTGTGTGTGTGTGTGTGTGTGTGTGTGTGTGTGTGTGTGTGTGTGTGTGTGTGTGTGTGTGTGTGTGTGTGTGTGTGTGTGTGTGTGTGTGTGTGTGTGTGTGTGTGTGTGTGTGTGTGTGTGTGTGTGTGTTGTGTGTGTGTGTTTGTGTGTGTGTGTTGTGTGTTGTGTGTGTGTGTGTGTGTGTGTGTTGTGTGTGTGTGTGTTGTGTGTGTCTGTGTGGTTGTGTGTGTGTGTGTGTGTGTGTGTCTGTGTGTGTGTGTGTGTGTGTGTGTGTGTGTTGTGTGTTGTGTGTGTGTGTGTGTGTTGTGTGTGTGTGTGTGTGTGTGTGTGTGTGTGTGTGTGTGTGTGTGTGTGTGTGTGTGTGTGTGTGTGTGTGTGTGTGTGTGTGTGTGTGTGTGTGTGTGTGTGTGTGTGTGTGTGTGTGTGTGTGTGTTTCGCTTAAGTGCTCGCACGCCTCTTTAGGAACTCGGTGACGCAGGAAGAGGTGTCCGTGACTGCTCGCTGCGGGCGGCACGAAACGTTTTCGGAAATTCCACAAATAGATTCCTTCGTTTCACGTGAGTGTAGTTGTAATTGTGATCCGTGTTCATAGCCAGTGGAGGGTGTAAGCAAGGGAAATCGAGTGTGGTTGACTGCCCGCTGTGGGCGGCTCCACACGGTCGAGTAGATTTCTTGTTCGGTGTGGGCGAACTTCCTATTGCCGCCATGACCTCTAGGATGCTTATCCGGAACTTTCAGATCGGAGACGTACAAGAATCGTATAAGAACAAGCGGGAGAATCTCACGGTCGGCAGAGAGACGGAAAAGGCATACTGGTTGAGTTTGACCTTCCGCAACGGAGAGACAGTCCAAGTCCCAATGATCTGGCGCACCAAGGGTAGCAGATCCAAGGTCGAGGCAACTCTCGTATAGCCGTGGACGTGCTTCTGCAGAACGCCGGCGAGACTCTGGAGCAGATTTTTCTGAGGATGAGGAGCAGCAATCCGTCCGAGGAGGAGAAAGCGTACTTGAAGCACGTGGCCGCTTGCACGACGGAGATGTTTCTTGCTGCGCACGAATCTGACATGCACTGGCAGCAGGATATGCATTTCGGGAATTTGACACATTGTCGGGCCACCAAGCAGACCTACTTGGTGGACATCGACGCGTGTGACCAGCGGCAGCCGAAAAGTTTTTATGAGGCTTGGAAGGAGATCAAGAAGAGACATTGGCAGAAGAAGACGATGTCGATTCACGCTCGAGCTTTCCTCGAGTACATGGAACCTCTGACGCTGGCCGCACGTCCGACGGTGCCAAGGTCCCTTCCGACCCCCGTTGTCACGATGGTACGTGCGTCGCAGGCCGGCGAGTCTCGACCGGTTTGCCCTAGGCAGCAATGCGTGTGTGATGGCAGGAGCCGTGCCGTTCGTGTTCTGTATTGTAGGGTGCGTCGTGCCGTTGCAGGTGCAGCAGTCTTCCGGAAGCTCGACGGTCCGTGCCGAACGGAGTGTGCTTTTCCGCGTGCGGCGAGCCGGCGAAGATCGCATCGTGGCGGTTTTCACAGACGAGCGGCACGTTCTGCTGCCTCCCGTTCGGTTGGAGAGCCGCGTGCCACGCGAAGCTGCGGCACTACCTCCCTGGCAAGGAGTCGATGTGTCGGCGAACGGCAATCTGCGAGGCCTCCGGAACAGCAGTGTCAGAGCTGACCGCCGCCTGCCGCCAAGCCCCCTGAGAAAGAGCGGGCGGGCCGAACGGCAGCGGAGCAGCTGACTCTTGGGTGTGGGTCATCTCGGCGAGCGCCGCCCTCGAAACCACCACCCCCTGCATCACAGAGAGCTTGCTCTCGCACTGAACGTGGAAGTTGCCATGATCAAGGCCGCCCACGAACGAGACCAGCACGCCGATATTGGCATAGTCCGTGGTGGCGGCATTGTGCCACCAGTTGTTGTGAGCAGCCGCCAGCTGAGCGAACTGCTCGGTCTGCTCCGGCCCTTCCACCCGTGCCCGTTGATCACGGCACCGGGTGATGGCCTGGATGAGCGTAGGCCCACTGATGTGGGAGACCGTCAACCACGTCGCGGGACCGAGGTGCGAGCGCACTTCAAGTCCATGCGATTGTTGGCATCACGATAGCGGAACTCCAGCCGATCGGCGTCATTCCCGACCGCATCCTCCGAAGAGCGGCTGCACACTCGGAGCTCAAACCTCGAGCGAGCATGATCTCCAGCAACGACCACGCTCTGAGGGCCCACAGAGTAGGTGCGACCGCCGCACTCGAAAGAGAAGACGGAGCACTTCCAGCCAGTGAACGCGGCCACGACCAACGGCACACATCGCGGATCAGCAGCTCATCAGCGAACTGCTGCTGGACCGATAGGTCCGAGTCGGCACGGCACCCCCTCAGGATCCAATGAAAGAGGATCTCATTGCCATTGTACACCTTGATATCGGTGTACGATGGCGACGTGTCCCTGAGCACTGACCACGAAAAGGGCTGAAAAGCCTCGTGGGCGAGCGCCTTGGCGGTCTGAGCAGACCAGTCTCCGCAAGGAACTCCTGTCGTGGAGTCCACTGAGATCGCCAGTGTCGCTTTGATGCCGTCCAGTGTGTAGTTGGCAAAGAGCGACATGTGATACCCAGAGCTGGGAGTCATAACTTGATCTCTCTCCGTCAAGACGTTCGTCGAAGAGGAGGCGTTCGTCATGATCTCCCGAACCAGCCACGCCTGAAAAGGCGAGACGATCCTTTCGTCTCTGGTGTCGACCATGATGATCGAGATCTTGCGATCGTCATCCTCACAGGTCGCGATCGACTCGATGTGTTGGGGGAGACGAACCTCATAGGGGTTGTGAGCAGCAGGCGGGAAGCGATCACCAGCCCGATCGCGGCGATGGCGCCTCTCCCTGCGATCATGCTGGTTCTGACCTCCCCACTGGCCCCTAGGTTGATTAGGGTAACCAGCGTAAGGCTGCGGCTGATCAGCCTGCTGCTGACCCCAAGCATCTTGACCCCAACCTGCCATCGCTCGAGCGAAAGCTACCCAGGCCCTAGCCCTCACAGCTGACCGACAAAAAGTCCTTCACGGACCGAGACGATCGTCTCGACCCAAAATGGCCACGGAACACCGTGGTGATCACAAGAAAGAGCAGGCATGCTGATCACGTGCTGCAGTGTGACCCTCCTATTCCAGACCTACCTTGCCGATAATAGGAGAACGTGTCCAGGATTGTCCAGGCTTGAGGGTCGAGCCCCCCGCTAGGGGCCAAATGCTGTTGGCTGAGCGCACTGTATTCAATGCAGTAGGCTAGCGCTGCGGGCAGAGCACCTGACAAACACCCCGGCTCGTACACTAGTAGACTCTCTTTGTTGTACAGGACGTTAGACTGTACTAAACTCACCAGCAAACAAGTCACAGCCGTACAGTTACTTGTCAAGTTCAGCTTGACTGTGCAGGGCTAGGCAGTGCTGGCTTGCTCTCGTGGACGACTGTCCTACATGTGTATGGCTCGCTCTCTCTCTCTTTTCTTTCGCCAGGGTTGTGGTGTAGAGGTTACCCCCTACACCGCGCTCTCTCTCTCTCTCTCTCTTTGCTTTGCTCGGGGTTTGAGGCAGGAGCAATCTTCCCTCTCTCGCGCACATGTGCGCACTGGAGGTCTCTCTCTCTCTCTTTCTTTCCCCAGGCTTGAGGGCGTGCCCCCGCGGGAGCAGCCCGACTGTTGGAGGTTTGCACGGTTGTACGTGCGAAAAGTTTCGAGCACTTCGCGGGCTGAGCATATTCCCGACTATGCAGTGACCTCCCCGTGTTTCGCCTTCTCTCTCTCTCTCTCTCTCTCTCTCTCTCTCTCTCTCTCTCTCTCTCTCTCAATTGGAACGTAAGTTTATAAGACGATACTGCCACGGATAATCGGAAAAACACGATATTCCCGGAAACCTTGCCTGACGTCCTTTTCGGGATTTTCCAGACAAGCCCCAGACCCCATCCGACCAACACCGTCAGTCTCGGAGATATATTCCCGAAACCCCACGTAGGCCCCCTCTGTTCGGGATTGATTAGTGGAGGGTGATCCACACTCCAGCAGCCGGTGACTGCCAGTTCCGGGTTCGTAGTTCTGTGTTAGTTCCTAGTTCCGACGATGCGTGAAATCCACAGCTCACGATAGCGGCGTGCCACAGTGCGTGTGACCAAGGAACGCTTCTGCGATCGCAAAGTCAAAGTCTCTCTCTGTAACTCTTTTCCCCACTCCAATCACGCAACATGGTCTCATCATGCCCGATCGTCACACCCGATTGTCACAACATGTAACGCTTGCAACAGCGGTCCTCCTGCATGGCCAGGGCGGCAAGCGTTGGATGTATATACCCGTCGCTACCGAGACCACATCTGTGTAGGAGCCAGAAATGCGGGAAGCATTTCTCACAACGACGTTGCATGTCTGAGGCTTCACTGGCAATGGGTTCGTTTGCATTCTTCGATGTATCGGGCTTTACTGTTCCCCAGATTGAAGCTCCTGATCGAGTTTTGAAATGCCAGCGTATGACAACAAGACCGTAGTTGCAAATGACAATCGTGTGGCAAGACGTACATGCAAAGCAACAGGAATACCGTGTCGTGAAAACAGTTTGGGGGCCTTGAAGCCAAGCTATGCTATTTGGCTTACCTTCTGCTAGGGCTGCTGAAGCAGGCCAACCGAACAACAATCTGAAGAAGCAAAATGAGACAAGCCTCTGCCTGGAAAATACCCTAGAATGCTACCATGAAAACAAAGTATAGTTCTCATGGAGTCTACAAGCTCTACTCAGCTTGCGAAATCTCTGGCGGGTCCGCTGCACTGCCGTGGGACCCAAAGCCTCACGAACTTCGAGCATCTCCCTGGCAGGCTCAGCGCTCTTTTGTTCTGGTATGGGCGCGGTCATGGCAAGAGGTGCGTCCTCGCGGTTCTCTCTGCGACATAATGCGGTGGTCATACAGAGCACGCCCGACAGCACTGTTTGTTGTCTTCTGGCATGGTGTCAAGGCCGTCCCAGTAAGCTCTGAAGCTGGCAGCACCTCGCCCTAGAGGATATTGTAGAAGCCTAGATCCTTCATGTTCTGCTACGAGACGTGGTGAAATCCGATGTCGTACTGACCCGGCAGAGGCTCTCGGTCTTGGGAGGCATGGTAGTTCCTGTGCACACAACACCACTGATCCTGAACGCTGATGCCGACGATACTGTGGCACCGAGACAGGAGACAGAAAAGCCTGGGACCTCAACCCCAATTCCCAAGCCCATACAGAGCATCTTGACAATCGAAGCAGCACAGAGCGGCCACCGCTCACTGGACAATGCCACCCTGCCCACCAGGAGCTCTCATATAATATAAGACAAAGCCACTCTGAACAGATCTGTTGGTGCAGGATGTGAGGTGCATCATGGTGCATCGCGACATCCCGCTCAACTGGCTTGCGGCAATTGGCGGAATGAAACTTGCCCAGAATGACAAGTCGGGCATCGAGTTCTGCTTCGGCTGCATCACTGAAGCGTGCCACACCTGCCCATCGTCGCGCCCTTTTTGCCGTCAGCCCATTCCCATGGACCGCCTGGGGATGCCTGGGGAAAGGCTCGACTCATCTGAACTCGTCCTAGTCACTTTGGACGCCGAACACTGAAACTCCAGCAAGAGACAGATTCGCCGTGAACAAGTTGTGAGTTCTGTGCCCAAGCATTTCCTGTAATCAGTCTTGGCTAGACGTGCAGTAGATCAACGCCGAATGTGAGACTCCAGGAGTTTGAGGTTTTGGCTCATAACACAAAAGTTGACAGGACGAACGTCGCCACTGGCAGTTGGCTGCGAAGCGCGATTCTGCTGGCACGGGATGCATGGCAGTTGCTTGCGGAAGGCCATTCTATAACATTCCTGGCAAGGGGTGGCCAAATGCTCCATACATGTTGTCTCTTCTGGGCATTGGCCTGCCAGCCCGCTTGTTCCGCAGAATACGGCTGTTCGCCCTGTACTGCTCAGACTGTGACCAACTGGCACTGGAGGCCGAGTCAGAATGCCGACAAAAGAGGCTGATCGCAGCTTGTGAGACGCACGGCCCTCCTTGGCAAATTGCTAGACTGCGCCGGTTGAGTCGAAGTCTCTGGCCGTGCCCGTTTCACGTTGGCTCAAGGCCTACGCTGCATGACAAGCGCGTGGTGTGACAGAAGCGGTTGCAAGAAGGTGCGAGAAAGTTACTTGTGCTTGCGTAGAGTGTCGAGCGTTCACACGTCTGCCTCGCTTGCTAGCAAGTGTCAGTCGGTTGTGTTTCACCATCCGTAGGTCCTTGTCCTGAGCCCTGAACCTTGTGAGTGAAAGCAAGAGTACTCGTTTGTCCGACCAGGCATTGGTTTGACCATGGACTGCAGCAGGGCGCCTGGTCAAGCCCGGTGTCTTGGCTGCAAGCGCGTCAGCCGCGGTCTTAACGGACGGACAGGCAATAAACCAAAGGGCAGATCTCTTGGAGCGATTCATGGTGAGCCCAATCGATTTCGAACCTGGAATTTAAGCTTGTCCTTAACTCTCAGAGCACAAAGACCACCGAACACAGCGAGTGTGGTGAGCAGGCTGGTCGGCACGTGACCAACTGGCACAGGAGTTGCAGAGACAAGGAACTCCATCAACAGGACATCGTGTGCCCTCCTACAAGAAGCACAACTCTGCTGTCTTTGGCACGACAGCCTCTACAGATGTGGCAGCCATCTGGAACGATGTAATCCTTCCAACTGCCTCGCCATAGCCGTCGCAATCTCCAGCGTAAATCTACCAGGCAGTAATCAGTCACAAACCGTGCCCTCGTGAAAGTCGTGCAGGAAGAGCTCCGGAAAGGGCACAGCATCCGACTTCGAAGAGTAATTAAGATGTGCCCTGGGATGACTTGGTCGTAGAAGCATCCTGCTTCGGCAGGTGCTTCTTACTTTCAGAAACGATGTTGAAGTCCCTGCATGTCACTTCCAAGTCTTTCTGTGCACCTTCACGATGAACCCATTCACAGGCGCAGAATCGAAGTTGCGGCTGCACGCTGCAAGAAACACTTCCAACTTATTACTTGTTGCAGCATATCTATACCCATATCTACTCAATGCAGGGCCCATGCTGTCTTGCGTCTCCTGGCTGGGAAGGCTTCCTGGCAAGGGGGATCTTGACGCATGGCATATTATCGACTTCGACCACCACCTCTTGCTAAATAAAGCTTTCGGAATGCTTGTCCCGGCCGATGTGATGATCTCTTCGTGCCCTGTGTGCCCACATAGCCCACGACCCTCGCTACCGGCGGGCACACTGCTTGTGGAGGTACTCCAAAACCCCTGACACTGTTGAGCCACGGTTCTTTGCTGCGCCAGCGCGCGGCTCATCTTCCGTGCAGCAGCGAAAGGCTGTGGACCGGCAATCATTGGATTTCTTGGCAGGAGCTGAAGAACAATGGGCAGTGCATTTGCCATGAAGACAAGCCGGAATAAACCACGTATCGCCATGTATCGCCGACGTGCGACACTCCATGCCGGACTCGCAAGAAGCTGCCATGCCATAGGCGTGGAACTTCAACATCGCGCTGACGCTGGGTGTGGGCATCTGCTTCTGGGACCTTCCGGCTGTGACAGAGTCTTTCTCGTAAACATTTCTGATGTGTGCATTTCTCTTCAGCACCTGAGCCGAATTTCGTGCAATATGAGCAGGCGGCAATACTCAAAGCATCGGTTTTGGTTAGGTATCGCTTAGCCAGGTAACGTAACACAAAAACTCAGCATGGGGGAACGTGAAGCCGGCGTGGGCAAGGAGCTGTTACTGCAGGGAGCGCTGCAGAGCGAAGGGTGCTGCAGAGGCGGGCAGACAGACAACGCAACAAGCGTGGCATCAGCGAAGCAGGTGGGTCATGTGAACTCATGTGGCACATCTGGCCAAGCTCGAGGCTGGAGCCAACAGGACGGGATGGGCGACCACCCAGACCAGAGAAAAACGGTAGCCGGTGCGGGCCACTCATCTGAGTAACAGGCGCCAGCCGGCCCACACAGCAGTTTGATTTACAGCTGGACGAGATGCTCCTTTACATACGTTTAGGGCCTAAGCAGGCTACGGCGAACTGGTCTGACAGAGCATGTCGGCTGGCTCGCAGATATCCCGCAGATGATCACCGATTGGCCGCGCAAGTCCGGTGCAATTGTGCTGACCTTAGCCTGAGCCTGATAAACTTGACCAACAACATCAACAAAAGACCACTATCACATGAATTGGAAGGGAAGCCATTTACACGAGATTTCACGAGAAACAAGGTTTGCCAAACCTGCCTGCAGCCCTGCAGAAAGCAAGCCTTGGGTTTCCCGCGGTGGTGCAAAGCTCCAAGAGGTGCAGGTCTGTCAACGGATGCCAGGATCCTCACAGATGTGTTGAATCAACATCGTCGCACATGAAAGGTGGCATGTAGTAGGGTTTTAATAATCGCATGCACCGAACATCCTGCACGGCTTCAACAGTTCATCGCCGCTTATTGACCAGATGCATGCTGCACACGCCGCTCTTCGTGCACATCGCAATCAAGAAATCCGTTTGACAACGTTGTTGCAAATGCTCGCTGCAAGGTAGCTGAGGTGGCTCCTTGGCCCCCTCAGCCACCACTCCACCGGCTGCTGCCGGTCCGCTCGACACGCGGATCTAAGAAAGATGCACCAAGCCT
This sequence comes from Symbiodinium sp. CCMP2592, assembly GCA_905221615.1. NCBI lineage: Eukaryota > Dinophyceae > Suessiales > Symbiodiniaceae > Symbiodinium > Symbiodinium sp. CCMP2592. The sequence goes on along the minus strand of CAJNDT010000104.1, from coordinate 160,448 downwards.
TCACAGTACAGCACGGTGTCGTCAATCCAATCTGCAGCAGTTCATCACTGTGTTGATCACGCTTACTAAACTGCGCAGTTCGGTGGGGTGGCCCCATGTCGTAGTGTTCGTTGTGTCCACCCTGTGGATTTGAACTCGCTCGTGGAGTGCTGACTTGCTCAAACTAAGCAGGTGCGGACGAAACTTTCGCACCTGTCTGTCTTAAAGTCCGAACAGAAAGCTGCACTATCCGCCAGTTGAATATTGACACCAGGTACGAGAGGCAAATAGAACATATCTGTAACGCAGCAACGCGAGACGAGGGAAAAGCTCAAGCAGGCTGCTGAGCAGGCGGTAACAAAGCATCCCAAGTGATTCACTCGGGCATGCATTTCCTACACCAGGGGAAGACGTCCAGAGACGTCTGGTCGTGGTGCTTTTGGTGAAACTCTCATCAAAGCCGCTGCATTGTGTTTACAACTCCAACTGCAACCTCAGTGTGTTCGATACAATTGAAAAAGTTGGCAGCTCTTCGTGCTGACGCATTCGTCTTCGGCACTGTGACACCTGGCTACCCACTCAGCTGAGATGCAACCAAGACACCATGCCGGTCATCGCAGCTGCTGAGCAGCTGCAAATGCGACACGCGGAGAGAGGAAACGCCTAGCGGTCTGCAGCAGGAGCTTCACGGACTCTTCCAGGAGATCCTCCTCTCGAGTAAGCGCGGAGCGCCAGCGAACACAGGATGTGACGGGCAGGCTCCAACAAAAAAACTGAAACTGTAAGCAATCTCCGCATCGATGCGCGAGCAACAGAAGTTTGTCACCCGCTTGTCTGCCGCCGTGGACCTGGAGTGCGCGTGTTGTTCTCTTGCTCGAGCTTTGGAGCTGTTAGGCAGTGAACCGTCGAGCTCTGGAGCTGTTAGGCAGCGAGCCGTCGTGTTTGGCAACAGCTAGGCAGGGAGTCGTCGCGTTTGGGAGCAGTTAGGCAGCGAGCCGTCGCGCTTTGGAGCTGTTAGGCAGCGAGCTGTAGCACTCTCGAGCTGTTAGGCAGCGAGCCGGCAGAGCGACTCGCGCGAGCGTGCGCTTAATGGCGGGCAGCAATTCGTAAGCAGCGAGCCGTCGAGCTGTGGAGATGTTAGGCAGCGAGCCGTCCGGCGTTGAAGCTGTTGGGCAGTCAGCCGTCGGCTCCACACCTCTCGAGCGCGACGGGGGGCTTCCCGCTTTCCAACAACTCCGAAGCTCGACGGCGCGCTCCCAAACAGCTCCCAAACCCTCTGTGCGCTCCCAAACTGCTTCCAAATCCGCGCGCGCCCAGCTTGCAAGCACTTTAGAACCCCTGAGATTACGAGCCCTGCGGCCTCGAGCCCGCAGAATCGACAGCCTTTCGAAGCAACGAATTCTGACCTATGTCTCGAAACCAGGTTCGTAGTCAACACAGAGCTCGTGACAACGGTTTTCCGAAACCTTCGGGGCGAGAACGCGCCATGCTCAAGTCCGCCTTGATCCCGCTGAACAACTTAGCCCCCCGTTATCATAGACTCGCATTTTTCGCATTTGGGGCATAGAGATCCGTTGAGCGGACGCAGCCCGGTTGACTGCACTTAATTAAGAAATGAGTGAAACACAAACGACTCCGACTCCCCCTCGCCGACCAGCACTCTGTACGTGTGCCAAGTGGTAGAGCGGAGCCGGCTCAATGACGAGACAGCGGAGAAACAGAGGTCCGGCAGATCGGGGGAAATCAGGACAGCTTCAACACCGAGCCCCTGGAGGCGAACGAAGAAGCGAAGAAGGTCCCCAGAAAAACAAGTTTCCTTCAGCTTCCTGTGTGAGTGCAAAGCCGTAGCATCGGCAGACCACTGTTCCGCAAGTGACGGCAGGCCACAAGTCACAATGATGAACCGCGTCTCGTCAAAAGGACCTTCGTAGTACACTAGCTAGCGTATCCTCCCGCCACCTCCCTCTACACCTCCAGGGAGTACGTAGCAAGCCTAGCTTTAGCTAACTGGCTTCACGCAGTAGCACGGACAACACGAACTTCTCTTTTTAGCGTTGTGGCGAAGTCCCGCGTTAGCCCGGAGAAGAACTCTAGCCTTCGGCTAGCTAATCTCCAGGGTGGGTTGGGTGGGCACTCGAAAATTGCCCCCCAGTAGCTGGGGGCCTTTCAGCACAATGGCCACGGAGTAGCGCATGCTTCACCGGCCATGTGCAGTCACTCTAGCAAACAGACAGGCTTCGTTCTGTTTAGCTTCAGAGGAAAACCCCTTCGACGTTTTCTAGCGAAACACCTTCGATGTTTCCAACAAGGATACTAGCGCTAGCATACAGTCGTACCTCGTGCCTCGGCACGAGTGCGTACACTAGCTAGCGTATCCTCCCGCCACCTCCCTCTACACCTCCAGGGAGTACGTAGCAAGCCTAGCTTTAGCTATCTGGCTTCACGCAGTAGCACGGACAACACGAACTTCTCTTTTTAGCGTTGTGGCGAAGTCCCGCGTTAGCCCGGGGAAGAACTCTAGCCTTCGGCTAGCTAATCTCCACGCGCAGCCGTAGAGCTACCAGGGACCTAGCTTACGGGCCTTCTTAGCGAACCTCGGAGCCTTCGGCTCTCCGGTCCTCTTCCTCACTCCTAGCTCTTGGAAGTAGCTAGCCGAGTGTTCGAGGAGACGGCCCAGCACGCGCCACTCTAGCTTTTCCCCCTCCAGGTTCACCCTGAAGTCCGGGGAGAAACTAGCGAAGTTCTCGTTCGTGAGATCGTCCGCTAGCTGGTTCAGATCTCTGCGGATCCACTGTAGCTGAAGCTCACAGTTCTTAGCGGAGAGTTCCTCTGCTAGCTCCATCAACACCAGGGTCGACGGGAACTTCGTCGTCATGGCTTTCTTCAGTAGCGCCTCGTTGGACTGGTTGTCAGTGTAGCCACGGATGGCCACCTTGGAGGTCTTCTTAGCGTCTCCTTCTGGGACCCAGAGCCTCACGCCGACCAAAGTACTGAGGTACTCGATTTTGCTATGGGGCCTTATTAGAAGATAGAGGAAGTTATAGGAAGTTAGCCTACTCATTTTGAAGTAAAGCAACTTCTACTAGAAGTTAGTGGAAGGTATAAGTTTTTTAACAAATTAGCTAAGATATATCTCGGGATATGAGCTAACATGTTTTATAAGTTTTGCTAGGGTTTGGAATCGTTTATGTGAAAAGTTCCAACAGGAGTTAACAGAAGTGAAGAGCACTTAGGCTTTTCAGCTAATTTGAGTTAATGGAAGTTAGTTTTTGTTCAAGTGGCTGTGCAATTTCCTCGGTTTCAGTCAAATTTCATCGCATTGCGAGCTCACAGAGGCTCACGGAAATGGGGGACAAGTGGAAGAGCTTTGCGTGCGAAACAAACAATGACAATTCATATAGGTTGCTTCGCTGCATTTACACAGCGGCCTGCTTCAGTGAAGATGTGCTTTTTTGGAGGGCATGCCGGGCATGAATTTAACTGTTCATTTTTTTCGAGAGGGAGTGGGGGCGGGACGGGTGGTAAGTATGAGTTACCTCTTTCAAGTCTATCATGCACACAGCATTCAGCAGCAGGAAGTCAAAGCTAGCAGAAGCAGAGCCACCGAGAATTTTGATCAACATGGAATAAGTTATCAAAGCCAATCGCCATGTATGCAAGAGCGGTGAGAATCGCTTGAAGTTTGTTTTAGGCAAGAGCGGTGCGAATCGCTTCGGCCGACAAGGACACGTTGTAGGCAAGAGCGGTGCGAATCGCTCGGCAGTGTCTGCAGGAACTAGCGGCGAAAGCTGCTTCTGTCACGATTGTGATTGAATTTGCGTTTCCGTTTTGCAGCGACGCAGCTCAGGAAGGCTCCTGGGGAGAGAGGCCCCATAGGGTTTACTCTTAACTCGTTTAGAATTCACATGTATGTGAACCCTAAACTCTATAGACACATTTTTTAAGTAGAATGTTCAGTCAAATCCTACTGGGCTTTAGCATACAAGTTAAAAATACCCAGCTGCTGGGTCCAACGTGGCTTTTTTGTGCTTATAAGAGGAAACACTTAGTGTTGTACAGGCAAGGCTTCTGCAAGTCGCTTTGCTGCGGGACTACCTGCGGCTACTGCATGGATGAAGGGTGGCCTAGCCGCACGGCACTCGCAAAACAAGAGGTGTTGCGCGAAGCTGTCATGTGCATGCAGTAAGTTATATAGGGTGAGGGCCTTGGATTTGCCTCCCGCGTGTATGTACTGAGAGAGACCGAAGAGACAGGGACCACAGTCCATGCCTGCATCTCTGTCTGTCCCTGTAGCGTCTAGCGGCGCTTTCTTCGCATGCCTCAGGGGCGACGCAGGTCGCCGCAGACGGGAGCCACAACAAGCTCTTAAACACGCCTGGACCAGGATCGTTTCCAACAACTTATGTGGTCACCGAAAAGAGTGGCCGCCATTGGCCGCCATTTGGCCGCCAAGGGCCCCCAAACGTGGCCGCCACGTGGCCTCCAAAACCGTCGCTGATTTGCCGTCAGGTACGGATCAGACTTAAAAGCAAACATATAGTGGCCGCCAAGTGGCCGCCCGTTGGCCGCCACAGTGCTGGATACGTGCTGGCACATATCCAGGAAAGGCGTGGCCTCCAATTGGCCGCCACCCGTTTTCGGTCGGCAAACGCTATATTTTTGGTTTCGCATACCTTGCATGTCTTCTGTTGCACTGCTTCTTCCAGCTCAGAGTTTGCAGCCTCGTCGCTTTCTCTCGCCTTGCTGTGAGCATGGCGGAGCCTGCAACGCCGGCCACGGGGCCTGCGCTGGTCCTGCTGCCGTGCAGCAAGTGCAAGCAGCAGTTGCCCGAGAACTCCCTGAAGCGCAAGTCGGCGTGAGCGCTTATTTTGCCTGCAGATGCTACGGTACAGTGGGAGCGACGACTGGGCGAACGACTTGACTCGCAAGCAGGAAGAGCACCATCGACAGTTCCTAGCTTGCTACTCCGCTGACAAATGCAAGCCCAAGCATCACTATGGCAGCCACTTGCCAGGCCATGGTTTTGTTGAAGATTCTTTGTGGAGAAACATGCCTTAAACCATCCTAAACCCTGAACCATAAACCCCAAATCTCGCCCTGCAGGTCAGCACCGCCGCGATGGCTATGTGCTGGACACACTTTGCAACGAGTCGAAGCACAAGGCGATTAAGAAGATCGTTGAGATGAGCGCCTCGCGCTTGCAAGATTTTGAGACTTTCGTGCTCGTTCGCCTTGCTCAACTCCATCTACATGAGGCACACCTCTTGCGCCCTGATTATTGGGAGTTCACTTTGAACAAGACACAGACCACCCTGACCTGCGCCTGGCTAACTTTGCGAATAGCCGAGCCGATCGTTCGTGCAGACTGCGCAGGTCTCATCGTTTCTATGGTGAGTGAAAGGGCAAGTGCAGCAGTCGAAGTGCAGGTCTTCCGGAAATCTGCAGAGTGGGAATCGTGGAGTGGTCAAACACTAACACCGTGCATACGTGGTCGCTCACGGACAGAAGCTGGCACCGTCCCAAAGCCTGGCGGACGCACAACAATTCCTTGCTCACGCTCTGGTGAAAAAGGTAAGCGCCGAAACATACACTAACCAATAGCGTCGAGAGACGCTGCCGCAGAACTATGAACCAATGTAGCGTCGCGAGGCGCTTCGAAGTTGAAGCAAAGCAGCAGCAACAGTGTAACAAACAGAAGATCAAGCAACAAAAGAAGTTTCAAGATGTTGTACTCAAACAAACCCAAAAAACATACCAGAACTTAGGGGTACTTAGGGGAACTTAAGTTAACAGCTATTAGGAGTTACTAACTGCTTATAAGTCTTTAAAAACTATCTTCAGTTAACTTCTGTTAAGTTCTTCTAACTGTCTATAAGTCCCTCTAATATCTAATAACGCCCCATAGCAAAATCGAGTACCTCAGTAGCCAGTAGCTCCAGTGCGGCAATGACCTTGTTCGGGTCCCCTTTAGCGAAGGCCCAGGGGGCCCAGTCCTCCTTCACCTCTAGCGAGAACCAAGGTCCGTGACAGCCGTCCACTAGCTCAAGGAAGCCCCCGATCCAGGCACGTCCGTTCTCGGCCTTAGCGTCGGTGTAGAAAGAAAGCGGCGCTGCTCCGTCCAATAGCGAAGCCGGCTTCTGGAGCCGGCCTCCAGCTTCCAAGCGGTCTGCTAGCCAACCACAGAGGACGCGGATCATGGTGGGTAGCGTGAGGAGTCCCAGCTTCCCCTGGATAGCGGAGGACCAGGCGTGTAGCGGACCCAGAAAGGGGCGTTCCCAGTCTAGTGCCATGGATGCGAAGCCCAGGCGTCCTAGCCCTTGTGCGAAGGGTCGGGCCTCACACTTCCCTTCACGTACTAGCTTCCGAAGCCATTCCACTAGCCAGTCGGTCCTCTTCTGGGACAGGCCTAGCCTCCACGTGGAGTACTCCGTTTCCATGCCTAGCCACTCCTCCCGAAACCCCCCCCTCGTCTTGGCCCACTTGAAGGGGTACCCGAGACTAGCGAGGAAGAGGTAGCTTAGCGGGATCCCCATGCGTCCTCTAGCCCCTCGGCCCAAGGACTCGAGGTCGTCGGCATCGAGTTGCATGTCTAGCGGGAACGATGGCCCTAGCAGGTGGTACGTGAGCCGAAGCCCACACGCCGCTATACGGGTCCACCAATAGCTCGCACATGATAGCCCGAAGGTCCCCACCAGATTCACGTAGACCGTCTGGCTGTCGGGGTCCCCCGGTATAGCTTCCTCGGTGTCGATCTGACACCCCAGGTAGCCATGCTCTCCCTCGGCATGCTTGTAGCGCCGGTGGGCTTTAGCGATGTCGCCCACCACGGAGAAGGCCACCTCATTAGCGTCAATGTGTTCCCGGAGTAGCTGTTCTTTCTGCCCGTTAGACGGAGCAGGTCAGAGCAACGGCGGACTTACGCCCCTTTGTTTTCCCACACGGCAACCAAACGAAACCAGAATCAGCGTAGATGCTACCTGATCTGTACAATGTACTCTGCTCCACAAAGTAATCAGAATCGCAACATCTACAAGTCTCAAGTGAAAGATTGTACACAAGGCTACCTGAGAAACTGGAGAACCTACCCTGGAACCCCAACCTCCTCAGCCTTCCAGCCTTCATGGCTGCAGCATCGCCCGACAAGCGAATCACAGACCTGTTATTGCCTCATTCTGTAGCTCATCGGCCACACACTCATATCCGTACATGCTCACTGTCACTCCCCCGGGATGAAGCTTACGTTCATTCCCAACGCAGTGACGCATCCTGGAGCACATAACCTGGGAGTCACCCCCATCGACAGCAACGACACAGCTTACGATACTGCACTTCTTCACTTTCGTCCAGGCATCCGCAACGCACTGTGGAGTGCACATAATGCCCGGATCTCGTAAAGCACAATACAAGATCTTTGCCGTCAGCACCGCTCCGTTGAGGCAGCTGTCCTGCCCTCATACAAAACCCACATATGCTCCGCTGCACTGGTGTGCTCGCGAATCGCATCCCTCTGCACGTCGTTTCACTATGAATACACTCTCCATTCTGAGTCAAGAACACAAAAGGACGAATGTCATCCCCGCGCGAACTCAACAACACTGCCTGTTTCAAACCCCTGGGTCTAGGGAACCGATCCAACGGCACTCCTGCAGGCCTACCGCTTCCAGCTGAAGGCCCGCCATCGTACCGAACTTCATTGGTTTTCTCGGCCCCTCCCGTCGAAGCTCGATCCTCCTCGTTGACCACACTAGTCCTTCTTCGCACTGAACCCCCGGGGACTAAACCACTAGGGTGACTACTGGGTTCTTGCAGTCGTCGCTCACCCAGGGCAACCTCTGGGACTAAACCGCTAGGGGAACTACCGGGTTCTTGCTGTCGTCGTCCGCCTAGGGTAACCTCTGGGACTAAACCGCTAGGGGAACTACTGGGTTCCGGCTGTCGTCGTCCACCTAGGGTAACCTCAGGGACTAAACCGCTAGGGGAACTACTGGGTTCCGGCCGTCGTCGTCCACCTAGGGTCTCTGGAACTAAACCACTAGGGAGGTCTACTGGGTGTTGGCTGTCGTCGTCGACCTGCGGCCCAAGGCCACAGTCTGCAGCTTTTCCTCTATCAGCCTCTGAGCTCGCACCTTTCGTCACCGGCAACTCCACATCACGCAGTGACTGCACTCTAAGACCTTCATGATTTATGGTTATATTCACCACAGGGGAACTCTGGTTTCCGTCGAGACCTGGCTTCTTGCTTGGGGTTGAAGGGACCTTAGTAGTCTCCTCACCAGCTCCATCGGACTTTAAAGAAGTTGTGTTTGAAAGACGCTCACCACTTGAACACCGAATCACAACACAAGCAACTCCTGCTCCAAGAAGCCCAAACAGAAGTGCAACTGCCCCTAAAACGATCCCAAACTCCCACGATCCATCTCCAGTCTCTTCAACACGGTGACCAGCTGCTGAGCTCACTGATGCAACCAAACTGACCGCTGCAATACTGCGACCACTTCCTAGGGACCTATTAGAGCCACCAAACCTACTGCGGCCTGACTCCCCACTATCAGAACTACCACCCCTAGGCATACCGGAATCTGTCGTCCACTCTCCAAGCGACGACTCTTCCTCCTCATCGTTTAATTCAACCTCGTCGTCGGCATACACAACACGATGAACATTATGCTGTTGTTGAGGCTCGGGATCAGGTTGAAGGAGAACTATAGGGTATCCATATCCTGGAGGCATAGGGACTGTAGGAGCTCGAGCCTGTGCCACCATGTCTTCTGGAGGCTGCACGTACCTCACATCTTCACTGCCACGCGCATGAAAATAGGCACCCGATGCATCCACATGGAAGTCTGGCTCCCGAAACAGCACTTCAGGAGAACCATCCCTATCTAAAGCACCCGGCAGCGGCCTCCACTCAACCCTACTAGAACCACCTGGGCCATCAAAACGGCGATTTTCGGCAACCTGTTCCTCATACAGACGATCGTACAAGTCCAGCAGCCGTTCCTGCTCCTCAGCAGATATCGCGGGAACATTTCCTTCCGACTGCACTGGCATCGGATCATGTACCTGCTCCCCCGCAACGAAACTGGGCTCCGGCTCGATCCCCGTCGTTTGAACTTCTACAGACGACACCCTGGGAACCGGTGGCCTACGAGGTGACATCGACATGACTACGGGCCTCCTACGACAGCACCTATCAATCCAGTTCCCAATCTTTCCAGCTAACCACCAACCGCATCCAATCCCGAAGCCTACAACGAAGCTCTGCACGAATGTCTGGGGCTCGGTCAACTGACCTGAGGACGCAGCTCGCGCTCCCGACACTTGAATAAGAAGCAACAGTGCAAGAAGGGCCTTCGCAACACTGGTCTGTTCACAGCTCATGGACGCCACTTGAGGCCTAGGAGGCTCTTGGGATTCAGCTAGATGAGGAGCCCATAAATCACATACCCTGACAAGGTCTTCTAGCCTAGACGGACCTACGGGTTTCGTTCCAAGATCCGCTGGCATGTAGACTCCGTCAAGATGCGTCAGTTGCCAACGACCCTCTTCTAAGTCCTGACGAACCACTGCAGCTCTCAGACGTAAGTGACGTGTGCGCCACGACCCTGATTCCAACACACAGAGTTGGATTGCTGCACAGTTGTCGCAATGCAGTCGGCAATCTATTTCCTTTTCAGGAAGATTCATCAGCGCTGCAACAGTCGGTCTCATAGCTTTGCCAAGCAAGTGCGCCTCACTCAACGAGTACAGTTCACTCTCAGCCTCTCAGCTGTGTGGGATGCTATAAGAGTCTGCCTGCTGCACGCCCAAAAAATCAGAGCACCTCCCCAAAACAGTTGAATGCATCCATAACTGCGACTTCTTTCATCCGCAGCAAATGAAGCATCTGAAAAAGCATCCAAGCTTTCTCCCAGCTCCCGGAATTTCAGCTGTTCCCACTTGCCGCACCGGCCCGTCGGCATCTTGTAGTGAAGGCCTGTTCCAGGGGCATACCGGAGGTACTTGATCACATGCTCTGCCCTTTCCACTGCTTCCCGAGGGGATGGCACAATCTTTTGCGCAGCAACACTCACCGCATAACTTATATCTGGGCGTGTCCGACCCGAAAGCCACAGCAGCTGCCCCACGAGGGACTGAGCTCTCTTTGTAAGTTTCAGCTGCTCATCCCGATCAGCCGGGTCCTCACATTCACTCATCTTGACTGCTGGCACTCGCTCTACCCCCTGTACAGTATCACGACATTGATCAAGGAGGTCCTTGGTGTAACTTTCCTGGTGGAGACGGATTCCCTGACTTGTTTTCTCCAGCTCGAAGCCCGCAAACTTCAGGCAGTTGCCTTCCACCGACAACCAGTCCGGGGCTGACAATTCCCAATGAGACTCCAGTCCTCGAACGACAGCTTGGGCTACATCCTTTTCCGACGCGACTAAGATATCGTCGACGTACAAAGCTATAATCCCAATGTACTGACCCTGCAGAAACCCTGCTTCACCAGTTCCGGTTTCAGGATCACTGCCTTCACGCGGACATTTGAGGATACGCCAGAGATTGGCGTCCTCCTTCAGCTTTTGAAGCCTCAGGACGCTATCACCATACTCAATCTGAAGATCAGCCATCACACGATCTCTATGGGTACTCCACGAGCGCGGTGCCGAGTTCAGGCCGTAAAGGGCCTTCTTGACTTTCCAGTACTTCGCTGCAGTTACCCCTGCCTCCCTCAATATGTTTGGAACCTTAACAACCGTGACCTTCTCCTTGCCACCCTTCCGCATTTCCATAAGTGGCGCCTGCAAAAAGGCCGTTTTCACATCAACCGAGACCAGATGCCAAGATGGTTCCATAGCACATTTGCGGATCATCATACGAATGGACTCTGCACCAGCTCCACTGGCGAAGAGGTCCGCTTTGGGAGCGCCACTGTCATGTTCACAGAAATTCCCACAGCCAACCATCCTCGCTCTGCGTCGTCCGCTGGGCTTCCAAACATACACCATCTTACCAGGGATCAACTCTACATGCACTGAGCTGTCACTCACCAACTCGTTGTACTGAGCCTCCGTGAGATCCTCAACCGCTTCCGTCTTCTGAACCAGGGACTCAACTTCCTCTCCCATCGAGCCTCGCCATTTTTCCAGCTCCTGCCGCACCTGTTGTTGCGACACGATCTTGGTCTGCAGCGGTGGAGAATCTTCACACCCTTCAGAGGTTACTGCTTCTTCACTATCCGACAGCACTGTGGCGCTGCAAACACGCGGCATATCAAGACCTCCGATCTCAGCACACTCAAGCCGCCTCAGCGCCTTTTGCTCTACCCCTTTAAGAATCTGAAGCTCCTTTTCCAACTCTTGAACCTCCGTGAATATAGCTTCGTCGCACCCTTTTAGCCAACCCTCAAGGTCATCATGAGGAGCCTCCAACATCCGACTTCTGACATAATGCGCATGTGCAAGGGACTCAGCAGCCTCCTCAATTCCCCCGTCTATTGGCCAACTGACACGATCTAAGCTGTAGGCAACACTCTGATTTTGCACAGAAGATGGACACAAGCTAAGACGTTGCAACACCTCCGGAACTTCGTACGGGAATGGATCAGCCTCACTTTCACAGCTGCTCTCCACATCAGAAACCTCCGTCTGCAGGCGTTTGCACAACTTCTGGATTTCAACTGCAAGGCACTCATGCATCACATTCCTGGGACACCGAGCTGGAAACTCTTCACAGACCGTGACCTTATACTTAGGCCGAACACAGTACTCCAGACCCTTATCCTGAACCCCACCTACAAGACTATCACATCGGATTCTGGGGCAATCCAGGCCTGCGGAAGTTCTCACAGAGCCTTCACTAACAGACCTAGAACCACTGTTGATCGCACTCCCTGAGAGATCCCACGACCGTGTCCCACTCGGCTTGGGAACAGGTTGCAAGCTCTTCAAGCTATAGCGACTAGCAAACCGGACACCCCAACCCACAACCGGCGCTGGCGAAACCGCTGTCCTGTCATTCCTTTGCACACCTGCTTCAACACACCGACCTCTCGCCTTACCTTCTGCAGTAGCTGAACCGGATTCTACAGTGACTTCCCTAGCATCCCGAATCCTACTCCTCGCTCTAGCCCTAGCTGGTGGAATCACAGCTGAATGTCCCAACACACCGTTGACTTCCTGGCCACCTCCATGCCCTCTCCCACTCAAAGCGTTCCTTCGCTCAAGTTCGGGTCCTTGCAGCAACGAAAGTCTTTCCTGGCCATGCGGAACCTCAACAATACCTTCAACCTCATGCTTTTCAAGAATCACCGGCTGTTGCGAATTTTTCGGAGGGTGCGGATCCCCCCCCCCATCCTGAGGATGGGTGCTCCGCAGCACCCGAAGGCGAAACACTGAACAACCCGTCCATGCTGAAGCCGCAGCCTTGCCTCTACCATCGCGCCAGCGATGAAAGGTCCTCACAGGAAGACGTCCCGGAAACTGCTGAACACACATCCTGAGATCTCCAATTTGATCGCGAGGAAAAGGCAATGCATCTTGATCTGTAGGCGCAAACAGCTGACGCCGTGGAAGCGGATGATACCGAACCAGATTGCCAGAGGATGTTTGATACCCCCAGTACTCGTTCTTGGTTCCCGGCATGTACGTGAACCCAGCATCCCACAACAGCTTACGGTCAGACTGCCCCAATTTATGCAGCCCTCGGGCGGTGTACCCGAACAGAAGAAGTTGCGGACCTTCAGCCGCAACCGACTCGTGCCAAACATGAGGATTGAACGTGAAAGCCTGATGTGACTTGTAGTTCACTACCTTGCCTCTCAAGGTCGTCCCATTTGCAAGGCAACGTGTATCATCAGTGACTGCGTCCGCTCCTTCAAGACTGGCATCGGGTCTGTCCTGAATCCATAAGCCTCCCCCAGAGGCAACTACAGGCAGAACCACATTTGGAACTGACCGCTGATTATGCACATCCCTATGCAGATCGTGAACCGAATTAAGAGATAGTCCTATGCCGGCAAAAGGTTCATCCGTGTGCCTAGCCAAGTACCCAGTCAGATACCTAGTGACATGCCAATGATCCCTAGTGACCTAGTGTCACACCTCACCCCTGACATCCCACTGAAGGTGAATGCTCCACTCAAGAAGTTGCATGTTGGACGACTTTGTCCTACAACCTGATCATTATCCTTGCGAATAGCACGCTCGCTTGAGGACATTGTCTTGGCCATACACAGTGCCAATCTTGCCAAGTCCTTTGGCTCCCAGCTGTCATCATCAAGCAGCTGCTTCGCAAGACAATCCGCAGGATGCTTAGGATCAACAACATCACCCATAGGTTCCACTCTTCTGACTTTGGTTTTCTCCCTCAATCTCGCTGGCGGCGCATCTGCATCTACTGGGGGACCCTCAACACTGAATTTAACCCTGGGAGCACTAACAGCAGGGAAAACCTTACTGGTGGTAAGCAGAGATCCATCAGTGGTCCTTACGACCCAGCCTTTTGAGCTGTCCGACGACGGACACTTCGTGCGCGCAGCAATGGTCTTGGCCTCCCATACACCTCGATTCCATGACCTTTGAAGGATTTGTACTTCTGTATTGAAAGGAAGAGTCGGTTCAGTTGGCATCTTGAGGCGCTTCCGCGCCTGACCACGCATATGGTATGCCGCCAATTTGGCGGCCAACGGCCACTCGTCCAAATCTTCACAACTAGCAGTTTGCAGGATGGTACGGGTACTATTCTTCAGCCTCAAAATTGCGCCCTCCGCGCGTCCATTGGTTTGGTGTTCCTCCGCAATAGCGAACGTTCGGTGCAGCCCGAATTTCTGACAAAAGGCCTGGACCGAAGCGTTCCTGAACTCCCTGCCGCGGTCCGTATGGACCCTTTGCACGCTAAAGCCGTCTGATATCGCTCTTGCGTAGATCCTACTGAGAGCCCCTAAAACAATCTGCTGTTTTTTCGACGCGACCGGCTCAGTATAAACCATATCTACCATTTCCACTTTTGGAAGGTAATGAACCTTTGCTTCCTCCATCCACTCCTTTCGGCTCATAGCAACAATCTTTTGCCAGCTATTCCAGGCCTCCTTAGCCTCTTTAAGTTCTGCAGCCGTGAACTCCTCAGGTGGATCCTCCAGCTCCATGCCCTTGCTAAGAAACCACTCCTTATCATCAAGGGATTCTGCAAAAGCCTCAACCGTAATAGCAGGATCTCGATCAGCTGGCTCAGTCACCACATGACCCTCTGTAGACAGAATTGGAACTGACAACACTGCTACAATCAAGTATTTCGCCTGGCACTCCGATTCATCGACACCCGCCGGAAAAGGCCCGGCCGTATCAAGACTTAGAGTCCATGCCTGAGGTGCAAGAACTTTGCGGTGCTGCCTGTGTCTGGCACTGCCCTGCAAGCATTGCTTGCAGTCGCGACGAAAAGGCATGTGGCCCTGCCGTACGTGCTCAATGAACCCAGGATCCAATGCTCGAAGTTGGCCTTTCCCCCATAAGCCTTGCTCCCGGAGTTCCCTCCAAAGCATGCTGCAAATGGCAGACTGTAGAGCACACGACCAGTCTCCCCAACAGTCGTAACCAGACACTTCCGAACCGCATTCGGATCTCATCGAGCTCTCCAGCCCATTAAAGTACTGAAGTCCCTCGCGGCCATTGATTAGCAAAGGGTCTGGAGCCATATTGGTACACATCCTGGTCGGTCGCACCAGACCCTGACCCTTCACTCCCTGTCTGAAGGAAATTCCCTGCAACCCCAAGAATCGTTCCACTGACTTCCACTCCGGCGTCTCCCACAAGGTTGCATACCCAGTACCCGGATCCTCTAATTCCCGATTATCCCAGCACTCAACCGGATCCTCCATGGGATCTTCCGGATGCACAACGGCACACAAAGGATGATGAATCCTCAGCGCCCTATTGGATGCAGCAGCAACGATCATCAGAACCATAGTTCGCATCAGCACAAGATCATCCGTGCGCCTTTGCGCCTGTTCCTTGCATCCCAGCTCAATGGACCTGGTCTCTCCAATGCTTTCCCCTCGAACTCTCAAAGGACGGAGTCCATCATCACCGGTCCCACTCAGATATCTGCACAATGCAAAAGTTCTGTACGGAGGAGAAGCCACTATTCCCTTCACTCTACCCTTAGATGCTTGCTGCAGCAGGTACCTGAATGTGTTGTCTGAAAGCAAATCCTCAGGCTTGTCAACTGGCAGCACAGTCACCTTGCTGCGCTCATGCAGCTAAGCCCTCAAACACCCTCTTATTGCTTCCGCGAAACAAGTGAACAAGAACCCCATCCGATTTATCACACTTGCGTCTCATACGCCTATTCCACGCATACGGCTCACCTTCCTGGTCCTGCAAGGATATCGCCGCCTGCGCTGTCAAGTCACTGCTGGTCTCCGGAAACAAT
Organism: Symbiodinium sp. CCMP2592; assembly: GCA_905221615.1. NCBI lineage: Eukaryota > Dinophyceae > Suessiales > Symbiodiniaceae > Symbiodinium > Symbiodinium sp. CCMP2592. Next base: position 145,055 of record CAJNDT010000104.1, on the reverse strand, counting down.
CTGGTCAGCAGCATCTGTAGCGATGCATCTGCCTGGGTGTCTCCCTGAATGATCAAGCTTGCCAGTTCATCATCAGTCCTAGACGACAGGTCCTGCATGATGGAGTGAACCCGGATGCTCCGCAACTCACGGCTGCGCACTAGATCTTCGTACTGGGATATCAGTTCAAGTGCTTTGGCCTCCGTGACCTCTGGACAGCCGCTACTCACATCAATGTCTAGGTCGCCTTTCACTGCATGGTAGATCCTGCATTTCGCGGAGTCCCATTCTATTCGGTACCCCAACGACAATAACGCTCTGACTGACAAGATTGGCGATACATAAACCTTGCTTAGGAGGGTACCCTGTGGATTGACATACAACGAAGTCTCCCCACAGGCTAACTTCACCACCACCTGAGGAAGCCCAACCTCGTGATCCAGCGCAACTCTGAGGCAAGCCGTCGCGCCTCCATCGATCAAGCCTCTTGGCTCTCCACGCTGGGCTTTGCATAAGAGCTCAGACATGCTCTTCACATGTGGCCTCAACGATGCAAGACGGAGACTCTGCAACAATTGAGTCGCCTCCTTTATTGCCTCCTGGGACAACCCGGCTGCTGCACCACTAGAGCTCTTAGCATTTGCTGGTTTGCCCTTAGCCGCACCACCCGAACTCTCCGAAGATGCATTTTTACCCTTTCCTTTAGTCTGAGCCTCTGCATTTGATGGTTTCTGGTGTTTTCCCCCCCCCGGCGCTACGCAATCAGCCTTCTGGTGACTCCCTCCGCAGGCCCAACATTTACCGGCACGTTCAGCTGCGTGAGAGAAGGTGCAGGTTTTGCCAAACTTGCAGCCTCTGTCTGTAAGCCAAGCATTACAGGCCTTCTTAGGAGGAACATTACCTTTATTGGGTGCTGCACTCGGTGCCGATGCTCCAGCTGACTCATTGCCCTTGCCATTGCCGCCTGAAGGTTTCCCATTACCCTTTCCCTTAGGTAGGTCTTCCCCAAGCGCTGCTACTCTCTGTCTCTTGGCCTGACTCTCCGGCACAGCAACAGCTAAGAGCTCGAACTCGGCCAACAGAGTGTTCACGTACTCTTCCACTCGCTCATGTGTTGGCACCGAGTCCAACTGCAGATGCATCCGAACACTGTGCATTCTGAAGGACAAAGAAGCATGCAACTGAAGCAATGATTCCACTCCCTTATCAACTCCTTGCAGCAGAAGAGAGCTATCAGGAATCGATATCCTTATAGAATTAGCTCTTTCAAGGTGTCTGAACCACTTCTGAAGTCCACTGACAGCTGAAGCTGCTGAATCAAACACTTGCAACGAAGTCAATCCGCGCAGCAACTCGGCCCTTTCATTCAGTCCACCTGGTTGATAAATCCTGAGAGTGAGGAACAATAACCCCACCGTCGACACATTGCGACTGGCCAAGGCTTGTTCATATACCACGCTAGGGAGCGCTTTTGTAAGCATTGCAACCGCCCGTGATTCGATACGAGTGAACCGATCCTCTTGAAGAAACTCACTTGGCCTGCCGACGACCCTTGCACGATCCAGTGGCTTAGCAACAGACCAACGCCGGTATGTTTCCTGAGCTTCCTGTAGCACAATCTGCCACCAAGCATTCGCCTTTGGGGCAAGATCGCTCATCAGTGGGCCTATCTTGTAGATCCAATCGTTACACCTCATAGCAGGATTCTGTTCACTACTCGGGCTTGCTAACACTGGTAACTCCCAATACGTACGTTCCCCTGGGACATACTCCTTATCAGAAGACTGAGTACCACCCTGAATCGCCGCGGTAGCACCCCCAAGACTGCTACTGTTGCCGACTCCTGTGGGTGGCGGAATGCCAACTGCCGCTGGTGGAGTCCTCGGTGGAGGACCACTGGGGACCCTGGTGCCACCTGGAGTTGCTGGTGACGCATTCACAACTGGAAAGGACCTGGGAGGACTTGGATTAGGGGACCTACTTGGCCGTCTGGGGTTTCCATATCTGGTTCCATTAGGGGACCTACTAGATGCTCTAGGAACCCTAGCGTAACGTGGAGGAGGTGGTGGAGGAATTGCATTGGTGACATCAGGAGCTGGCGCCTGAGTAGGTACACGAAAAGGCGAGAGTGCGTTGGGCCTGAACGGATTTGACCGGCCTTCAGTAGTGCCACGTCTTGACTGCTCATCCTGATACCCTGCGTTCACCGAGGGTGGCCTCTGCACATCATCACACCCATCATCCATGGCAAAAACCTTAGGAACTTCCGGGATAAGAACAACCTCACCTCGCTCGTTGAACCTTCCCAACCTAGGCACCCCATTAACCACAACCGTCACCTCACCAGTATTCCTATTGCCCAACTCATCACTTCGAACTCCCTTTGCCGTTGGCGGATCCAAACCCGGAGCTTCAGCAACACAAGCAGACTTGCTACCCGACACATGGACTGAAGTCCCTGGAGCCGCCGGCTCACCACCTACAGTTCCAAAAGGCTGCAATGGAGGACACTCCTGCAATGTAACACTCTGCATGGCCCTGGTCGCCTCAAGAATTGCATCTCCTGGACCCAAGGTTCCAGTCTCCACTGAAGCAACTGCATCTGGTGCCTGCTGAAAGCTGGTCCATGGTGGTTGAAAGACCTGAGGAACCCTAGTATCCTGAACTCCAACACCCTTACCAAGTCTAGGCTTAAGATCTCTAGGTTCTCCAGTATCCCACATGCCCCTTCCCTCTTTGGGGGTGGTTCTAAATGCATCCAGCTGCTGTACATGTCCTACCCTTTCACGAGTACGCTCATCTGTTGAACTCACCGCTCCACGTTGAAGCAGCTGGGCTACAAGCGCCTCAAGAGCCTCGACTCTAGCAGAATCTCCAGACAACATTCCTCGACCACCGTCACTTCGATTGTCCAGCGCGTGGTCCAACTGATCTCCAAGACCATTCCAAGCTCCAGACCTGTCATCAAAGAGTCGCTCACCCGCTTCTCTGTGATATCCATTCGGTCCAGCCCGAAACGCCTGTCCAGCATCAGCAAACGATCCACGTCCAGAAGCTCTGACTCCGGTCCAGCCCGGTCCGCGCGACTGCTCGAAAGTAAACTGACCATGAGATCCACGTCCACTCCCGGTCCAGCCCGGTGTATCGTCACGTCCAACTGTAGACTGACTAAGCCCACGTCCGTTCCCGGTCCAGCCCGGATCCACCCCACTTCCAGCGGCAGAAATATGACCTGTAGGTAAATGTTCGCTCCCGGTCCAGCCCGGATCCACAGCATCTCTCCCGGTACAGCCCGGAGCAGTCATCTGACCACCATCTAGACCACCAGTATGCTGCTCGCCAGTATGTAGAAACACCCGTAGCTCTAACATGCTCCAAAGACCGACTCTGGCCCTCCTGCAAAGGAGAGCCATTGCCGCCCTCCGCTGACTCAAAGTCGTAATCCGGCTCGAGATTCTCGGCCTGACGCAACAAGTCTTCCGCCTGCTGCTCCGGGGTCCTATCACCCCTGTCTTGACCGCCATGGCCATCTGACATCTCGTCATTGGTCCAGCGATCACTGATAAAAGGATCATTAGCAGCTGAGAAACCCACGGTACGTCCACCCTGATCATACCCAGACTGCCTTTCGCGATCCCCGTAGCTGGGCTCCATTCCAGATCCAGCCGAATCCATGGCGAAGTACTACTGCGCAGGGAGCCGCTCTTGGGCTCATAACCTGCCCGTTAGACGGAGCAGGTCAGAGCAACGGCGGACTTACGCCCCTTTGTTTTCCCACACGGCAACCAAACGAAACCAGAATCAGCGTAGATGCTACCTGATCTGTACAAGGTACTCTGCTCCACAAAGTAATCAGAATCGCAACATCTACAAGTCTCAAGTGAAAGATTGTACACAAGGCTACCTGAGAAACTGGAGAACCTACCCTGGAACCCCAACCTCCTCAGCCTTCCAGCCTTCATGGCTGCAGCATCGCCCGACAAGCGAATCACAGACCTGTTATTGCCTCATTCTGTAGCTCATCGGCCACACACTCATATCCGTACATGCTCACTGTCACTTTCCACTAACCTCGTCCTCAACGATGACGGCTAGCGCGGCGATGGCTCGGTGTGGCCATGAGACCCTCCGCCACGTCCTCTTCGAACTTTTCCCTAGCGAACTCACCCAGGCTAGCGCCGCCTCCCAAGGAGCGTTTTCCAGGGGCCACTTTAGCTGCTCCTCAAAGACGTGGGGAGTGCGTGGTAGCGGGTCTCTCACGCCCACAGGTAGCCCCTCCTCGGCCTGGAGGAGGAAGTCCCGGTCGGGGTCGCCGGCCGCCCGGATGAGAGGTTTTGCGGCTGCTTTAGCAGCTCCGGGTCTCCCAGGTCGTTAGCCTCCCACCACTCTTTCCAGATCGAGCGTAGCTGCTCCTGAAGTTCTTCGGAGCTAGCTTGGGCGCAGCCCTTAGCCCCACCTGCAGCCATGCGAAAGGCTTCCTTCTCCAAAGCTCCGCCTCCGACCCCACCTTAGCGAGGATCACCTCCATCATCTTCTCCCGCAGCCAGTTTAAATTGGGGCCCTTAGCGTAGCTGCGGATAGCGTGGGGCCACCGTCCTGGAGAGCAGAGTCCTCCTCCATCATGGTAGCTCTTGTTGCCACCTAGCTGTTGGCAGGTCCTTGGTGGTCCTGAACCCCCTAGCACCCGCGGACCCTCCAACTCACAGGTCGGGAAGGTCTCGGGTAGCGGGCACTCCGGCCTAGCGCCACCCCCCTCCCCCTGGGCAGCGGTAGCAGGGTGCTGGCAGGAGTCCAGAATCAGGGTAGCCAGCCACTGGCACATTCTAGCGGGCCACTTTTCGGAACCTGAGGTCTTGAAAGGGCCCTTAGCGGTGCGCTTGAACATGCGTCCCAAAGTAGCAGCAGAAGGCAGCGGTCCTGTGTAGCGGCCCTTTTTGTCATAGCACGGCAGGCCTTCGCACACAAAGTCGGGCATAGCAGGAGAGCACTTGAGTAGCAGCCGAGTGGGCTTAGCGTCGGGCGTACCAAAGCTAGCTTGGTGGAAAGCCACCGTCCGTAGCCCCTTTTGCAGAAGGTCGGCTAGCGGCGGCCACTGCCACATCGAGGCCGGCCGTGTCCCTTGGTGCGGGCCCTTATAGCGAGGGCTCCAAGGTTTTCTGGCTGCTCCATTGCCAGAAAGGTAGCCGCGCCGTCTGCCACGAGGTTAGCGACCTCGAAGCTGAAATCCGCAAAAATGTTGCCCAAGATAGCGCGGTCCCTCTCTGCAGGTGTTAGCGTTTCCAGACCTCGGGGAAACTCGTAGCTTCGCACAGGGCGGGGCCCTTGAAAATTAGCCCAGGGCGCTCTGGAGAAGCTAGCGCACGGCGGGGAGAGCACCACCGCGTCAAACTCCTTGTTAGCGATCCGGTCCAGGTAGCTCTGTTGAATCTTGGGCTGACTCAGGTCGTATTTAGCGTGCCGCAGAAGATCGACACACTCGACCCGCACGTCTCTCCCGAGCTCCGCTGCTAGCTGGTGCAAACACTGCGCCACATCTAGCCGGCGCGAGGTACCAGAGAAGAGGTAGAGCACCCTTAGCGGCTTTGCAGGCGTAGCGGCCGGCTTCGCAGGCGTAGCAGCCAGTGGGGCTGGCGTAGCATCCCCCTCCGGGGGGGTCACAGGCACTGAGGGCGCAGCCGCAGTAGCGGGTCAGTTGGAGGGCTTGTCCTCCTTAGCGGCCTCCGTCTTCTTGGTGGGGCACTGCGTAGCGGGGTGCTTGCCGAAGCATAGCGAGCAGACGTGCTCGAAGTGGCATTTGCTGCCATTCTTGCACCCCTTATTAGCGTTGTAGCGGAAGCAAATGGGCTTCCCTTGGGGGGTGCGGTCGGCGCCCAATCGCTTCTTAGCTTTGCCCCCCTTGGGGGTCTTAGCGGGCCGCTCCTCGGTCCAGGTCCAGGGCTGAGGCCGCTTAGCATGGAGGGCTAGCGGCGTTGTGAAGTGCCGCTCGGCGTAGGCCAGCCGTCGCCATGACCTTGTAGGCGTGCTTTCGGATAGCGTGCTCGTAGCTGAGCACCAAGGGCCACGGGGGCACTGGCGACCCCGAGTCGGCACTGGACCGGAGACCATAGCAATAGTCTCCAAGGAGATAGTCCTTGTAGCGCTCGAAGAGAGCCATGGTGACATCCTGTAGCTCCTCCCGGTTGGGATGTCGAAGCTGGATCATGATTAGCGTATTCTGGAGGACCGTGAGCCGCAGGCGTAGCTGCTCCGGCCCCGAGGGGGTGGATGCCCGAGCTCCACCCTTCTTCATGGATAGCGTGCCGTTGCCGTTCCAGACGGGCAGTAGCGTGTCCGGGTCCCACTCGTCCCGGCTGATGACCTCGGTTAGCGGTTCGGCTCGGAACTCGCCCGATTCGAGCTCGGCTAGCTTCTTCTCGATGTACTCCTTAGCGGGGGTCTGCTTGTCTTCCAGGTCCCCAAACTTAGCGGTAAAGGCTTGGCGCATGGCCATATAGTCGGTAGCTGGGATGGGCTTCGCCCAATCCCGGACCTCGCTCGTAGCTTCCGCCTCTGCTTGCCGCTCGGTGCGGGAATTAGCGGTCCTCCATGCGATGGTGACCCCCGCGGCCTGAGCCCGGCTAGCGAGCGAGGTGGACGGCTCAATCGCGAAGCTGTCCTTTAGCATCTTCTTGAGGTCTGCCTCATCAGTCGCCGAGGCGGCGAACTTAGCAACGGTATCGATACCGTTCGAAAATAGCTCGGATTGGATAGCATCCGAGACTTTGTGCTGCACTAGCAGGAAGCGAAGCTCACTGCTTCCGAGGGCTAGCTTCTTTGCCAGAGCCTCTGCCATGGTAGCAGGCACGGTGGGCAGGGAAAATGTGTAAAATGGAAAAACTTCCTGCTAGCCCATTGGGGAAAAGCTCCTAGCGTGAGAGTGTATGTGGGGAGTGCCAGTCGATAGCTTTCGCTGAGAAGGCGCTGCAGCAGCAGACAGCCCTAGCAGCCCCACCGACTCCCGGCCCGTTGCCCCCCCCTGCAACCCTCGACACTCTCACTCTAGCTCTTCCCTTCTTTCTGGCTGCCGACATGTGTGTAGCATGGACTGTAGCGTGCCACAGGCAACCGTAGCGGAGCACGACCCTGACTTTTGCTGCGGCTAGCGGTCGGCAGCAGAGGGCGCTGCAAAGGTAGCCGCGTGCAAATCAAAAGTAGCGGGTGCAGGTAGCGAGGCCGGGGCCTGTAGCGAGGCAGGGCCTGCCTTTTAGCGGCCGCCCCAGTCCTCCCCGCGGCTCCACTTTTTGCACCCGTCACAGCAGTGACTAGCGTGGTCGTCACACTTAAACCACACCTAGAGGACGAAACGCACTCTAAAAAGACCCCGGTGGTCAAAAAGACAGCTAAATTCATATTGGTTCGGTTTTTAAGAGACAATTGAGGAATATATCAATCATATTGAGGAATATAAGAAACATTCAAGTGCAGCGTCGTTTAAATTCATATTGGCTCGTTTGTTAGCCTTCAACTAGTTACCGGCGTCGCTTATTTTCACTTCGTCTCTTGTGGTAAGAAGATATACCATGCATGACTTGATTTGTATGCCTTGGCTACTACTACTACTACTACTACTACTACTACTACTACTACTACTACTACTACTACTACTACTACTACTACTACTACTACTACTACTACTACTACTACTACTACTACTTACTACTACTACTACTACTACTACTACTACTACTACTACTACTACTACTACTACTACTACTACTACTACTACTACTACTACTACTACTATACTACTACTACTACTACTACTACTACTACTACTACTACTATTACTACTATACTACTATGTATTTTTGACATGGCTTGACTTGAATGGCATGGCTTGCGTTGCTTTGGCATGGCTTGACTGCGAATATAGTCTTGGCATGCATGATGTGAAACAAACCTTATTATATAGAGTTAAACTTCAACTACTTACCAGCGTCGTTTGTTTTCACTTCGTCTCTTATGGTAAGATCGACAAATTAGGCATGAATCGACTTGCATGCTTTGGCACGGCATGGAATGGCTTGCTTGCTTACTTAAGTTACTGATACTAATCCCAATCCCAAGATCCTGATCCCTATCCCACACTAACCCTAACCCTAATCCTAACCCTAATCCTACTACTACTACTACTATGTCCTACTACTAAAATACTTGGCATGACTTGACTTGCTTTTGGTATAGCATGACTTGTTTGCTGCTACTACTACTACTACTACTACTACTGCTACTACTACTACTACTACTACTACTACTACTACTACTACTACTACTACTACTACTACTACTACTACTAGTGTTACGAATATTATAGTTTTAATTCTAATTCTAGTACTAATTGCAATGCATGGCATGACAGCATGTGCAACACAAATCAAAACATGGCATGGCACAGCAGCTGTTGCGATGCACTTGCAAATGCCGGCAGGCAATATTCTTGCAGCAACATTTTCAGCAAGCTCATCCAATGCCGTCTTGCAATTGACGAGACTTCTTTGCAAAATGGTGTGGCCCCATATCCTCAGCATCCCACTCCTGGGTGTCCATTTCATCCATGGGAACCTTTGCAGCCTTGCTTTCCTTTGCTTCCTTCTTCTCCTTCTTCTTGCTCTTTTTGTTGCTTGTTGCTGGCACTGCATGCTCTTCCTCTTTGGGTTGCTTTTGCTTCTTCTTCTTTTAATTCTCATGAACATGCCCTTCGTATACCCATGCACCGTCACGATCTACAGATCCCCGAGCCGCCCGAGGATGCCGATCGAGGGGCTGACTTTTCTCGGATCCTCCTAGGAGGTGTCAGCTTCGAAGCACCTTTCCACAGCTTCGGCCTAGGTGGCAATATGCCGATGAGCTCAGAATGTGCATGCAGCTATGCACAATTGGTGTCTAGAGGCTCTTTTTTTGGCGAATCGGAGGTAAGGCAAAACTTAGCCTCCTCATAGGACAGCTTTGCTGTCTTCATTAAGGCTGTGATTTCTTTCTCCATCATGATGGGCTACCTAGCTACTTAAAGCCTGCAGCCAAAAACCTACAACAACAACAACAACAACAACAACAGCAAGACATGCCAAGCTCAACACATGGTGCATGCATGACATGCTAGAAGCAAGCAGCACGTGGCTTTTGTACACGAGGCAGAGTAGATTTTAGGGGTTTAGGGTTTATATGTAGGGTTTACAATTTCATATCAAGTTATATAGTAAGGGCTCATACAATATAGAGAGGATATAATGGACAGTCCAATATATTCTGGCGCAATACTCAGATAAGTGGGCTACACAGCCGATTGTAAGGCAAAATGAAGAGCGTATGGTGCATTTCCGCGCATTACTCAGAATTACTCAGAAAGGGCGATTTGTATGAATTTACCGGTCATTTGTAGGAATTTACCGGTCATTTGTATGAATTTACCGGTCATTTGTATGGGGGCGGGTTCGGGGAATTTAGGGTGCGTATTGCGGGGAATGCGGGGTGGGCTAAAAAGAGCCATCTACGGCATCTAGGGTCAGGCCCCCTGCACCACCGATTGATCAGCTTGATGATACCACCTGGGTTCGAAAGCAAACAAGCATGGCAACATCCAAACATGATGGCATTCACAACATGATCTGAAGCAAGACCATCCCGGCTTCGACCTGGGCGGCCGTTCTTAATTAAGGCATCAACAAAGCCCAAATTGATTATATACTCATGTACTATATCCACTCTATCATATAGGTCTTCTGTACTATACAGGTTTTTACCTATTGCTACTATGTAGGTATGTACATACTTAAAGCATGACGAGGCATGGCATGGCATGGCTTGGCTTGTTTGCTTTCGATCCCAAGTGATATCATCAAGCTGATCAGTTGGTGGTGATCAATTGGTGGTGCAGGGGGCCTGACCCTATGCCGTAGATGGCTCTTTTTAGCCCCCCCGCATTCCCCGCAATACGCACCGCAAATTCCCCGAACCCGCCCCAATACAAACGCACGGTAAATTCCTACAAACGCACGGTAAATTCCTACAAACGCCCGGTAAATTCATACAAATCGCCCTTTCTGAGTAATTCTGAGTAATGCGCGGAAATGCACCATACGCTCTTCATTTTGCCTTACAATCGGCTGTGTAGCCCACTTATCTGAGTATTGCGCCAGAATATATTGGACTGTCCATTATATCCTCTCTATATTGTACGAGCCCTTACTATATAACTTGATATGAAATTGTAAACCCTACATATAAACCCTAAACTCCTAAACCCTAATTGGACTGTCCATTATCCTCTCTATATTGTATGAGCCCTTACTATATAACTTGATATGAAATTATAAACCCTACATGTAAACCCTAAACCCCTAAGCCCTAATAACCCTAAAATCGCGATCGTCGCCATATACGGAGTGAGCCTGCCTCGAGCTGGGACATGGCTCTGCCCAGCACAGCTTCGCGCCCAGCGTGAAACCGTGCAAAGCATCTATCCATTGCCCGTCACACACGAACAAACTTGCTAACAAATTTCAAGCCATGCCACTCAATTCAAGCCATGCCAATCACTTCACGCCATGCCAAGCAAGTCAAACCATGTCAAAAATACATAGTAGTACTAGTAGTAGTAGTAGTAGTAGTACTACTAGTAGTAGTAGTAGTAGTAGTAGTAGTAGTAGTAGTAGTACTAGTACTAGTACTAGTACTAGTACTAGTAGTAGTAGTAGTAGTAGTAGCAGTAGCATAGTAGTAGTAGTAGCAGCAGCAAGCAAGTCATGCCATGCCAAAGCAAGTCAAGTCATGCCAAATATGTATACTATTACCTATATATATATATATATATATATCATGATGGAAAATAACAGATATTTCGTTCTTTCACAATATATTATATATATATATATATATGTATATATATATATCATATCATATCATATCATATCCTATCCTATCATATGATATCATATCATATCATATCATGATGGAAAATAACAGACATTTCGTTCTTGCACAATATAAATATAAATATAAATATAAATATAAATATATATATATGTATATATATATATATCATACCATATCATGATGGAAAATAACAGACATTTCGTTCTTTCACAATCCGTGACTTGTCAATAGGGAAAATAAAGTGCATTTCAAATCCTCATAATTATGTTAGGTCGTACTAGAGGAAATTAAGAAACATTCAGCGCCGCACATTTTCACTAGTTACCTTTCGGGGAATTATAAGAGACATTTCGTCCTCTAGGCATACGCCTGTTGCAGGCTCTTAGCGAACAGACCTCGCAGGTCGTAGCGCACCTGAAGATACAGGCGTTAGCGTCCCAGTGGCCCAGGGAGTAGCGGCAGCGTCCAGCCTGGTACTGGGTATAGCAGCTTGGCAATAGCATGGCTAGCAGCTCGCTAGCTCTCTCCCCCTGGGGGGTGTTAACGGGCGGGTGGACGTAGCGGCACATCAGTGCCACATCCTCCCGGCCTAGCGTGTAGAGATGCTCTCCGTGGTGGATAGCACTCTTCAATAGCGTGCCATCGTCTCCTTTGCCATAGCGGGGGTTGGGCCCCTTGCCCTTCCCCTTCTCATAGCGTTGGTCCCACGAACCTAGCGGCCAGAGATCGCGGTCGACACTGGACCACGATAGCTCGAGGTACCAATAGCCCTTCCCTTTGGGAAGGCTGTTAGCGTGGGCTCCAGGCGGGGGTCTGGCTCTGCCCTTTAGCGCGACACTCACCGGTGTCCCCTTAGCGGCCCGGACGTTGGCGGGCATGCCCCCCGCCTGCTCAATAGCGCGGTCCTGCTGGAGCTCGCGGCGGAGCAGCTCGAGGTAGCGGTCCGGATCCTCGAATAGCGTGTTCCACGTGTAGTCGAACACATTGATTGTAGCGGCCGGCTGGGCCTTCCCCTTGCCCTTCTCGCCTCGGCCTCGGTGAGGGCTAGCGGTGCGAGGGAACGAGGGGCTAGCGGCCCGCGGCCCGACTTCCATGAACCTCCTAGCGGCACTCAGGCGTAGGTCCACGGTAGCGGCAGCAGGTGCTGCCGTAGCAGCTGCTGTAGCGGCAGCAGGTGCAGGGTCGGTGCTGCCCGTAGCGGTCGGGTCTCTGCTAGCGGCCTCCTCTGCTGCCTGCAGGGAGGCTTTGCTAGCGGCCACCGGCTTCTTTCTTCTTCTGTTCTAGCGCGGCCGCTGCGACTCTCTGGTCGTGCTCGGCCTTCTTCTCTAGCGCCAGCTTAGCGGCTATGGCCTCCGCCTCCTTGCGGGCCTTGGCCTTCGCAGCACTAGCGGCCGCATTGGCTGCGGCAAGTTGATCTAGCTGGGCCTTTGCTGCTGCAGCGGCGGCCTCTGTAGCGGCGAACCTCTGAGTGAGGCCCGCGGACATACCTTGGGGACGGCCTGACCCTTAAAAGTGTTGCTACCTCAAAAAGCAGGCCTTATATAAGGGTCATTTGGCCTTTAAGGGTCATTTGGGGATATAAGGGTCATTTGAAAACAACGAAACTGTATCATCCAAGAACAACACAAGATGCACGAACAAAAAAGATGCACACAATCTTGTGCAAAACGAAGTCACCAAACTAAGGTCGTACAGCTACAGCTGCACATGTGCAAACTTCACCGGATAACATTGTGAGCACGGAAGCTTCTAAGCAGAAGCTTGAGCCAAGCATTTCAGCATGATTGAGCCAATTCGGGTTTAGGATTTGACCGAAAAGCATCGTGAGCATCGAAAATTCAGGAAGAAGCATGGAAGCTTGAGCCAAAGACATGGAGCATTATAAAAAAGTTTGAGCCAATATTAGGGTGCTTAGGGACTTTAGGTAAACTTTAGGGCTGTAGGGTCTTCGGGTGGGAGGGTTCGGTTCGTGGGTCGTGGAGTTGGGAAACCCACACCCGAAAGTCAGCACAAGACCCGGAACTCCCTGAACTACAGCGCAAAACCCGGAACTCCCTGAACGAAACCCTCGGCACTCGATCATTTTCACACATACTTCCGAAGGTTCGTCTTCAGAGTCACCAGGTGCCTCTTCAGCACATTCAACGAGGCAGTTTTATGCGAGCACTTCCTGAACATCTTCAAGCACCAGCGAACATGGTCCTCATCCATAAAAGTGGCATCGTACGCCGGATTTCTTTTGCCACCATGGCCTTCCAAGAGATGTTGAAGTATGTGAAACTTCGGCCTCGTCTTGAACAGCAGCTTTCCCGCCTCGTGCGCATTCACTGCTAGCTGCAGATATCCATGGAAAAAATCCGAGCCAGCACTCGAACTTGATCCCATACCTCATCAGATAAGAAGCAGCCTGAATCAAAGAGGAACTCGCAGATATGATTGGCCACCCACACAACACCCGGCAAGCCGTCCTGCGGTGGCGGCGGCGGCCTTTCCAGAAGTGTCGTCGCCAACCAACCAAGAAAAACAGCCGTGTCGGCTGCAGAGCCCTTAAATTCAGGACATTCATCCCATCCAAGGCCATTCTTCGTGAGCTTCTTGATCGAAATGTAGTGGCTCTTTTGCTTTCCAAAAGCTTTGACAGCTGCAAGGATCTGTTTCAACCTGGCATTGATATTCTTTCCGCAAAACCAGTTTTTGCCGGTAGCAATGATTTTCAGAGCCGAGCCCACCAGGTCACGAGCCACACCTAGGTGCCATGTATGCATATAGTCGATTCGAATCATAGAAAGCTGGAAGTAATGAAGTCTCGCGAAAGCAGGCTCGTCGGTCCACGGTAGCCCACAGTTGCCCTCATGATGCATTGTGCTCCGCCACCCAGCTGCTTCTGAAACATCAGTGTATACAGTATTGAAAGATTTGCGCCCCATACTGGCCTCGCAATAGAAGCAAACCTGATTTGGATCAGCATAACCACACAAAATTCCTGCACTTTGCAGCCTTTCCTAAATATAGGGTTCGTACACAGTTTCTAGAGGTTTTAGGACGGAAAACAAAAGCCCCAAGCCCCAATAGAACAAACCCTGAATCAAAGATCGTGCCATGTGCGGTTGCGGCACCTTCTCGGATCCCGGCTTGCGGGTGAGGTTGAAGGCTTGGCCCATTTGCTTCAAGTCGCCTCTAAATCCCACAGGAATGAAGTAGTATACCTGCATGATCAGGGAGGATTGGGATCGAATAGATTACAATATTTGCACGGATCCTGGGTTTGTGATTTACGGCTGGGTTTTTAATATCAAGCACCTCGTCACCCATCTGAAGACCTTCTTGGCTCAGCGTGTTGAAGTCGTCCACAATAGCAGCATTCAGGGTTTGAAGTGTTACATTCGTCTTGGCCCGAATGAGGTAGTTCTGCACCAATAAGGAATACATAATGTAGCGGGAGGCTTTGGAGTCTGTGCGGCATTCGGAGAGGTCTGGTGTCCTAGTATTATGAGCAATCACAGATTTGAGAAACCCTGCTAGCACCCCTTAAAAAGGAAAGAAACCATGCAGGACAAGCCAAAGTTCCACGAAGCCAACATCCATGAAGTACGGTTGAGCGTCGCTTCATCGCCCCAAATCAGTACTGGAATGGCCCGATGGTACAAATCAGGGCGGCCATCCAATAAAGGAATACTCAGCTCTAACAGTGTTTTCTCCCAATACTCCTCCAGGGCAGCTCTGCCTGGGACCATTGTGCTCAAGAATCCCTCTTGCAGAAGACATCGTGCCTTGGATCAGATCTTTGGGCTACAGCGTCCAACATATTGGCTTAATGGGTTCAGCATTGATAACACTCGCACCCGGAACTTAAAGAAATGCCACTATAGTAGACCCTATATACAAATATCGAGAAACGAGGTTGGAAGGAAGAAGAATGGGGAATGCCTCGATGGTCTCTTGCTCCAGATCGTTGTTCATTGCTGGGGCATTAATCCACGTGGGCTCACAGTCAAAAGACAACCCGCTTCCAGATAATCGCGAATGAAACTCGGCCTCCCGAAGAGGCCTGCTGCTGTAACCATCCAGTAGCCGAGACCCATAGGCATCTCCTTAGGGCTGTGGTTTGGGGTTTGATTAAACTATATAGGGATACCGTGCTTATATTCGGTAGGTTATTTTCCAACCATAACCCCAGCAATGTGTGCAAGGCACCCAGATCACAGGCCACAGTCACAGACGTGTCGCCAGCACATGTAGCTCGAACAAGCCTCAGGCAGGGAGCTTTCGGCATCTAGTTTCAGTCTCAGTGAACTTTTCAAGCATGCAATGAAGAACTACAGGCGTATGCGCATATAGAGTTCGGGGTTACGGGTTTGGCTATTGCGGCTATTCAAAATCAAGGAGCTTCTGATCGAGGACGTCTGCCACCTTCGGCGGCCCGGCAGCCTTCTTGGCACCTGCACTAGCCACATAGCACTTGATCGGACTTGGGGATTGGAGAATATCCGGGATGCATGCAGTAAAGCTTTCGAGTGGACTATTTTGGCCCCAGCACTTCGCTTGGTTCGAGATTTGCACAGCAGCCATGAACTACATATGCAAGCAGCAAATTGCATGATGCAGCACCCTTTTGGTGCACGGCGTCATAACTGAAGCCCCGGTAGCCCCCTGCGCTATGGAGATTTCTCTGCAAAGTTGCAGAGCTTCTCCCAGCAAGAGGATCCCCCATATGCGTAAGCCGTGCACATTTATACGAACCCGAGACCCTACCTAAGGATTGCAGCATATATTGAAGCCCCACACTTTCCAAACAACATCTCGCGAAAATCTTCAAACTTCAGTGATACAGTATATCTAGCTATGCAAGCGGCCCGCATACGAAACGATGTGGCAACATAGAGATCACATCCTCACTAATATCACCGGTGCACCATTATAGTGGAATTTGCTAAGACAGCCGAGGCTATAGAAGGATTACACTTGGAGCTATACATTCCCAGAATGAAATGCACCAGCACTCGCACGGAAAATTAAATCAGCTGGCAGCCCTCTTGCTGAGCTCCTTGAGCAAGCCTTTGATTTGCCCTTTGCACAAAGACAGCCTTTGAACCTCGGCTCCGGAGCAGATCAAAAAGAGCAAACTCCACCAAAGACCCGAAGCCCGCTAAAAGCCCACAGACAAATGATCGAAGTCCCAACCAACAGCCCAAAACATATCATGCAAGGAAACTTCGTCGTGGATAGCGTCGCACTGCTGATCCATGGCGGCGGTATCGGACTCTGGGTCGATACTGTGGAACCTCGGGATATTCGATCGGGGATATTGTGTTCATGGGCGCCGAAGTGAGTAAGTTTAGATAGGTGACTTCCTCGCAAGCTGTTCCAGCTTCTTCTTGTGGCTCTTCAGGTCTTTAAGCAACCTCTGGGAGTCATCATCCGAGGCATCACCCATATCGAAGATCAGATCAGTGATGCCGTTCACGTTCTTCTTGATCTCCTTGCCTTGCATCATGCAAACAGAACACAGCGACGATGACGATGACAACGACGATGCAAGAGAACCCTCTGTAGCGCAAACTAGCAACACCACTTCGCATGCTTGTCTTTCGGACACTTGAACAGCTCATTGATCAAGGAGTTACCTCTCACAGTGGTAGCCGTAGAACCTGCAACCGAGCCCGGGCGTCGTGAGGAAGCTCGCGACGGCGGTGGTCTCGTAGATCTGCTGTTGCGACCACCACCTCATGCATTGGGTTTGAAGTGTAGGGCTGGCATGTTCAGGGTTGAGGGGAATGTTTTTGAACTTGGTATGTTCATCGTGCCCCACCTGCACTTTGCCTTGCAAGTGCACTCAACTCCTCCTTGCGCTGATCAAACTCCCTGAGGACATCAGCTTTCAGCGGTGCTTGCTGCGTCACAGCCGGCTTCTTGTGGAGGAGGCCGGGATCTGCTCCGGGAATGGGGTCATCGAAAAAGTTTCCCCCCGGACGACAGTTCACTTTCATGTTCTGCTTGATCCTGAAGTATGTCAGCATATGCAAACCTATAGTCGCATGCGAGACTATGTGATGTTCAGCATCCAATGCAAGCTGTGCTCCTGTAATCAGAGCTTTCCACCTGGGTGCGAGCCACGATACACCAATATAAGGTGTCCTGAAGAGAGTCTGGGGCTTGTTCATCACGTTCCCCCACTTGCGTCGCAATGATATGTTGTATCTTCTGCCTGGGCTGCAGCATCAAGATGCCGACAAGTACAGCAGCGTGAATCTACAAAGCTCTGATCTGCTGTTGAAGTACTCACTGAAGTAGTGGGGTTTCATCGACATGTTTTTCACAGGGATCTGCATCCAAACCTTCTCTCCGCGAATGCCCGCTTCGTGGGACACCTCGATGGAGGATTCGCAGGCCTGCAGATTCTGGCCCGAGGTCACCCACTCACGAAGAAGCCTGCGTTTCTCCTCAGCACAGCCATTGACAATCTGAAGCATCTTGGTTCGAGCATCACACATGATTCGACACATGCGGACTCTTCCCAGCACCCTCGATCCCTCTCACTCCTCTCTTTCTCTCTCTTCTCTCTCTCTCTCTCTCTCTCTCTCTCTCTCTCTCTCTCTCTCTCTCTCTCTCTCTCTCTCTCTCTCTCTCTCTCTCTCTCTCTCTCTCTCTCTCTCTCTCTCTCTCTCTCTTTCTCTGTCTGCTATCTCTCTCACTCTCTATGTCTCTCTCCCTCTCTCTCTCTCTCTCTGCGTTTCTCTCTCTCTCTCTCCCTCTTTCTCGCTCTCCATAATTTTATCCCTCTGTATTTCCCCTCACACGGAGACTCGAGGTGGATTGTGGACTTGGGAAAGTAGCTTGGGAAATATCGCATTTAGATTCCCCGAAACATAAGTTCAAAAGTTGACTTGTACCTAGACATATAGGAAAGTTAGGTTAAGTAGCCATATGAAGTGGAAGCTAGTTAATTAAGATGTTGCATGGCTCCCAGACAGAAGCCAAACTTGAATTGTAGCGAAGGTAGGAAACCAGCACAACAGAGCAAAGCCAAGTTTAGATTCCCAGCACAGCGAGTGCTAACATGCATACGTGCACTCATGCACCCGAGCCACATCAAGCGTGCCTTCCTGCAAAGCCAGCATGTTGGGGTACCCAGCCAACTCACCAGCTTCATGAAGTCGGTTCTTAGCAGAGCAAACGATTCCCCACCAAATAGATTGTGATGATATGCAACGGAACGACAGGGATCAGCAAAGCGGCCAATTTCGCATACTCCTTTCGGTGGCTTGCAGAATTGATTTTCCCATGATCGTGTTCAGGCTGGGCTGCGGCAGGCGACAGGGCCGGCTTCGGAACTGGCTCCGACTGGGTCCTGATCTTTGCCAGCATGGAGGCCGGAAGTACACTAGCTGGACTCACCGCCGGAGGTGGCGAATCGTGAAGCACATGTTCCTTCATGTTCCTCACAGGAGTAGCCAGAGGCTTTGAATCGGCGGGTTCGGAAGCTTTGGCATCGGCGGGTTCAGCATCAGAAGGGGCTTCGGGCTTGGTTGTGGAGTCGCTGCTCAGCTGGGACTGGAGCTCTGCCTTTTCAAGCTCCAACTGCTTCACTTTTTCCATAAGTGACAACATGTCCAAGCTAGCAGCAACCTGGCTCGCGGAAGGCCCCAGATCACTCAGATTCGTCTGCGAATCCTGGCGATCCTTGTGGCTGAGCGGCTGCGCTGTCCGCAACCTGTCTTGACCATCCACAAAGGTACTGCCAGACCTGAGCCCCGGGTATGTTGAATATGCCGATAGCAAGTCATGCAACACACATCAATGCATGCTCATGTTGCAATCAAAGCACACCTGACTCTCATTACAGCCAGTCTGGTCTGCAGCAGGAGCAGGCAGTGCCAGCATAGCGGGTGCAGCAACAGGCTGCGACTGCTGGGTCGAGAGCTCCCTGTGGGCCTTCAAGTCTTTATCCAGCTCACTGAGCTGAGGAAGCCCCTCCCTCCACAGGTTGTACTCCTGTTCAAGCTCATCCCATGGCATACAAATTGCATCATCGTCTTCATCCGGAGGGGTGCAGTCTTCGGGGTTCGGGGCTGCCTCGGGAGACCTTTTGCCTTTGATACGCTTGGCCGGCTGCACCACAGTATCCTCGGCCGGGTCCTCCAATCCGAGGTTGGATGATGCGACACCTCGCCTCAAAGCTGCTTTGCTTGGCCTGGACTTGGGGGTCACTTGATTGCGGGATCTCTTCGGGGTTGCCTCGGTCTCGGTCTTCTCCAGGGCCTGCTTTGGGGATTTCTTGTTGGCTGTTCTGGAAGGGACCGAATTGCATGCCGACTGGGTGTCCTTGGTCTCCGTGGGGGCCTGCTTTGAGGATTTCTTCTTGGCTGTTCCGGAAGGGGCCGATTTGCATGCCGTGTGGGTGTCCTCGGTCTCTGTCGGGGTCTTCTTGGAGGGCTTCTTCGTGGATGGGGAAGACGACTTCTGAGTGTCTTGAAATGCTAAATATACCGCGACGGCGTCGGGATACTCAAGCTTCTCCTGCTTCATGAGCGAACCCAGGGTGAGGCCTCCAACACCAAGAGGAGTGGAAAGCGGAAGGTCAGGCGCTCTCCATTTGCTGCTTTTCGAAGCAGTTTTCTGCTCTTTCACCACTTTCTTCAGCTTCACACCACGATCCAAAGCCTCTTTCGTACTCTTATATACACCCATGGTCTGCAGCCGCTAGGCAAGGGGATCCCAGCCCTGCACAGCCCTTTTCAAAGCTGAGATGGCTTTAGCAGTTGTGCTCGATTCTGTGGATTTCAATTAAGCACAAATTACACGCGATTTAGCGGACAAGTGGCCTGGTTTTACCGGTCATTGGCACATTTTCCACGCGGATTTTTTGCTCAGGGTACAGCGTTCATGAAATGCTTGCAACCATTCGAAACAGCTTGAATTGATCGTTAAAGAGGCAAATCAAGCTTCAAAGAGGGCTCGTGTGAAGCAGCACACAAGCTTGCAGCCTCCCAACTAATTAAGGACACCGGCAGCAATTGCACCAATGCCAGCCGCCATCTCCTCGCTTGTGTGCTGGACCAGGGGCTGATCTGCACTAGCACACACACACATGTACATATGCCTACACGTATATGCAAGCTGGCGGCAGCTGCCGAAGGCTGTGTTCGGGAGTCATCATTGCAAAGAAGCCTGAGATCCGGATCGATCGGGTGGATGATTTCCTATGGTATCCCTATAATGTGTGCTTCTTTGTGCTTCTTTGTGCTTGTTTGTGCTTGTTTGTGCTTGTTTGTGTATTTTTGTGCTTGTTTGTGCTTCTTTGTGCTTCTTTGTGCTTGTTTGTGTATTTTTGTGCTTGTTTGTGCTTCTTTGTGCTTGTTTGTGCTTTTCTGTGTGTCTTTGCTTCAAACCATAGGCGTTTGTGTGCTTGTTTGCGCTTCTTTGTGCTTTTCTGTGCTTGTGCAGTCTTGGTGCGGGTCGGGATTGTTTCTGGCAGGTTTGTTCTGTGTCTTTGCCACGTGCACAGGGAAAGGAGACACAGACGAGAGCGAGAGAGAGAGAGAGAGAGAGAGACAGAGAGAGAGAGAGAGAGAGAGAGAGAGAGAGAGAGACAGAGAGAGGGAGAGAGCGAGAGACACAGAGAGAGAGAGAGAGTCCGGATCAGCCCAGAAAGAGGCTCTAGCTCCAGGCCTGTACGGGCCGACTTTAAAGACATCGTTTGCATCTGCCTCCCTCCCTTAATCTTGCGCTTGGTCGCTTTCTCTCTCGCTCTCTCTCTGTCAGTCTCGTTCTCATGGCAGCCAAGGCACATGAGCTGAGGTCGCAGAGCTTCCTGGGCTGGAGCTTGGTCGAGATTTTCAGGATTTGGGCTTTGCAGGTGTTGGCATTGGATGCATGCAGCCGCACATGTACACGGGAACTCAGAACTTCGACCCCCGAAACCCCGACAGTCCCCAGCTCAGAGCACTTGAAATATCCCCGTGCACACGTCTTTTGCCTCGAGCGCTGCTGCAATCTACTCGGATCCGGAAGAACTGACGTAGCACAAAGAGCCCAGGACCAACGTTTCTTGGGAATCTGCACGCCTCGTTCGAGGCGAGCGAGATCGCTGGCGGAAACTCGGCTCATAAGTAGCTGCATTCCGGCTGTCCTTGTCACAGCCCGGCGGCTTCATCTGGACATCCGCCGATTCCTTGGACCCCTGCAGCTCACGTGGAGCTGGATTGCCACTCTCCTGTGGGTTGCCACTCTCCTGTGGGTTGCCACTGTCCTGAAGGTTGCCACTGCCCTGCTCATTGCCACCATCCAAGGACTCGGACCCGATGGGCTTCGAGATCGCTTTTGGCTTGCGGACTAGATACTTGGACACCGGCACCATGGCAGCAAGGACAGAGGCACAGGGCAGAGCTAACCAAAACCCTGGATCCCAAAAAGCTTTCATGCATAATATCGGCGTTCGGGCTAGATCATGCAAGCATATAGGAACCCATGGCAATAGTGCAGGCCCAGGCTCCCACCGACCCTTCAATTCGACGTCCTTGGACCGGAGGAGGTATCGGCAGCATTCGGAAAGTCCAGCCTGGGACCGACGTAGCTAGCCTATAGAATCTTCGCAAACAGCCGTTAAGCAAACACTTGCAAATCCTTGCATGAGCCTGGAGGCATCAAAGCTCATAGGACAACCCCACGCGCCAGCTGACAGCCGTTCTAGAAACAGCTCGTAGTCCGACCGAGACTTGTCCACCGGATCGATACAACGAGGGCCAGGCACAGGATCCTTGGCTCAGAACGAAAGAACCGGAGGGAGATTACATTTTGCAAAGACCGAGAATCACAACTTGCAGCTTCGAAGCCGAGCGGTTCATTCTGAACTGGGAAGAAATCGCTCTGGCAAACTTCTCCGGGTAGTTCCTGAGATAGATCGCATGGGTTCATATGCCGGAACAAATTATCATTTAGTCTGATACAAAGCTTTGGCTTTTACTTCTGGAGTCGTATAAGCAGCCTAGGAACTGGGATTGTTTCAGCTGCTTGGGCAGGCCAGTGAACTTCTTCTTCACTCTACCACTTCTGTTCTGGGCGTGAACTGCAAGCTTCACCTTGACCAGGTTTTTTCTCTCTTCCACACTCATGTACCCTGCCGTGGCCGCCAAGGTTGCGAGGAATTCTTCCCAGTTGGAGAGCACCATGTGCCTTTTCAGCGAAGGGGCACCGAATCGGACCATGTAGAAGAAGCCCTTGAAGACCTTGCACTATCATTTCGGATCATACATTTGTTTTAACTCAGTATTCTCTATATAGCTAGCTATATAATTTCAAGCCTAGTAGCAGGGGCTCGTTCCAGCAACCATTGTATGATCGGGTGGTCTTGAATACAGGATTGTGATGGCTGCTCCAGTATCCAGCGACCATTCCGTGAACAAACGACCAAGAGAAGCATGACCACCCGAGACAATAATACATTCCCTGCATGAACGAAACCATATCCCTGGTTGCCCTTCGGCTCGATCGGGTTTCTCCCCGAGGTGCTCCTTGACCTTAAGTCACAACACAGCTTTGTGAAGGACAGCAGCCAGCACACACAGGCACACAGCTCGAAAGGACCTAAATCAGTGCACCCTAGCAACATCACGGTAAAAGAGGCACACGGGAGGCCCACAACAGCGATACCAGCATCCATCTTGAGGCGGCGGGCTTCATTCAAAGCCATCCTTGCAGTCTTCATGCAAGAGCTACCAGAGACCCTCAACACAACACATCACCGATTGAATAGAACTCGTGCATGGTTTGCAGTCTGGGTACAGGAAGCCGGCTGTCGTCATCAGGTCGTGGCCCAGGGGATCCACAGAAAGCTCCCAGGAGGATCCAACCAGACCCAAATCCTGATCGAGTAGAATAAAGGATCTTTGTAGGGATTGGCCTAGTATATATATATATGTATGTGGACAGGCATGTCACGGTTTGGGGCTTTCAGGGCTGTTCAGGTTTGGCAATTGCAGGGCTTCAGACTGTATTGGACAATCCCAGGTGCATTGCGGAAGCTGGCGCCGACAGAATCGCAGCCTGAAAAAAGGTGCACGAAGTCGAGGTCCTGCGTGGGCTTGCGTGTCGTAGTTCTATACTATATGAACATCGCCATACTCTGGGACATGAGCGTTGCAACACACGGTCCTCAGACTGTAGGGCCTCTTCATGAAAGGCCAGGAGAACCAGGCACAAAATTAGCTGTAGCGGAGCTCCCCATCGCAAGAGTTCTGCCACTACCATGGCCACAAGCCCTCGATCCTGCTCCGATCTAAACTAACCAAGTAGCCCTGCATGTTAGAAGACTTAAGGAATCTACCTGAATCTAGGGGTGTCACAGCTTCACCATCATAGCCCTGCGTACAAAAGCGACATACCTTAAGGAGTCAAAGCCGGCCTCGGCCTGGTGCCAAAATCTGGGCAAGACGAGCTGCTCTGCACAAAAGTATCATCATGACAGCACAGCCGCAGATGTCCCACATGCACATACACACATGCACGTACGAACTCTCTGTCTCTCTCTTTCCCGCTCTTTCTCTCGCTTCCTCTCTGATTTCACGGCGTGCACCAATTGCTTGCAGCTGGTCTCGGTCCTCGAATTATGGCGACCAGTTCTGAATTTGAATTGCATATTTTACATGCATGACTGAAGCCTGAAATCTAGATGAATCGGCGTCTCTTCAGTTCATTGGTAGATAAGCCCTCGAGCCACGATGCTCGAATGGCACTGCCATTCCACTTCGCGCACGCTTCCTTCCAGGACCATCCCTTCTCTCGCTTTCTATTGATGTACCTGAGTCTGGCTTCCTTGTAAGATCCAGGGACATACAAGCAGTCGGGCGCCATGTTCTTCTTCATGCGGGTGATCGCGTGCGGCTCCTCTGCGTTGCCATTGTTCGAGCCCCCGTTTTCCTTCTCAATCTCTTTGTTCGGTTTCTTGATCTCCTTGTTCTTCTGCTGCTTCTTTTTTGATTTTTTGGGGGGTTTCTTCTTGCTGCTCTGCTCTGCTTCATCACCTTCCGGGCCAGTCACATCATCCTTGGCCCACCTCAATGGTGTCAACAGTGTTTGCCCCCCCAATCCCATGGTGCACACATAAACACAGCATATGCAGGAGTCAACACCGGTCAATATGCAACTTGGAAGCTGGACACTCGGCAGGAACGGCTTCGCGGGCTCTGCATTCATCAAACCTCGAAGACTGTCCATAACCTGCATATAGTGAGCAAGATTCCAGCACTAGATTGCATATTGCATGACACAAACTGACTCTCATATGGTTCGGACAAGAATCCTTCTCAGGAAACAGCTTCTCCTCAATCTGACCCTTGACCTTCTTAGGCTTCTTCTTGGTTTCCGGAGCAACAGGTTCGGAAGCCTGTCGCTCGGCTGCTGCTTCTAGATCTGGCTGCTCACGTCGACTGGCTTTCTGCAGCTTGGCCAAGACCTGCCTCGGACACATGATAATGGACATAGAAGACAATGTAGCTTGAATGCAAGCACGGTCGACAAATCAATACATATTCAGCCAAAGTTTCTGCATCTCACCACTCAGACTCGGGATGTGCAAAGGCGGGGTGGCAACAGAGCAGCTGGAACTTGCAACCTTAGCATGAACCCAGCTGATCTTGAAGCTGGCAATCAAATGCAAACCTGAACCGAAAATGCCGTCTAGAAGCAGCAGAATCCTTATCATGGTCAGCCAAGCTGGACAGAGCCTCGCTGTCGTCTTCGTCACTCTCGTTGCCCTCGTCCTCATCCTCCGACTCCGAATCCTTGCATGTGAAGCTGCAAACACGGCTCAGCCTCTCATCCACTGGAACTCAATCGGAAACTGCAACCCAAATGCCAAGATTCAACGTCCTTAAGAAGCCCAGATAACTCATTCTTGAGCTCTCGGAGCTGGGCTTGGTGCGATGATCGGGCACGGCGAGCAAGGTGCTTGAATTTGGTCACCTCAACTTCAGCCGCAAACCAACAGCCCCTCCGAATCAACATTGGCATGTCTACTCATTGAGATCAATCACCGAAAATTTGGATCCCAGGCAAGATACAAGCTTGCGGACAGCATGACCCGTCTTCATGGCCCAATCTTGAACTGATGGCGCTGTAATCAGCACTCCCCTCGGCAAAAGCTTCTCATTATTCATGAAGTGCAAGATGCCATCGGAATACACGTATGCGCTCTGTCGCTTTCGCGACCGCAACTTTCCTCTCATCGCTGCAGCAATGACCTTGTACACTTCTGCAATTTGAGGACTGTTTCTTAATTCGGAAGCAATCTAGATATAGGTGCAAATGGGGCACTCTCGGATTGGCGATCACATCCTTGCGGCTGCACACCTTTCTCCGATTCAGCAATTTGCCGCTGGGGTCCACGACCAAATTCAAGCCATTTTTGCTGTAGAAAAACTCAAAACCCAAATTCAAGCGAATATAAGTTGCACTCACTCCGTAAGTATAAAAGTCAATCAACTCATATCGTATCGCATCACTCGGACCCTTCTTTTCTTTCAGGGGGCGCACCGGGTTGCCCGGCCTTAGGCCGCGGGCTAGGCGCACTGCCAACATGCCGTTCGCATGTTGGGCCAACGTAGAGCACAGCCTACGGAGTGTTGCACAACTGGAATCGCAAGATCGGCCCCAAGCGATCTGAAGTCTCGACGGGTGTGGCGGGAGGGTAGTCGAGACCCATCTCCCACTCTTGAGCAGCAATGTAACACGACGTGGACATTTCACATGCTCTTCAAAGAAATTTCTTTTATTTCCAAGTCCACAAACGCATGAACAAATTCGTCGTTATTTGGGAATATCAATCAAATATATTTCGTATGAAATGTTCAATCAGACATGTGAGACTGCGATGCATTCACTCGGACCCCTCCTTCATTTTATCGGATAAGCTCGAAGTGCAATGGGGAAAGTCGAAAGTCAAATCTGATGTCTGTCCCAAGGTCAAGCCTCCAAGGCTCGGCCAAGGGCCACGACTCCTAAAGCACACGTTTCAAGTGCACCCAAACTTCCCCCAGGGTGGGCGGGCGGGACAAAAATTTGCACTCATGTGCTTGAAGGAGCGTGCGCGGGAGACATGTTAGCAACTGATCATCAAAGAATAAAGTTCATGAAAAACTCAATCGTTAAAAATCAGGTTCAAAAGAGTTTCCCAAAAACCGCCCGAAGTGTTCATGCACGATCGTTTCTCAACGAGACAACAATCGTTGTGAAATTGGAAATAAAGTGAAAATCACAAGTGATGTGGTCACTTATTTCCAAGTCCACAAACGCATGAACAAATTCGTCGTTATTTGGGAATATATCAATCAAATATATTTCGTATGAAATGTTCAATCAGACATGTGAGACTGCGATGCATTCACTCGGACCCCTCCTTCATTTTATCGGATAAGCTCGAAGTGCAATGGGGAAAGTCGAAAGTCAAATCGGCTGTCTGTCCCAAGGTCAAGCCTCCAAGGCTCGGCCAAGGGCCACGACTCCTAAAGCACACGTTTCAAGTGCACCCGAACTTCCCCCATCGAAGTGCACTTCAGCCCGTATCCGGAGGCCTTTCAAGCAGCAGACAGCCCAAGTCGACATCGTCCTGCCTTGCGCCTTGTCTGATCAGGTGGTCCACGATCTGTCGGCTAGGCGGGTCTGCCGGGTTCGAGTGGGTAGGCACACGCCCAAACCACGGCCTAGCCATATTGTCATGTTCCAGCGATAAGACCTGCTGTAAGAGCCGTCGTCCGTTTCGAGTCCCAGAGCGGCCAGCAATCAAAGCGGATTGCGCAGCTTCGTTGTCTAAGTAGAAGGTGCTGAAGGTATCTCTCAACACTTCCGCCCATAGCATGAACGCCACTAGGACCGCGTAGAGTTCGACTTCATAGATTGGATGCTCGGATTCAGCCTCCAGCACTTCCAAATCAGACTTGGGGATCTCCGAGCTGAAGAAAGCCAACGGGACGCCAGAGGCATCGTAAATGATTCCTCCGATGCCGGCCACAACCCCAGCGCCAGGTTCATAAGATCCATCAGTAAAAATGAAGAGCTCTCTCCCGGAAGTCTGCCTCAACTCCAAGGGTCTCGAGGTACTGACGTGTTGGAGCAGTGTCCTCACCGCCCATTCCAGATCAGCGCTCAGTTCCGATGAACCATCGATTCCCCTGGCTCTCAAGGAAAGTTGGTGCATAGCTTCGCACGGTGCCCGTCCGAACAAGTAAGAAGAATACCAATGCATGCGCCCGCGGAGGACTTCAGCCTCCTTGGGGCTAAGTCTTCCCGTCTGCAAGATGTTCGCGAGAGCGTCGTTCAACTCCTTCTTTCGATCGCTGGTATGTGTGATGGAGATGACCCCGCTCTCGAATCCCGACAGGTCGAAGGCCAAGCCAAGCGCATTAAAAACCGCATCAAACTTTGTTGCTTTCTTGCCCTCTTTGGCATACTGAATCCCAAGAGCCTCGAACACTTCGTCGGCGAGTTCTTCGATCTGTTCCTCCATTCCATCACAAGATAGCAATGGAAAATCATCGAAGTATGCGCACCAGCCCAAGCCCATGTCTCGGACGCCAGTGTGCCAGACGGCGGCTGACACCCTAAGGAAGCCAGCCACACTTCCGGTGGCACCGAAAGGTAGGACATTAGTCCCATAGATCCGCGCCCTCTTGCTGTCCGTGTCGAACACACCAATCCTCAAGTGTTGTCTGTCAAGAGGATGTACGGGGTAGAACTTGTAAGCGGAGACGAGATCTATTGTTTTCCCAACCAATTTGAACAAGCGGTCACGTGGCATATTCAACAACTCAAGGAAGACAGCCGCCTTATTTTCCAACGAAACTTCCGTTAGCGCGCGTTTGGGAAACCCTAACTGCGCTGCAGAAAGGACCCTGTGCAAAGCACTCTCTTTTTTCTCCTAGCGGACATGGGGGGTCGGTTCGGGCCCGATCTTCGGGCTATGTCGAAACGATGCCACTGGCATTTCAAAACAAAACTCGACCGCTGGTCGGTGGTAAGGCGAACGACTGGTTCACCCCCCCTACTAGGGGACAACCCGTACCACGGGGAGATAAAGTGAAACATTCTAGGACCTACTGGGTCACTGCAGCTACTAGGTGCTACTCTGCATTTGCACGGCCTACGGCCTATATACAAAAGCGCACTCTGTGCTCAAAACTCTCCGCAGGAGAGAGCATAGGAGCGCTGCTCCTGGCAGCTCTGCTGCCAAAGCGGTGTCCCGGACCCCGCATACTATACAGGGTGTGGTGGGTGGGACAAAAACTTTTTGGATCACAGATCCAACTCCAAGCCGAAAGCTGCACGGCAAAGTTTGTCTAGTGTCACTCACACACAAGTGAAAACACTGTTTTCCTTTTTCGACAAACTTTGTCTACACTTTCGGCGGAAAATAAACCCCATTCACGCACGCATGATGGATGCTTATTTTCCAACGAAACTTCCGTTAGCGCGCGTTTGGGAAACCCTAACTGCGCTGCAGAAAGGAACCTGTGCAAAGCACTCTCTTTTTTCTCCTAGCGGACATGGGGGGTCGGTTCGGGCCCGATCTTCGGGCTATGTCGAAACGATGCCACTGGCATTTCAAACCAAAACTCGACCGCTGGTCGGTGGTAAGGCGAACGACTGGTTCACCCCCATTGAAGGCACTCGAAGCCTTACTCACCCCCCATCTAGTCCGCGCCGAGTGACAAAGCCAACGACACTGCGTTGGGAGGCAAAAATTGGCGCTCTGCGCCAAGCCGTTGTGTCTCTTCCCACCAGTCTCTGCTGGGGCCATCAGCTATATTGCTGTCTGTGGGTACTCGAAAGAAAGCGGCCCTGCACTGCAGGGATTCTTCGAAGTCCACCGCCTGCGAAACTATCGCAGCTCCTTCCACCTTGCGTGTGAAGGCCTTGTGCAGTGAGGTACGCGCTGCGTCGTTGTCTATCCAGACGAACAGGTCGCTGCCTGCTATGTGCTTAGCCCACATCTGCAGGCTGAGTAAGTAGGGCAGCAGCTCGCACTCGTAGACGAGCTGCTGCTTCTGAGCTCTGGCAGCCCACTGGGCTGTGACTTGGCTGCTGATCTGCAGCCCCCAGGTGATGAGCACTGCTCCGAGGCCACACTTGGGCACGAGTCTCGGGGTCTCCCACTCGCAGGCCCCGTCGATGTAAAGGTGCACTTTGCGGCGTGCATGGATGGACACTGTCCTAGGCGGTCCGTGCACGACTCTCTGCAGCAGGAACGCCATGGCTTGGCATTGCTGCTCTGTTAGGGGGACTTGCTCTAATCCATCCCCAAGAACGTCGCCTACGCAGATCACTGCCATGCGAGTGTTACGACCCCAGGCTTGCTGCTCAGCGAAAATGAGCCTGCCGCGCAGGCTCTGCGCTTCCAAAGGGGACATGCTTCCGCGGGCGAGGGCCTCGCTGAGGACCAATCCCAGCTCTGCTGCGCGGGTTGGCTTGTTGCTCACTGAGATTTCTCCGAGGTGCTGCTTGGACAAGTCCACTCGCACGCCTAGCACGTCAAAGACTTCGCTGAAGTCTGCGTTCTTTTTGGGCTCTGTGGCCACTTGCCAACCTAGCTTGTGAAAAAGGTTGGACACTGCCAACGTGACGAGCTTTGAATGCGCGCTGCGCGTAAGGACGGTGAAGTCGTCAAAGAAGCTTGTCATGACTAAAGCAAGCTTTTCGCGGCCGATGGCTTTGAGCGCCTCGCTGCAGCGGAGGAAAGCGTGCACGGCGGCAACGGCGCCGAAAGGCATGCTATGCAGGTGGGCGATTTTGACCTTCCCACTCTGTGGGTCCAGCATGACGATGCACGCGAATTTCTTGTGTGCGGCCTGCACTGCAAGCTGCTTGTAGGCACTCTTAAGGTCCCAGGTCCTGCCTACAATGCGGTGGGCCCGCTCTGCGGGGACACCTTGGCGAAGCCACTCCAGGCAAACTGCAAGAAGCTCGTCGATGCTATCGACTTGGACCTTCTCTGTGGTCCCGCAGCAGCTGTTAATGAAGCTGCTTTTGAAGTTATCAATGGGGCGCACTTTGCCCTTTTGAACGACGCCGAAGCGGGACGATATTATCGTCTCGTGCAGCTGCTCTGGCGAGAAGTCTTCCAAAGAGAGCCAGCCCTGCTGGCCTTCCTCCATAGTGCTTTCCCAGACCCTGTCCGAGATCCCGTCTTGCGAGGGGCGCAGAGCGCTGCGAACACCTCGCATACTGATGCTTTGGGCGTTTTCCAGTAGTGACTTCTCGTCTAGAGAAGGTGGCAGAATCTGCACTGGCCACAGCCCACTGGGTTGTATCCAGCCAAGCAGGGGAAAGCCTTCTCGCACCTGCTGGGCCAAAGTCTTGTCTGGAAAGTCGATTTCGGTCAGAAGCTTTGCTAAAGCTACTGTCTGCTTGGGCTTGGTGACGCTGTTCACCTGAGCGTCAATCGACGAACGTACCTCGGTCTCGCGGACTTGGCACTCTGTGCAAGTTCGAGAGATATGCATCGATGCCACCGTGCGGCGCTTGGCCAGCAGGACAGTGTCCTCGTGGACTTCGGCGGCAATGGCTCGCTTCAGGGATAGAGGCACTGCCTCGATGTCCCTGGCCGGGTGATCGATCAGGTGCGCTCTGCGCACCCAGTGTAGAGGCTGCAGCGGGATGGCGATGATGGCTTTCTGGGAGGCCTCAATCCACTGGATGAGCCTTGAGCCCTTTGGGAAGCAAGTCCACGACTGTGGAATCTTCTGCGGAGTCTTCCAGCCTCGAAAGCACCGCCCTGCGGGGCCTTGGAGAGTGACTTTGTCACTGAAGTCTGGCTCGTAGCGCAGACGACGCAGTCGCTTGCGACTGAGAGGCGCTGCCCGGAGCGATGCTGCGCATTGGTCGGCCGCGAGGGAAGCCCAGACGGAACTCAACTGAGTAGTGTAGGCGCTTTCCAGGGATGTGGACCACACTGTGGAACCATCAACTGAGGCTCTGCCCCACGGCAGGTGTTGGTGGCCTCCGTCGCAGTCTCTGCTCAGACCTGCGAACCAATCCAAGTTGGAGAGGATTGCGGTACGTTTGCGGCGCATGCTGCCGAACATGCACGAGTCAAACTCTACTCTGTGAGCTGACTGCAAGACCTCTCTGAGGCAGGGCATCCTCCACAGGAGGCTACGAGCCGGATTTTCTATGGACCAGCAAACGCCGCGCTGGGACAGGGAGTGGCAACACTGTGCCATAAAAGCGACTAGGCTGTTCGCGCTGCGAACTCGCGCGGCGTCGGCTCCTTTGAGGCCTTTAAGGCCCGCTGGGCGCGCTTCGCTGCGCAAGGGGCCCGGAGCTCCCGGCCTGGGAATTTCTCTAGCTCTGCTAAAGGTGCCGCACGGGGGGGCCCAGTGGACCCATCTCAAATCTTGGTGTGAGAGCACTGCTCTCAGCAAGTTGCGACCCAACTGGGTGCAGAGGTCGAGCTGAAGGACCTTGAGGCCTCTGGCCTTGGTCCTGTGATCCACGGCGATATTCGAGAAACCTTTCTCGATGGCTGCCTTACTAAGGCGACCGAGGCCGCAGAAAACTTCCACAAAAAGCGGAGGCCGAGGGGTCGCTTGCGAAGCCGGCTCGGGAAGAGTAACGCTCCGAGCGTTGTCTGTCAGCACGCTGTGCTGTTCGGACAAGAGGAGCACTGGGGGCTCGGCGTTAACCGCGGGCGCGGCATCGTGAGACGGCGCTGCGGTGGCACGTCCTGGCTTACTTGTTGCAGGCGGGTGCAGTGGCGGTGCGGAGGCCGAAGGGTCAAGGCTCTGCCCTGAGCGAGGAGCAAAGGCGGAAGAGCCCAGCGCTGCTGGGATAAGAGCCGCAGGCCCCGTCTCTGAGGGCTGTTGCGGCTCTGCCGCGCTCGGGGCAAGGGTGCCTAGTCAGGCGGCCCCTGCGTTCTTTGGGCAATCTGCGGCTCCGTGGTCGGTGCTGCCGCAGCTCATGCACTGGTGCAACCCCCTGTCGCACTGCTTAGGGGAGCCGGAGGTCTCGAGGTCGCACCCGCACTGCAGGTTGAAGCCGTAGCAGAGGCGCTTGCCGGACTTGGAAACACTGTTCAAGTGGCGAAGCTCTTTGGGCATGCTCGGCGGCCTGGCGCGGTCTGCGCTCTCATGGCGCTTGCCCTTGCCCTTACCGCGGCCTTTCTTGCCGCCTTTCTTACCTTTGCCGGTCGTGCTACGACTGCGGTCTTCTTCGCTGCGCGCCGAGCTGCGGCCTTTGCCCTTGCGACCCCTGTCCGCCACTGGCGAGGGGAGCAGGTGAAGCGTAACAATCGGATCGGACCACATGTTCTCTACTAGAGAATCTAGTGGCCTCTTACCATCCTTGTCCGGCTTGCACCCTTTGCGACACTCTCGCGCGAGCAGCGTCCACAGTTCTTTGTCGGCCCGTACTACGTGCCAGCTGTTGCCGCGTTCCATCCCCGGCGGCGCTGGCCGGTTCAGGACGGAGAAAAACTGTCTCACGAGTCTCTCGTGAATTGTGAAATCCAACACGCCGACTCTGTCGAGCGCGAGACCTCGGCGCGTCAGCGCCTGCGTGAGCTTTAGCTCATTGCCGATCTCCACGTGCACGCTGTGCTCCTTTTTCTTTACCGTGATCTCCCCAGACTCTAGGGAGAGGAAGTCCTTGTCACGCCTCACTGAGGCGATCTCTGCATCCCGGCTGACGCACTGCGACGGCGGGATGTAACGGACGATGCCGTCCTGCAGCATGAGCGCGGCCTTGTCCACGAGGCTGTTCGCGGGGTCGTAGTCACCTTCGATGACGACGCCCTTGAGGCGCGCAACTTGCGCGGCTCGGCGCTCCTCGCGCTCGTGCAGGGGCAGGCTCTTTGGGGTGACGCTGTCACCCTCGACCCTCATCTTCAGATCCTGGATACTGAAGGTGAGGCTTTCGAAGGCCAGGCGCCGCGCTGCGGCCTTGGTGCCTAAGGTCGGCTCTGCCGCCCCGAAGACCTTCTTGATGAGTTCTTCAAACTTCGCATCGCTGATGCGATCGGGTTGGTCGGCGACGCTGTAAGCGAGCGTGCCGAAGGTGCGGATGTCTGCCGCAAGGAGCTTCGCCGACTCGGCGGCTCCTAGGAGTTGTCCAGCTCTGCTGGAGAATTCCGCGACGCTGTCGACGAGGTTTGCCATTGTCCTGCAGGGCGAGAGAAGAAAACAGAGAGAGAGAGACACACACACTGTGCCGACTGCGGGACCCTACTAGGATAGACA
Organism: Symbiodinium sp. CCMP2592; assembly: GCA_905221615.1. Lineage (NCBI taxonomy): Eukaryota > Dinophyceae > Suessiales > Symbiodiniaceae > Symbiodinium > Symbiodinium sp. CCMP2592. Next base: position 111,942 of record CAJNDT010000104.1, on the reverse strand, counting down.
GGCGCAAGAACTCGCTCTCTTTTCACTCTGCATCGAAAGACTTGCTGCTCCAGCACGTCTTGCAGTGTGGCCGGCCTGGGGCCAGGTCGCGAACTTCGCAACTCTTATACTTTTCATTCAAACAGCGACCACAGAGAAGCCTCTTGGCATTCTCACCGCGACTCGCGTGGAGCTTGCCACTGGCAAGATGACACCACGAGACGGCCCAGTCCGGGAGAGTGCACTGCACCTCCCTTCTGAGGCGAGGGTGCTCCTCGACCTCTGGCTCGGCGACGAACTCGTCTTCTCTGTCAGTGTCACTGGCACTGTCCTCTGTGTCGCTGAGCTCCTGCTGTTGCGAAACCTTCAGGGCTTCCACCCCCACTGGGGGTGCCGAGCCAGAGGAGGTTTTCCGATGAGAAACCTTGCTAAGGTTCTCTCGCCTCAGGTTGAGCTGGCTGCTTGGCAGCGCGAATTGTTTCCCGAGCGGCTGGTCGGGAAGGAAGTCGCCATCTCTGATGGCAATGAGAACTTCCTCCAGCGCCCGCGCTGCGGGGATGAGCACGTTACGGCTGTACGTCTCGGTGCTCCGAGCACTGTCGTGCACATGGTGGGCGAGGAGCCTGCGCAGATCCAGGTTGACGCCAGCTTGCGAGGCCCACGTGAGGCAGGTCGCTTTGAGACTGTGACTGCTAAGGCGCTCTGCGTCTTCGCAGCCGGCGTTGGACAGCGCGCTGCGCAGCCAAGAGGTAATCTCTTGAGAGTTCATCGGGCGATCCGCTAGATCACCATCCGATGTGAAGGCAGGGATCACTGACCCGAGCGGGATGTCTCCACTGGAGCTGAGGCCCAACCTTTCTCGATTTGCGAGCCACTGACTCACCCAAGACTCTTCGAAGAAAACCACCGGGGCTACCAGCGGGAGCAGCAGGCGGCTTCTAGCCCCTACGGCGGTTTTCGCCTTGTGAACATTCGCCTGCATCCACACTGTGGCGCAGGGGTCCTCCGGAAGCTCAACCGAAAAGGAGGCAACTCGGGCCGCGTCACTGGCACGGGCGCATGCGAAGAGCATGAACAACAAGCCCCCAGACACGACACTGTCGTACACAGAGCCAGACAGCGCGATGCGCTCAAGAGTAGCCACCTCCGAGGCTTTGAGGGCGGGGGCCCGTCTCGGCGGAGGCGCGCTGGCTTCCGTGCTCTTACAAAGGCCCACGATGCGGGAGCTGGTCACCTCCGACTCGAAGGAAAGACCGAAAACTCCCGAGCACCAGTTCAGACTCTGAATCAGGCTGGAGGGGCTGCTAGCCCCTTTCCCATTCCTCATCATCCACTGGATGTATCGCCAGGTGGCGCGCTCTGACACCGGGAAGGGCACCACCACTGGGTCTTGGCAGTTTGCCCACTGGACAAAATTGCTGAGGGAGTTGAGACGACGAACCACTGTGTTGGTGGCTTTGTAGCTGAGCGCTGCCTCTATGCTGAAGTCGAGCTCGTCCAGGTCGACGCAACCGGCTTCGTCAGCACACTGTGAGACGATCTCGAAGGCCTCTGGCCAGGCTTTTACCAAAGCCGTCAGTTTGAAAACCGCGCTGTCGCGGCGGTCGCCTTCGTACGCTGTACGACGGCAGCACACCTTAAGTGCGAAGGCTGTGTCTTCCGCTACTAGCGGCTGGGTGCTAGCGGAAGCTTTCCGCTTAAGCATCAGGCTTGACTCGTGCAACACTGGCACGGGGCCCACGGAGGCGGGGCGAGTCACTGACAGCTCCCAGGGCCAGCTTGCATTGCGCGCAAACCATGAAGCTGATTCCCACGGCTGACGAGCACCGGCTCGGCGTGGTATAGACGACCAAAGGTTACTAACCTGGTCGTTGAAATCGCCCTCTGGGGCGCTGCCCCTGGGCAGCATCCTTGACACAAGGAAGGGGAGCACTGCTCAAGCCAACGGCTGTTGTCCAGGTGGCTTTCAAGAAAAGGCTACCAGCACACGAACAAAAGTGCACTCACTCTGGAAAGCTCAATTCAAGCGACGCGCTGCGACCCGCACCCTCCCCATTCAGTCCTGAGGGAGGAGAGGAGGAAAAAAGAGAGCTGGGAAGAGTGAGGCTTAAAAGGCTGCGGAAAAAAACGCACTGAAGAACGCAGGCTCAAATGGTGACACTGCACTTAGAGCAACCTCAGAGGACCTACCAGGTCTCGAGGCACTGCGCACAAACCTACTAGGCAAGAAGAGCCTACAAGGCAAGAAGACTCAGTCCTACAAGGTCTGTGTGCACACGCAACCTGCGGTGTTCTTTTTACCAACCTCGCGATGCGAGTCTCTGGGCGGAGCCCGGTTGTCGAGGTGCGCTGCACCTGCCTTCTGCGATCCGCAGACAGGCCGGTGAGCAGCGAAGGCTCTTGTGGCCGGACTGTGCCGGCACTGCTGTGCTCTGCACCTGTGTGAAAAAGGGCGCAGACGGAAGGGCCACTGGCCCGTCAAAAAATTTATCCGAACACTGTTCGGAATGCGCTGGATTACGCCGCTGGCGTATCTACCATTCGCGATGGTTCCAGCGTCGGTCGTGGTCCCAGGACCAGCGACCACGGGACCACTGGTCCCGGTCCTCGTCGTCACGGCGGGACCTCTGGTCCTTGCCTTTGCCTTTGCCCTTGCCGTCTCTGCGGCGGGACTCCCGTTCGCGGTGCTCGCGCTCACGGGCTTCGGCTGCCTCGCGCTGCAAGGTCAGCCGAAGGGACTCGGGCGGCCCCCTAGTAGGGCGGCGCTCGCCACGGTACTCGAGCTTGCCGTCTGTCCGCGGGACAGTGCCTGGGCAAGAGTAATTTTTCGCGCAGCGTGTGCAATGCATCACGCCGCACTCTGGACACTGCCAGGCCTTGCTGCGACGCTCGTGGGAAAACTGTCCCACAGCGCCACTGGCGCTAGGCTGATCGTAGGCATGCACTGCAGCCACGAAGGGGTGGAGCTCTCCGCATGCACTGCATACGAATTCCGAAGACGGATCGCTCCAAATGTTCATCTGCATGTTGTCGCAGACTGAACATGCGAAGACTCGCTGAATCTCCCCCGCTCGGGGACGCTCCGCCGCTGGCGGGCGAGCTTCCTGATCGTCTCGATCAGCGTTGTCATCTGGCGCCGGGCCGCTGGCCCGGGTCCCAGCGACGCCAGCTGGGTTGTTGCGCGGGGGCTGCTGGCAGGGACGCGGGCGAGAGCTCTCCCCACGACGCGCCACTGGCGGCGGGGGAGGCCGCTTGTTCTGGCGTGGGGCGGAGGCCTTCGGGGGCGCCGCTGGCGCCTGATCCCTGTCAGCTGCCGGCACTGCCGGGCTGGAGGACTTGCGCGCCACCTTGCCCTGAAGGGGAGGGTGCGGCTGCGCTGGCGGTGGCGGGGAGTCGCTCTCCGACTCCGACTCTTCCGAGCGGGAGCCTTGGTCATCTTCGGTTTCGTCCCGCCGCCCGCTGGGCTCCTCCACATCCATATCCTCCGGCGCTGCCGAGGGAGCTTCCGCTGGAAGCGGTTCTTCTTTGACGCCCGAGCCCGCTTCCTCAGCGGGGCTGGTCGGGGAGCGGCGCTGCGAGGCCGGCGCTGCGGCCGACGTGGGAGAAGAGTTTGCCACCGCGCTGCGGTGGTCGTCGGAAGACACACCACGGGCCGCCGCTGGCGGCTCGGTGTTCGCAGGAACCACTGGGGGCTCGTAGCCCAAAAGAAGACGCTGCAGGGCGACGGCATTGGCCTCTGAGCCGCCACTGGCGGGCTTGGTCCAGCCGGCGAGTTCCGCTGCCTCCGCCGCATGTACCACCACGTCCCCTATCTCTGATAGGGAGACGGCGGCTTCGTAGATGGCGGCCCTCTGGGCCTCCGGCACTGCACTGAGCGCCTGCAGCATCTGCTCGTTCGTTGGGTTCGCCATCGCTGATAGCATACAAAGGCTGTTAGCTGAAGGCACGAAAGGGGCGACTTACTAAGCTGAAAAGGCTGCGGAAGAAAAGCACTGCTTGAAAACCGACACGGTTCAAAGAGCTGACTCAGCTGGAGAGACCTACCAGGCTCGCGTGACACACGACTGAAAAGGGCGAGCGGCAAACTTTTGCCGCATTTCAAAACATGCCGTCGGCTCGCCGCTGTGGGCGAGGTTCCAAAAACCTCGGAGACGCCCGCCCTGCAGAGGCTGCCGAACTGTCGGCGGCGAAGCAAAAAGAGGTGCACTGCACCAAAGTGACTAGGGCGACTCACTGAGAAGCCAGCAGCGGCGCGCTGCGCTCAGAGACTAGCGGCGACCGCCACGGGCGCCGTGGTTTCGGGGTCGCTGACCCCGGCTGCTGCGGTAGCAGTTGTCGCATTCGTGATGATTGTGGGGGCTCCTGCCCACTGAGCAGTGCCGCCCACAAATTGCCATACCCTGGGAAATGCAGCCCTGCTGCGCGCAGGGCAGACAGCACATGAGGTCGCCTCGCCTCTCCGGGTACCTATCCCATCTCTCTGAGTTGGGTTGTGCCCAATAGGGCCATTCGTGCACGTCCGTGACGTGCAACTGTGGGGAAACCCTCCTGGCGTGCGTGACTAACGCACGGAGGCCAGGGTACCTGTTGTCGGTCGCTGACCCCAGGTTGCGCCAATCGTTATTTTGGGGGTCCTCCCCGGGCTGGAACTGCCAGCCCCGCTGGCGATTGCGACGCTGCGGTCGGGACACGACCACAGTGTTCGCGTTGGGCGCGAACGGCACTGCCGTTGCGGCCTGGCTGCTAGCCAGGGATACCTCGGAGTCTCCCGAGTTCTGATCACTGTCAGTATCGATAACTTCGATGGCAGGCTCCGCCTCTGGCGGAGCGACGTCGGCAGCTGCGGCTGCGGGCGGGCTGCCTGTTGTGGACGCAGCGGGCTTAGCAGGAGCGGCCGCTGGCGGAGGTAAGGGAGGGTCCGCGGTCCGAGGCCGATGCCGACGCTGTCGGCAGAGCGGTACTGGACGAGGCGGTAGGGTCGGTGCTGCCGCTGGCAACTTTGTGAGACTTCTTCTTTTTCTTTTCCGAAGGGATTATCTTAATCCAACCGCCCTTGCCTTTGCCCTTACCCTCTGGGTGCCAATGGAAGCCGCTGGCTTCCACCTTGGTGGCCACGTGGCCCTCTAGGGCGTCCACCCAATTAAGTCTCCACTGGAGTTTGGGCACATTATCCTCCTCCCCACTGGGGGGCCAGTCAAAAAGGCCAGTATACGGCCAGCCAGGTGTGGCCGCTGGCCGCATAGGCACGTCGCGCTGCGACATAGTATACCGGTGCATCGGATAGGCACTGCCTGAGGTATCCGGTTGTTCCCCTTGCATCTGCGCGAAAGGGTAAAAGGGAGGCCAAACTTTGGACTCCCCTTCCCCTGCGCGGTTCAGAGATTCATGGTCGTCGCTGACGACCGCGGGATCTACCCGCATGGCACAGCTAATGGCCCAAAGGAGATAACTTATCTCCTGTTGTGCCATCTCCTCACGCATGGCCTGCTCTAGCACGAAAATTGGATTGCACTGCAAAAAACGGAGGCAGGAGCGACACTGTCGCACGCGTTGCAAACATTGTGGCGCTGCCAACTGATTCTCTCGACCGTCCCTTCTAGGGTACGGCGCCTCTGGCGACTCAGCCGCGTAATTGCGGGCTGCTTGGTCAACCATAACTGCCACTGACAGTTATAAAAAGGGGAGTGGAAGGACGTCGCTGACGACCCCCACTGCTGCGGAGCACTACAAGCTACTCTACAAAAACTTTTTGGATCACAGATCCAACTCCAAGCCGAAAGCTGCACGGCAAAGTTTGTCTAGTGTCACTCACACACAAGTGAAAACACTGTTTTCCTTTTTCGACAAACTTTGTCTACACTTTCGGCGGAAAATAAAACCCATTCACGCACGCATGATGGATGCAGAACGTCGACCCCGTGCAGGGTGAACTTCTCTGGCAGCCCGCAAGCCATGTTCAAGCCGCAATCCTTGCCGTTGTCAATCACCCGTACTTTGTTTTTCTGCTCAAGCCCGAAGCGGTGCGCCAGAATGATGTTGCTGAAGTCAGGGGCGGTGTCCTCGAAGATCCAGCCCTTGCGCTCCTCCTCTTGGGTTTCAGCCCACGCCTTCCTAGACGTCTCGTCCGGCTTCGTGTTTGTTATCCGGCTCATAGTCATGGGAGATCGGTAAGACGATTGTGCTAGCAGACTTTCAAGAGAGGATTCCGGTGCTTTGACTCTAGGTTTGAAGATTCCGGTCTCTCTCATCCATCCTGTCAAGCGGAAGCCATCACGCAAGTCAGCCCAAAGCATCTGGTCAGGGAAACCATTTCGCTCAAGAATGCGCTGCCAAGCAATGACGTTCTTGCCAGCCAGCGCCTTCGCCAAGTACGCGGGCTTTTGTTTCATAAGCGCGTCGTTGGTCTCAGCCGACTCCTTGGAAATTTTCTTCCACGCATCCCGAGCCTCATCGGCCCTTTTCTTGCGCTCCTCTGCTGGCATAACTACGTTGGCAGCGATTTCCTTTGCCGGACCTTGGCGATTGACCAGTATTGCATTGCGAGGGTGCCCCGCTTGGACCGCAGCCTTCACAAAGTCCTCCGGTTCACGTGGAATTCCAATAGTAAGAATTTCTGCCTGGGTCGCACAAGGATTGTCATCGCACACCATTCCCACCACCTCGTACACGTCGTTTTTATCCTCGCTTGCAAGCAAAGAGAAATCGGAAGTGTCAGGTTGATAGATCTTGGCCGTCCCTCCCAGCAACTCTGCAGAACTATGTCTGTCGAAGCCAGGATATTTCGAGGCAGCGCAAACCCGGACTGCTCCCCACGGCACCAGTTTGCGTTGCGTCACACGAGCACCTTTGGGGTAGCACTTCAAAAGAGGTGCCGCAGCATCCGCGGAGCGTACAGGTACAGCCCAGCAGTCGTGTGATTGGTAGCATGAAACCAGAGGTCGAGCATATTTTGGCTGTCGCTGCAGTGCGACTTGCTCACAGGCTCGCGGCTGCTGTGAAGTTGAAGCCAATGCAGGAAAACTCTCAGCCAGAATGTAAAGCATCCGTTCGCAAAGAAGCCAAGGGTATGCCGCCTCCGCAGCAGTGGGGAATTGCCAATGCCCATCCACAAAGCGAGGCTTCCAGGATGCGTGTTTGTGGTCACGGGAACAACGCAGTGCCAGCGACTGAAAGCGTGGGTCGGAGCACCAGAATAAGGTAGTTTTGTCGCGATCCCCGCCATGCATGCAAGCATCAAAGATGAGTTGGTAGCTATCTTCACGGCGACAAAGGTGGTCGAGGCCGTCACATAGCCAAGCCAAGCTGTTGAGAGGGTTCTCAACGGTCGCGAAAAGACCAAGCTGCAGGGCGAGGTCAACGATGCAGCCGACAGCTCGGTACAACTTGTTGGCAGCGAGCACACGATCGCGGTCGGCACCGGTCAGTGTGGAGAGGCCCTGCGGCTCCGTGACACTGCGTAGTGGTTGAGGCACAGGGCAGCCGTAGTGCTCAGCCTTATGTAAAGGCCTGGATCGTGCCGCCGAGGCCGTACCACAAGGAGGTGCCAAATGGATCCAAGCAATGTTGTCAGCCTCCAGATTGATGATGTCAAGCAGCGTCTGCAAGTCGGCATCCAACGTAAGGTCCAGTCGTTGTATAGAGAAATTGGTTCTCTGCGAGGAGCGGTCCACCGCCAAAGTACGAAAGCCCATGCGCCCAGCAACAGTGCTGAGGCGGGCGGTGCCAGCAAAGATTTCGATAACAAGTGGAGCCAGGTTGTTCGGGAAGATCTTCTCAGCCAATGCATCAGCATGTTGGTCGTCCGGTGTAGTTGGCGTCATAGATTTAGACGACGTTGCTGTAGAATGCACTGGCAAGGCAGGCCGATATGCAACGCGGCGGCGCTTGGCGATGGAAGCTGAGGCCTGTGGCGGCGGCGTCGTAGAGGTAGACAAAGAGGGCGAAGAAGTCGTTGAAGTGACCTGGCGAGGAGCGGCCGCATGATCTTGGGGAGGGCCGGGCAGTGGAAAACCAGAGTCCCGCAGCCAGTGGCAGTCCCGTTCACAGAGTCGTTGTGTATCACGAACGCAGAAACCCACCACGAGCAGGCGGTCCCCTGTCCAGGGGCATGTAATGTGAAGACGCTCTGAGGGCAGTCGTTGCGGGCCAGAAGCCACATCAAGCAGGTAACCAAGGCGTTTGGCGGAGAGGTCAGGACACGGATGCTGCCCGCGACCTTCCACCCAAACCTGACCATCTGAAAAATGCGAGGCTGGCAGCAACAGGTTGGCGTGCCGATGATCATTGTTGCGATCTGAATGAAGCGGCGCCTTCAAGTTGAAGAATAGGCCCACTGAAGAAAAACAGGCATCAGGAAACTCAGCCGACAATATGCGTGCAAGCAGTTGTGTGGAAAAAGGAAATGCAAAACAATTGGATCGAAGCCCGTTCTTGTCGTGGTGCACGTAGGCTCCAGAAGTAAAAGATTTGGGATCCGCAGGAGCAACAGGTTGGCCTGAAGGTGCCCCCACAGAGTCCGCCGGCAGGCGAGCACTGAGCTCGCGAAGCTGTGCAAAACTTGCAAAGCCAAGATTCAGGCACTGGGCGGCCAGCGATTCAGCAGAAGAAAGGTCCTGTGCTGTCACCGGCACCGGAGAAAAAGTGTATCCCAGCCCGTCGTCATTCTGGCCAGTGATCCGTCCAGCCTCAACCTGGCCGGGGGTTGCGACGACTAGTCACTCCTTGGTTTTGCCTTTACCAGTGCCCTTCCAAGTGCGAGCACGGCAATTGCGAAAGGAGTGACCAGCCCTACGACAGAAGGCACACACATGAACACCATGCTGGCACGCTGGGGGATCACCGTCAGCCTTGAGCTTGCAGCCGCCGCAGTTGTGATCCCAACAAATGAGCTTGCCATCTTCGGTTTTCTGGTGCGTGCCCTTCAACTCGGCAGGCATGGCACGTGCCCCTTTTGGGGTCGAAGTCGACTTTCCAGGCGGCGTGGCATTCCGTGCCGCCGCCGCCTTCAAGCGCCTCCGACGTTTTGCCGAGCGAGACATACCCTCGCCGTCCTTTGGTGGGGACGGGACATCCAAAGGCATCTTGACGTCAGGCTGCCGGCCCCAAGTAGGCATAAGATACATGGTGATTCGTGGGTCAGTGCGGAGGGCCTCGAGTGCAACACCAAGCGGAAACTCGCCAGCGGCCGTGACCTTGAGACTCGGCACCTCCGATGCAAGAATGAGCCATGCCTCCCGGTCGGCTTGCACAATGCGGTTCATATCCGGCTTGTGGAACCCCGAAGGGCACTCACGCGTAAGCGCGTGGAGGAGGCAATGCACCCACCGCTCATGTTGTTGCCAAGACATAAGTCTAGCTTGATCAAGTGCAAGGCCTCTCCTTTGAAGACACCATTGTAGCCGTATGGGAGAGTCGAAGCAGGCCACATCATCTGGGCCCTCGTTTCCGACTTTCAAGCTGTTATCCTCCAGCTTAAACACCTTGGTTTGATCGCGGGTCGAGAGTTGGATCTCGCTTTCGCGACTCGTGCAGCGGCCTGGGCTGATCCATGTCACCCCGACCTCGAGCATATGGAAGCACAAATCCACCAAGGCATAAGATGGAACGGAGTCCCTCTCTATGTGGACCCCGGCCAAGCGGCGTTTCTGATCGGCTGCTCTGGCCGCTTTTTCAGCGAGGGGGAGTTTCTTAGGGGTCTCAGAAGCATCGCCTTGAACATTCTGGCGCAACTGTGCGATCACAAAGGTGCATGATTCGAAGATGAGTCGCTTCAAGAGCGAGACGTCACCCAAGCGAGGCGCAGCTCCAAGAATCCTAGTGCTGAAAGCATCCAGCTCGGCCTGCGTAGGGCGATCCTGAGGGGTGCCGCATGCATAAGCCAGACTAGCAAAGGTCGTGACACCATTGTCACGCAAAGCCGTGTGAATGGTTCCCGCATTCACCTCCTGGCATCGCTGGGTGAAGGCAGCTTCGGAATCCACAAGCGACATGATGCCCTGCGTCTGAGTCACAAAAACACTCAAGCGGAGAGGCTTCCATGACAGTAGCACCGGCAGTGCGAGCATGCACACACGAAGAGTACGTGGGTCTTTCGAAGAGGCGCGTTTCACAGATCCGCCGCGAACTTCTTGCAGTTCCGGCAAACGGAAGAGTCAAATCGAATTTTTATTGGTGGCTTGTATGTGTCGCCAACCATGCGGCCGCACAGCAAAACCTTCCGATTTTGATCGGAAATCAAGTGCAAAAGCCGAGTCCGCTTGTGTTGCAGAAAAGATGTGCCTAGGGCGGGCTTTGGTACACCCACCTTGCGCTCAGGTTCGTGACTGATCCTTGAAGACGAAGAAGACGACTCATCTGAACAGCTTGAACTGGAAGAGTCTGTCTCGGAAGCATTCTCATTAGTTTGCTCGATCAAGTTGTCCCACGGGTGTACTGGCGAATCGCCGATGTCGGGCGACTCCGGCTCCTCGTTGGCGGCAGCATGCCCTGGGCTCGGAGGAGAGATGCCCAAGTCTCTCCAATCATCGTCAGTGAGCCGCTCAGGGAGCGGGAGATCCCACGAAGCCGCATCCTGCTCTGTTAAGCCGTCCTTGCTATTGCCAGACTGATCAGCAGGGCAATCACCATTTGTGGCCTCAGATCCCGCGCCAGCTGCAAAGGCGCCTGTGACTGTAGAGTCACGGGCCTGCATCCTATCCGCCGTCAGCCGGCGTTCCCGCAGGCCAGCACCGAAGATGTACCCCGCACGTCCAGCGTCAGGGTCGAAGACACCTTCGCGGATTTCCTCCAAGAGCGCCAGGAGCAACCTTAGTGGCCGTGCCAGCTCGTCATCACCATAAGTGTCGGCCATCTTCGCCGAGTTGGCGTGACCACCCATGGTTAGCCGATCAAGGTGCTCCACCCCACGCTTTGCAGCCATGGTCAAGAAGGTGCGCTTCATGAGGTGTCCTGTTGTGTTCTTGCTATTGTCGCGTCCCAAGACTTTCTGGATCCAAGCAGTAATCTCCTTAGAAGAGACCGAGCACCCCATGGCCTCGCCAGCAGCATTGGGCGTGGGCAGCGGCGGCAAGAATGTAAACAGTCCGACCTCCGCACGAGCCTGTTTCCACAAGTGCAGCCAGTTGTCACTGAGAATCCCAACTCCAGGAGCGATGAACCTAACAGGCTCGCCAGCAAAGTACTTGGAATTCACTGTCTTATACACCTCAACAGTGTACACCAAGAAAATGATGTCCCCCTGGCCGTTCGTCTCGATATCAAAGCTGACTGAATGTTGGAAGTCCCCCCAACGCGATCTCATGTAAGTGCAACAGAGAACTGCTCCTGCGAAGGTGCGGTCCCAAGCTGGAACATCCTTGTCCGCAAGCAAATGGTGAAGCTTCTTCAATTCCAGAATGGAGAACGGATGAGCCCTCTTCTTGCCACGCTTCACAGTTCCCCTCTGCGACGCCCCCAGACAGCGACGACTTTCAATCACCCGGTCTAGCTGGGGAACCATGAAAACATGCCGCACGAAGATTATAGCTTCTCGCAGAGCTTTCAGCTGTGACGGTTTCGCCCCACCGGCCTTAGCATCTGACATGTATCGGTACACATCTTGCTCACGATAAGGAAAAGTCCCGTCGCCCCAGCCAACAACCTTGTGATATCCCATAATAGAATTGGCTCTCTTCAACAAAGTGCTCGGCGCCTTGGGATGCAGCCAATCCTGGACCACGTTGATCCTTTGATCTTTCTCGGTGCATTCATCCAGGCTTTGGCATACCAACAAATCAGGACACGTCTCAGACCACTTCACAATGATGAAAATCCATCTAGCAATAGCCTTGTCAGAATCCTGTTGCCGTTGATCCTCCCAGCTCAATCCTTCAGTCTTGCGAACAACAGTAAAGCAAATGCCTTGCGAGAAATCAGCATCCAATACCTTGCGTTTTTTCTCGGCTGGAAGCAGAGTTTCCTCGTCGCCATGATCCCACCCCGGTGGGTCCGGCAGATCGAACCTGTCCTTCCAAGACAAAGGATCCTCCCCTTCGAAGATCTGCTTGAACACTCCAGACTCCCACGGAAGCAGCTTATCCCTAGGAGTGGCTTCCGAGCATGAGTCAACAGCAGAAGCAAGCAGAGTCTTGAAGTCGAAATGAGACATGAGCGCTCCCGTATCGCACCCACAGCAAGAGCGCGACACAAGAGGGCGACCCCAGGTCACAGAGCCACACTATCCAGCGGGCCGAGGACTCTGTGTCGCCGAAGCTTGAGAGGCAACTGCCGAATCCACGGGTGACCACTCACGCAAGTGCCACCTGAGGTCCGCGTGCCACCACCAGCAGATCAGCTCAAGCGAATGCCGATCGACTGCACACAGGCAGTCGCCCACAGAGGCAACCGCCGCCGGAATGCAAAGCAGCCCCTGAAGAGAAGGCTCGATATCTTCCAGCACAGCAGTCGTGTCACTCCGAGGGCTAGCGGACATGCGCAGCGACAAACCTAGCACAAAAGGCAATCCCAAATCGTGACGTAGGTTATGTGAAGTGCAGCACGGCACTTAGCCTGGAAAAGAGCACTGGTTGACAAGCACCTTCAGTACGCCGAAGTGTCCTAGCACAAATGAGTGGCGTGAGCAGTCCATGTTGCCATGCAAGTGCCCGCCACATGAACATCTGTTTGGGATGCATCTGGGCAGGCGCGCGAGCAACAAGAAAATTGTCATGACAGCTTCGGCAAATCACTCATGAGGCAGGACAATGAGTGCAGGCTCAACTGAATGCACGCTCACTGAAGAACACATTTTACAGAAGCGGAGGCCTGGAAGTTTAGTCGACCATCACCGTTCCAGGAAGACGATCGGCCACAAAAGAAAGCCTCCATAGCCGCCGAAGGCGCCAGCCAAAGGCGAAGCCATTCAGCAGTCGGGTAGCCCAAAAGACCACGTCAGCCAGTCCTGGTAGAAGCAGCGCGGCGTTTCCTGGCAAACCGTCGAGTGAAGGAGCCACGGCACACCAGGCGGAAGTTTGTCTCCATCTGGAACCATGTAGAGCGCTCCATGCTGCACTCGTAGGTCGGCCGAACCCCGGCTTGCCGAAAGTGGAGCGTAACACCATCGACGATCCATCGCTGATAATTCTCGTTGTGCTCACAGGTCCTGGCAGATTCATTGAGCAGCTGTGAGAGGGTGTCGTGGCCATTCCAACCAATGGTCGCAGTAGGTACCCCATCCAGAACAATGGAAGCCTCGCCGGAAAGATCACATGACCACGCACGATGGGAGCGCGCAGTCTGATCCCGTTTCTTGAGAGGTGACCACATCACTTGTGATTTTCACTTTATTTCCAATTTCACAACGATTGTTGTCTCGTTGAGAAACGATCGTGCATGAACACTTCGGGCGGTTTTTGTGAAACTCTTTTGAACCTGATTTTTAACGATTGAGTTTTTCATGAACTTTATTCTTTGATGATCAGTTGCTAACATGTCTCCCGCGCACGCTCCTTCAAGCACATGAGTGCAAATTTTTGTCTCCGTGGGGCCTTGTAAGATCCGCTAGCATAGTGTGAGTTCCGAGCCTGATTGCTGGCACTCCCGCGAAGGAAGTGGTGAGTAGCCCTTGAGCGCAAGTTCGGGTGAAAGCTGCGAGCGGAGTGAGTTGTCGGATAGGGCTGCAGGACACTCCACGACACGTCTAGTGGTGTCAGGGCTCCTCTAGAGGCCTTCTTCGTAGTTGTTCTAGTGCTGAGCCGGGGCGGGCCGCCGCATGGGATCCATGTCCGAGCCTGCTCGAGCAACTGCGGCGGACACTTTGGCAGGCGAACCACGAAGCCACGTTTCGTCGGAGAGCGATTGTGATGCTCACCGGCTGGTTGACCGGTTTCCTGCGGCTGGCTCCGCGCTGGACTACGTGGATGACTCTGCGGATGCGCAGTTGTGGCAACGGCTCTCAGCCTTAGAACAGCCCGTTTTCGGCTCCAACTCTGGTGCGACTGCTGATGTTTCTTCCGGTGATGAACAGGTGGAGGTTGCTGTGGAGTCGCCTACCTTTCAGATCTTGCAAGCTGAAGCTTTTGGTCGCGGGCTTAAAGTGGGAGAGGCAGCACACGGGTTAGGGCATTAAGGTTTTTGAGTTTTCTTCGCTCGCCGCCACGGCGGCTCGTCACGAACGCAAAAAGGTACTAGCTGTCGTCGCAGGCTAGACAGCAAAGGTACTTTTTGCTGTAGAAAAACTCAAAACCCAAATTCAAGCGAATATAAGTTGCACTCACTCCGTAAGTATAAAAGTCAATCAACTCATATCGTATCGCATCACTCGGACCCTTCTTTTCTTTCAGGGGGCGCACCGGGTTGCCCGGCCTCCCCAGAAAGTAGCAACACGGTACGTTCCCACTCAAGACCAGAGATTACAAGTCGACCAGCGGGATGCCCGAGATGGGGCATGAGCACTTAACTCGTAATGCACCCGAATCAACAAGTGCTCTGAACTCACCGCGTGACGGGTCGTCTGAAGGATTGGATGCGGAAGGGACCCTTGTCCAGTATGTCCACGATGGACCATGTTTCTCACAGCATTCCCATGTGAGAAGCAGCTCTCGAAAGTGATCACTGTTAGACGTTCCTCGCACAAAGCTGAGAAGGACAGCGTCGTTGTCAACGAAGAAAAGGCAATACTGTCCAGACATGTACTGGTGGAAAGCCTTGCGTGCCAGGGCGACAGCGTACGCCTCAACGGGTCCGATAATATGCTTCAGATGCTGCCTCCATCGATCTGCCAAGGCACAAGGAACTTCACAAGAAAAGAATCGGGGCCGCGCATCAGAAGGAGAGTAAAGAATACCTCCAACGGTGTTGCCAGACTGTTCACTTGCTCCGTCCGTGAAGATCAAAACAGGCTTAGGGGCAACCACACAAGGGACTACCCTAGGGGAACCGAAAGAGAGGCGATCAATGAGAAACTCGAAAGCCTCGATCTCGCGGGGACCCAGAACAAACCGGGAGGCGTGGCGTGTGGAAGCGGCTCTCAGCTCCGCCAATGCGAGCTTTCCGGTTCTCCCCATGACTTGCGCATCGGAGAACTGGACACGTCCTGCAACCCTGGCAAAAGTACGCATCTTGATGCAACCTTCACTGATGCATTCACGGATGGCATCACACACCTCACTGGATCGGCCTTCCTTGTTCCTAATCCGAATGACACCTTCCCTGGCTCCTTTCAAGTCAATCTCGACCCCAAGCATGGAGGCGACGTCTGCAAATGGGTTCAGTTTGTCAAGGGATGCGGAAAAACCAAGCACTGAGGACAACACAAGCAAGGTGTCCATGGTGGAACCTGACAGACAGCACGGGCTCATCACTGGATAATCGTCAACGAAGTTGGCCCAGAACAGGAAGACTTCCAAACCTATCCGCCACAGCAACCTAGACAACCTGTTGAAGTGGAGCACGGACGATGTGCTTCCAAAAGGCAGAGCCTTACCCTCAAACAATCCCAAGTCGCCATTATCCGGATTGAGAAGGGCAACGACGGAGAAGGCACGATGGCTCGGGTTCAACGCAAATTGGCGATAAGCATTCTTCAAATCAAAGGTGCACAGCTCAGGACACCACGACGAACCCGCCCAAGCAGGGTGCACTCGACCAACCAACGGTGGTCCGCTGGCCATGTCCAGAAAGAATTGATGCTCCGTCGTGTGAGCTCGGATCCAAAAGCGACATATTGCAATGATCTCGTCAAGTGCCCTTAGATCTAGCTTATCCCCATAAGAAAAAGAACCATTAACTAAGTTCTCGGAGTAGTCGTCAATCGGTCTCAACTTGCGCTTGCCTCCAGAAGATTGAATCACGGCGAACCGGCGCACAGGGGCCCATGCGTCGCCGTACCTTCTCGTCAGCTCTTCTTCGGTAAGTGGTCCCTCCAAGAACCCTTCGGCAACCTCAGTCAAAGTCTTATCCCACAGTTCCGAGGAATGCTCATTCAAACCCTCGGACAAAACCTTACCCAAAAGCGCCGGACGAATGTACTTACAGGCCTTAGTAAACTCGTCAGCCGTCCTCTCCTGGGGACGAGGCTCCTTTCTAAAGACACCAGTGGGCTTCTGCCAGCCAACCAAACCAAAACCCTTACAAGTATCCTCAAACCATCCATCGTCGGGCCACTTCAAGTCATCAGCAATGCGTTTGAGCAAGAGAAGCCTCTTTGATCCTAACACAGACCTCACACCAGGTTCGAGGTCCTCCTTAAGTCGGGACTCTGGTTCCTCCAATTCCCTGGCCCATTCTAACCACTTGTTGAGAGTGGCCACACGTTGTCTACCAACCCACTCAGGGCCCTTCACCAAGGCCTCATGAAGCTTTCGTTTCACTTCGTCGGGGATGACAGCAAACGTCTCGAAGGGATGCCGTAATCCTTTGGCCTCCTCCAGAAACTCATCCGGTGTTGCATACACACCAACACTAAGTTCGAAGCCACCCGACTCCCCCGTCTCCTCAGTGGCGAGAAGTTTGGAGCCTGCGGGGATGTCACCGATGGCGTGCTGCAAGCAATTTTTATGATCCACAGGCGGAATCTGTGGCACACGACATCTGCAAACGCGACCAAATTCTCTGATGAGGCTCGCACCAAGTTTACCCCGACGCTGCTGTGTGACAGGCGGAGGGCTGGACTGCAGCGGAGACAAAAGGGGGTCAACGCCACAGTGTTTAGCCACGGCGTGGGCAACCTGCTGACAGAAAAGCCTGGGATGAGTATCAACACCGCCAGTCACAGGCGTGTGACTATGATTACCATGGCACACTTGTTGTAAACACTTGAGTGCACTACAAGACGTTAGCAGTTGCCTCCGCAAGCGATGCGGAGAATCGAAGGCACACAAATCGTACACCACGGTAGTGGTGTTGGTGAGCTGGCGCACAGCAGGCATATGCCACAGGAAGCTGGACTGCGGATGCTCAATGGACCAAGCGATGCCCATTTGTTGAACTCGTTTTAAGAAGGTGATGACATGTTCCAACAAGGAGTCGGCCAATGCGAGCCTTTGAACCTGAGAGGCGTCGGCGCCTCCTACAGGAACTACAGATCCATGGGACAGTCGTCGGAGGCCCTGCTTGGGTCCATAGGTGGCATACGGCAGATCAATGTGCACGTACCGAACATGATAGTTGTCAAGCACATGCGAAAGATACTGCCACGAGCTCGGCAAGGCAAGATCCAGTGAGCACAACTTGGCCAACGGAAGCCGGTGACTTCCCCTATCTATGGGCATGACCTCAAAGCCAATCTGGTGAAAGGCTCGGGACAAAGAGCCTGCACGGGCAAACAGCTCGAGCACAATACCAGGCTGGTCAACCGGCGTGGCCTGAACCTGACCAGTAGACACTACGGAATCTTCTACGGGGGCTAAACCCGACTTTGAGGAAGCTAGAGGCGGGGAAGTCACTGGTTGTGCGAGGCCGAGTGGTTTTGGAAACTCATCAGTAGCACACCCCCCGGTAACGACCGGCGCTTCATAGCACACCGGAGGTGACTGTTCGGCATCAAGAATGTCGGCTTGCATCGGGAGCTGGAATTCCAAATCGGTCAGTGTAGCACTATCAGTCTCACTAAGGTGATCAATGGCGGAGACTGAAAAAGCAACTAACACCACTCTATCACCCGACCAATTCCTAGTGGCGTGAGTCAAACGTCGAGCGGTGAAGACGGCATGACTCCCATCCAAGCTGAGTTCGACTCCACTGCGTAGTTCGCCATCAACATCGCACCAAGCTTGGCCGCCTGGTCTCTCAACCCACACCTGTCCCTGATCGAAGTCAGACAGTGCACACACAGCATTGGGCAAAGAAGAATTATGCGCATCCACATGAGGTGTGGTTTGAACGTTGCGAAAGAATGCTAAGCTCGTGAACTTTAAGCTGGGCAGCTGCTGTCGCACAAAGCGCGCGGCCAACTTTGTCACATTCGGGAAGAGCAAGACATTACGTCGCAGCCCAACCTTGACTCTGCAATAGGCACCTGTCGAGAAGGAGACCCCTTGTGAGGGGTCACCTCGGACGGAAGCCTCTGTGGGGAGTGATTGGAAGATCTCAAGTAAATCAGTGGGGGAAACAACACCAGCATTGTTCAGCAGGGTCAGAGCTCGATCCTCGACCGAACCCTTGAATTCGTGATCAAGACTTGCGCTACTGATCGACTCAATTTCATCGATGGCCTTGACCTCATCAGCCTGAAGATTGGTTTGAAGTGAAACGCGTGCAATCTTGGGAGCAGGAGCCTGGGCCCCTAGTCACTCGGTATTGCGCTTTGGGCAGTTGGGGTAGAAGTGCCCGGGCTGGTAACAAAAGCAGCAAACGTGAGCACCCCTGAAGCACTTGTTGCCTGTCAATTGCCTAGTGCATTTGCCCCTCTGAGCATCAAAGCAAATGGGCACTCCTTTCGGGGTGTTTGCGTGCCCGTCCTTTAGGTCCTCTGGCATGGTCACCTCGCGGCGTGACGGTTGCTTACCCTTACCAGAACCTTTGCCCCGACCTTTACCACGGCCATACGGAGTGGGTCTCTCAAAGGGAATCTTAGCGGGAGGAGGCGACGCGAGAGGAGCGAGCAAATGAGACACCTCGGTCAAATCGGCGCAACGCATCCACGCCTCGTCCAATGGACGACCGGTCTCCGTGACTTGCACTCCACTGCGACACTCATTAGCAGCGGTGACAAACAATTGCTTATCGGCTTGAAGCAGCTGCTGTATGCTGACTCGGGTGTATCCCGAAGGCACCTCACGATATCTGGAGTGCAACAGGCGCTCAGCCCATTTCTCATGTTCTTTGAAACCTAACAATCCGGCCTGTTCCATCGCGAGTCCTCGCCGAGTGAGGGCGAATTTCAGTAACAAGTCAGTGCTCAAGTCGGCCTCACCTCGAATGTCGGCGTTCTTGATGTGAACATTACCGCTATTGTCAACTGTGAGGGTACGATCCTCCTTGTCCCGGGAATTCCGAGTCTCATCGTCCTTGCTCATGCACCAACTCAGCGGAAGATATGTAAGGCGATTGTTTTCATACATTTGACAACACTTGTCCACTGACCTGTCACTCGGTTCATTAGGCCCGGCGATAGTCAAGCCTGGATACCGCACCACTTGACGAGCCAAACGATCTGCTCGGTCAGGAGCGGCAAGGCTCCTCGCTGGTGCATCGGTGGTGCGCTCAACCTGAGATTTAAGCTCGGCCGCGACCAAAGCAAAGGCCTCAGAGTGCAATCGGCGCAGCACCGAAAGCTCCCCCACGGTAGCATCCCTCTTCAACAAGTCCTTTATGGAAGTCACAAAAGGACCCTCATCACTCTGACCCGGAATGAAGCTGCTCACATACGCAAATTTGGCAAGAGTGTTGACGCCACCATCGACAAGCAGCTGAAGCACCTCAGCTTTCAAGCCGAGTTTCGCAGCCCGGGAGCTAAAATTGGCCTCACTCTCAGTAATACTCATGGTTCCAGCTTGAGCCGACCCGACTCTCGCGAACCCATGTGGTCCCCATCGTTGTTGATCACAACGATTTGCAAACAACTCTCTACCGACACTCACACATCGCAACGTCGCTCAAGAATTGTTTCACCTCCAACTCGTGTCGCGTCACCTTCAAAATCGCGATGCCACTGACATCCCATCACCGTGACACGCAGGGCCCATGGGCACACCGCACCGATGTGAAGTGTACAATCCTTGGCGCTGGCACGGTACACTGTTGCAACAACATGTGGACAAAAAGCACGGGGCCGACACGGCACACCGTGATCACGCCAGGACCGTCCCTTTCACATCATCAATGTTCTGTCGCGGCGGGGTCTCGCTGACACACCGTTGACCCGACATGTGATACGACTCGGGGCAAAATGCACACCGATGACAGTCTGACGCGGGGATAGCACACCGGTCATGACCTCGGTCGGGGCCGCAACGGCACACCGTCCTCAGTATCCCTCTGTGTCACGCTCGCCAAACACAAATCTCAGCTCTGATCCCCTCTAACCTGCTCTCCAACAGCAGGCTCGACACTGGCATCTGTTTTGACAGAGTTGAAACACCTGGCACACACAGGGTACAGAAACGATGGAACAGCTGCCACCTTCTCGTAGTTCTTCGTGCATGTCCTGCCGCAAGATAGAGAAGTTCCGCCCTCGTCGGCAATCAAGTGCAGCATGCGTGAAGACCGATTGCGAACCAAGTGCTCTGCCTTCAACTCGCGCTTAGGCACTTCCTCACACCAAACCATCCACGACCCCGTCCAGCGCTCGCTCGAGCTCCTGACAATCGGTCTCGGCATCCTCTTCATCAAGAGACGCCTCTGAGGAAGCTTCGTAGTCGTAGCTGGCGTTGGGGTCGTCCTTCGTGGGGAAGTACCCGCTCCGGGTACTGTCCGGAACAAAAGTCCCTGACCTAATGGCCGCGAGGACTTTCTCGAGCACCCTGACCGATGCTGATACGGCATCGCGGCTGTATACTTGGGCGCTGCGGTCGCCCGGAGCCGTGTGATACCCCAACACTCTCTGATCATAGCTGTCGATGCCGAATCTGGCACACCAAGATAGACAAGTCGCTTTACATGAGTGCGTTCCAATAGGGGAACACTGAGCCTCAGAAAATCCGCACTTGCGGAGCACGTTTCTCAACCATCCAGCAGCGACCGAAGCACTCGGAGGGTGACTAGCCCAGTGTCCGGTGGTCAAAATCGCAGGCAGGACGGGCAGCCCCTCTCCAACAGGGACGTTCAATTCCTTTCTCAGCATGGACCACGCCTGGAACCAATCTTCGCCAGCGATACCCTTGCGTGGACACACCATCGGCAGCAGCTGAGTTTTCCTCTCAGTGGTGTAAGATGTCTTGCTGCGTGCGATGTCGGCCTGAAGGTAGCCTCCAAGCCCAGACGGGTCGACCTGCGGCTTGTCCTCGCTGACATTGTACATGTTCTGTGTATCAGAATACCTGGCCCTCATAAAAATCGAGAGCAAGAAGAATCCAGCTATGAACCGATCAATGCGATCCCCATCGGGGGAAACTACAAACCTCTCAAGTCGCTGTACCATCTCAGTCGACAACGGTGGGCGCTGGACCCTCTTCCGCTTTGTCAAGTAGCATGCCCTGGCCACACCACTCAATCTCATGCTAGCCATCGCCTCCTGAGCGCTCTCCGCTCCAAGAATGAAGAAACAAAAGGTCACCGCGCTCAGGAAGCTTTTGAGGAAACTCGGCGAGCATGTATGTTCGCACTCACAAGCAAACTCGTACATGTCATCCTCCTTGAATGGAAATGCCAAGACTGCATGCCTATCAGCCCATGCCACGTATCGTATGAGCGGATCAGCCCGACTGTGCAGAGTTCCAACTGCCTTGCCTGCGAACACATGTCGCAGCGACCTTGACACTTGGACCCCGACAGGTGCTAGTGACGTGACCTTCCGACCCACATCGAAAGACTGAGGGCTCCTGAGTACAAGAGCAGTCCACTTCCGAACGGCCGCCACCAGTCTCTTCTCGGTCTGGTTCTCCCAAGAAATATCATGACGTACACGAGAGAATCGATGTGCAAAAGAGACAGCCGGCTGTTTGGGAACCGGAACAGAAATGTTGCTGCTCACAGGAATGAGGGGTAGTGGCCCCCTTCCCAAAGGAACACTGAAATCAAGCAAGCTATTTCGAAATTCAGGTGTCTCCCAAGGCATCCTAAAAGCCGAGCCCTGAGAAGTTCGCAAACATGTGCTGAGATGAGCATCGTAAGCAGAGTCGCTGGCCGTCCTCTGCCTCTTTGCACTTTCTTCGGATGCCATCCTTCAAGTGCTGCAGGCCACCGCTCGCCCCTAAAACTCGGCCCAAGCACTAACGCAATGGTTTTGCCTCGGGCTGCGAATCAAGAGCAGGTTGGGCACAGAAGAAGCTAGCGCGGATTTGCCAGCTTGCGTGAAGAATTTGCAGGCGCTCAACAGAAGAAAGGCAGGCCCAAATCAAGCTGGCAAGATCTCTCAGCTGAATTGTCCTGGCCAAAGCGGCCTGCATGGCTGGGCCCACCTCTAGTCGAGACCCATCTCCCACTCTTGAGCAGCAATGTAACACGACGTGGACATTTCACATGCTCTTCAAAGAAATTTCTTCTCTCAAGAAATCACTGCTCGAAAATACATTGCTTAAAGTGGGAGAGGCAGCACACGGGTTAGGGCATTAAGGTTTTTGAGTTTTCTTCGCTCGCCGCCACGGCGGCTCGTCACGAACGCAAAAAGGTACTAGCTGTCGTCGCAGGCTAGACAGCAAAGGTACGCCTGAGATTGCACCATGGGCATTTCAAAAATCTCGAAAACCGTTCTAATGCCCGACCGATTTCTCTAAGCAACAGCCTTCAAAGATTCCTCCTTGCTCAGCTCCTTTGACACACGCACCGCCTCAGCACCTGGTTCAAAATGAACCTTTTCGGGAATGATGGCAGCCATGGCGGGGCTGTAAAGAAAACCGCAGCTCCAAAGGTTGACAGGTTTCGGCGCTCACACTGACAGGTTTAGGGGTTTAGGGTTTAGGGTACAAGGTGCACACAAACCCTGCCACCTCTTGCGATCTCATGTGCATGCTCTGACTCAACGAACATAGGAGGAGCTCGAACAAAAGCTGAAGGATCGGAATAATGCCACATGCATGTCATGCTTTCTGCAAACTGCACAAAGCCTCGACCGGACATGTCTGGAAATGAGCTCAGCCCCTCTGCAAAGCAACACCTTGCACACAGCTGCCGACATCCCTTGGCACCTGAATCGTCATCATCATCACGTGTGACCCGGCAAAGCTTCGATCTGTAGACCGCTGGACGAGGCATCCTGAACACAAGGAACAACTCGGAGCCGCCCATAGAATGCTCAGCTATGGTTACAAAGGATTCAGCTAGTCAGGTCCTAAAAAGGAGTTTTTTCAGAGCATGCTGGACCAAATAGTTGCAAAAGACTCAGTTAGTCCGTCTTCAATCAGAAATTGCTGCCTGCACCCAACACCGCACCAACGGAATCTTGGCAAGCTGGACTGTCCTTGCAATGAACCGTCATCTCCCACCCAATGGTCCTGCATGCAGAGGCAATACTCCCATCAGCCCTACACAATCCAGTCTCGACCACACAGTCCTCCCAAGAAAAAAAGGACTTCAGCAGCTCGTCGAAGTTCTCGAGCTTGCCACGTCCTGAGGACGAGATAGCTGGTCTATACGTTTTAAGAAATTTTACAATCTGTCAGATGAAGTTACCAGACAGGCCGGTCCTGCCCGCGAAAGCACTCGATTCAGCAAGGCACCATCAACGAGGGGATCGGGAGTCATGCAGCAAGCACGTCAAAGCTTGGGAAACACGATTGCGCACAAGCTTACTACATTATCATAATCAGCACGATCTACCGATCGGATCTATCGGTCTGATCTGCACGTGCTCGGCTCTGATCTGTGCACCCGCACTGTCCCGTGTCAAAGCTCATGCCGTGCACAAGCAACACAGAGCCAGCTGGACATCAACGGAAGCGTTTGCCTGCACTGCATGCATGGACGACCTGATCTTGCCAGCTGCACATGCACTCGCACGTAGAGCAAGTTTCGGAAATTTCTGACCCTAAAGACTGTTTGCTGTTGAACTTATTTAGGGCATCCAGGATTAGGGGTTTTCTCTCCCGCACTCGTTTCGCAAAAGGTCAGTCATGCCTATGCATCCATGAGCAAAATTTGGGGGGTCCAGGCGACATCATGGGCAAGATCCCAATCAAACATCCCGAAATTCATCATTTGAGCCAATCCGGCACGGTTCGGTCCCAGTCATTCCCGTGCGCAACGACCCAAGGCCGTTTTAAGGGACATTTCAATCGTGCTTGAAATAAGGGTCATTTGAAAAGCGCAACGTCAGCTTTTTTGAGGGTCAGGCCGTCCCCAAGGTAGCGGCATCCAGGCTAGCGATGTCCTCCTGGGACAGGTCCGCCCAGCTGGAAGCTGACAGCGGGGCTGCTGGCGGAGCCCGGCCCCTAGCCACTTCCTGGGCGGGGCCTCTTTGTCTAGCCTCTCGATCGCCTCGTGGGACATAGCGATCAGTTCCTGTAGCAGAGGCTTGTCGAGATAGCGGTGCAACCCGTCGGTGCACTCCGACGGCCGAAACCGCAGCGCCTTCCGAAGACCGCGGAGGGTCTCCGGGAGGTAGTCGCCACTAGCGGACCCATCGGCCGTAGCGGGGTCTGCGGCCCCCTTGCCCTGGGGCGAAGTCGCTCGGGCGTCTTTGCCCGTTCCTCCCATAGCGGTGCCCTAGGCACAGATCCGGTGAAACTGCGAAGAAAATCTAGCTACCCCGAGGTAGCGAAGCCGAGGGCTATCGTGGAGGGAGGTTTAGCACAGTCACTGGCTCCTGCGCCTAGCTCCTTTGTTGCCCTGTTGCCTAGGGTCCAAAACCCGCACGTTTCGTAGCGCCTTCCTCCGCTCCTGAGCTCCTTCCTGCAGGGCGGACCTAGCGCAAGCACTGGCTCCTCTCCCAGCTCCTGTGTTCCCTGGGTGGCCAGAGAAGGGGTCGCCCGGCCCCGGTTTCCCAGCGCCTCCCCCCGCACACCCCCTTCAAAAGTCTAGCGGCGTTTCGCAAGGGAGGAAGAGAGGGGAGAAGAGAGGCAGAGAGGGGAGGACATGCAGTTCCGTCCTCGCAGATTTTCTAGCCTTGGTGCGAGTGCGAGTTCGGCGGCTTAGCACGCCCTGCGCTCAAGGGTGACTGCTAGCGGACCCTACTGCGGGATCCTCGGGGGCCTCGTCATCATCCGAGTTAGCGAGCGACCCTTCGCTAGCGTCTCCTTCGGAGATAGCCTCTTGGTTCGGCCAGCATAGCTTACACACGTGTGTGTGCTCATGCGGCCCCGGAACCGAATCGAGAACCCCAGCTGGCCCACTCTTATCCGTAACAAATCGTACTTCCGGGTCTTGGTGGCTCTGTGTGGCCCGCTCTTATCCGCAACAAATCGTACTTCCGGATCTTGGTGGCTCTGTGCTTGCCCCAGGAGGCTGTTTGTGGCTGGTTGTCAGCTGAAGAAAATCTTTTTTTAATGCTGAAGGAAAATCTTTTTTTGTTGGCCTGCAGGCGAAATGGCTCACAAAGCTTGCACCAGGAGGCCATTTTGTGGCTGGTTGTCAGCTGAAGAAAATCTTTTTTTGTTGGCCTCCAAGCGAAATGGCTCGCAAAGCTTGCCTCAGGAGGCTGTTTCTGGCTGGTTGTCAGCTGAAGAACATCTTTTTTGTTGGCCTCCAGGCGAAATGGCTCGCAAAGCTTGCCCCAGGAGGCTGTTTTGTGGGTGGTTGTCAGCTGAAGAACATCTTTTTTTGTTGGCCTGCAGGCGAAATGGCTCACAAAGCTTGCCCAGGAGGCTGTTTGTGGCTGGTTGTCAGCTGAAGAACATCTTTTTTTGTTGGCCTGCAGGCGAAATGGCTCACAAAGCTTGCACCAGGAGGCCGTTTTGTGGCTGGTTGTCAGCTGAAGAAAATCTTTTTTTGTTGGCCTCCAAGCGAAATGGCTCGCAAAGCTTGCCTCAGGAGGCTGTTTCTGGCTGGTTGTCAGCTGAAGAACATCTTTTTTGTTGGCCTCCAGGCGAAATGGCTCGCAAAGCTTGCCCCAGGAGGCTGTTTTGTGGCTGGTTGTCAGCTGAAGAACATCTTTTTTTGTTGGCCTGCAGGCGAAATGGCTCACAAAGCTTGCCCAGGAGGCTGTTTGTGGCTGGTTGTCAGCCGAAGAAAATCTTGTTTCGTTGGCCTCCAAGCGAAATGGCTCACAAAGCTTGTTTCAGGAGGCTGTTTGTGGCTAGTTGTCAGCTGAAAAAAATCTTTTTTTGTTGGCCTCCAAGCGAAATGGCTCGCAAAGCTTGCCCCAGGAGGCTGTTGGTGGCTGGTTGTCAGCTGAAGAAAATCTTTTTTTGCTGGCCTCCAGGCAAAATGGCTCACAAAGCTTGCCATCTGATGTCCTCCAGTGCCTTGACAGGGCCATATTACCTCAATTTACTTAAACCTTTTGTCGGGGGTCCATCCTCCAATTTACTTAAATTCTCCTACTGGGTTGTGCCAACTTCCGGGCCTTCGTGGAAAGGATTTCGGGCTTTCGTAGGAGAATTTCGTGCTTTCTGCTTCCATTCTACTGTCAAACCAACAACCTACGCTGTCGCATCTTGGCGCCTGCGCCTTCTAAAATTTAGGGTTTAGGGTGTGTCGATGCTCCGCGCACACCACCACGCGAGACGTGTATTGTGGTGTGCGCCTAGGTTCAACGCTCTCGCCCTACCCGCCCGCCCAGTCTATGACCTTTGTCGGGTTTAGGGTTTTTGTTATTTTCCACGGAGCTTTGCTTTATTTCTGATGTAAGATTCCAATCACAGTATTCCCAAGCTATATGGGAAAATCAAAGTATATAAAGAATAAGAAAATTGCTCAAGCAGATGTGGCGCTTTTCACGAGGATCGCCAACGAACACCCCGGGAGTGGAGGGAGGGACAAAATTTTCCGGCCCTTTGGCCAGGGTGCAGCTACCCACCCATCCCACCCCTGTCTCGAGGCGGCGCGGGAAATAAAAGAGATGAACTCAGACGATTCAAAGCATGCATTCATGCCATGAAATGTGGTTCAAATTAAAGCAAAGGCGTTTTGAAAACTTCGCAGTAATTTTCAAAACTCTCCTAGGAAAATAAAGCTAATAGAGGCAAGCCTCATGTGTCGCTTATTTTCCACGGAGCTTTGCTTTATTTCTGAGGTAAGATTCCAATCACAGTATTCCCAAGCTATATGGGAAAATCAAAGTATATAAAGAATAAGAAAATTGCTCAAGCAGATGTGGCGCTTTTTCCTTCCGGCAAAGCCGAAGGGGGAAGTCGTGACATCCCCGCACCGATCGATGGCGAACACGAGGATCGCCAACGAACACCCCATTCACTTAAGAAGGAGATCAATCGTGGCATTGCCTTTGATCGGGCATCGAGGCGACACTCTGCACACCTGCCCCCTGACTGGAAAGATTGACTTAGCTCTCGAAGGAGGATCGGCCGGATTACTTGCACTTGGAACGCGGCTAAACCAAGGAAGCATCGCCTCTGCGTCGCAGCTCTCAAAGATCAGCAAGAGTTGCCTCCACAAAGGGTCTTTCGAAGAGCCCTTCACCAAAGAGGCCAACACTCCGGAGTGATCCACATACATGGTCACCCTTTGCATGTCCAAGTGCTTCGCCCAAGCTTCTCTCGCACATACCACTGCATACATCTCAACTGGGCCTATCAAATGCCTTTTCCCGAGAGCCTCCCAGCTCTGTACAACGCTCAAAGGGATAGCACATGCAAAGAAGAAAGTGCACCACGCGCCGTTGTCGAAATGGTACAAGACTCCTCCGACAGTGGCGGGGTGAGTTTCACTCGTCGGCTCGTACGCTCCATCTGTGAAAATCACAGAACGACGAGACCCCACACAAGCCGGGACTATCCTAGGGGTACCCCCAAGAACCCGGGACCTAAGATTACAAAGGGCCTGCACAGCCGTGGCATCAAGGGTTTTGGCCTGAGAACTCATCGTGCACGCCCTGAGGTCGGCCAGTGCCAATCTGCCCAATCGCCCGTGAAGCTGACCCTCTGCAAACTGCAAGCGACCGAACAATGATGGCAGAGTCTTCGGATCAAGATGGCCCGCTTTCAAGACGGAGTCCACTGCGTCAGCAATGGAAGTTGCACGTTCGGGCTTATTCCCAATCTTAACTACCCCAAAGCAACCAAGGTCAACCCGAACGCCTAAAAGCTCAGCCTCATGGCTGAAGGGAAGATCCTTATCTTCTGCCCATGTGAAACCCAACAGGTCCAGCACAGCTCTGATAGTTGACTGCGTGTTGTTGCAAAGCGGCAGGACCTCCAACACCGGATAGTCGTCGAAGTAGTTGCAGGCGAGCACCTGCAAGGCAACCAGAACCCTTTGGAGCAGTCTTGCAACGCGATTGAATGAGACCACCGACGAGGTGGCCCCAAACAGAAGGGTTCGGCTCTCGAAGCCAAACGCAAGCCCCGAGACCGGGTCCTTGATGGCCACTATGCTCAGACAGCGGTCTCGTGGAGAAACCGCCAACTGTTTATAAGCACTCTTCAAGTCCACTGTTTTCAAGCTCGGCTGAAGCGCCTCGGGTTTCAGGGCCCTCCAGAAAGAATGCACCGGAAAGCGAAGATGGTCACCGTCCGACAACGGGATGCTCACCTCGCCTTTTGCAAGGAAGATCTTGAAGAGGGTGATCGCAAGCCAGACCAACTCGTCAAGGGCCCTCAAAGAAATCCGATCGGAAACAGCGTAAGCGCAGTTTACAGAGTTCTCGGCCAAATCGTCGATCGACCTCGTCTTGGCTTTTTGCACAATGCCGAACCTCCGCACTGGAAGCCAGCCTTCTGGGTGACGGGCTTGCAGCTCGTCCCACGAGTAAGGCCCGGTTAGCCACTCCTTGACTAGCATCTCTTGCTGTGTGGAATCCCACACTTCCCGAGCTAAATCATCCACCTCCGCATTCGCCACCTTCGCCCACAGCGCAGGCCTAAGGAATTTAGCATGCTGCACAAGCTCTGCCCTTGTCATCAGAGCCGGTTTTCTGTCCACGTCGAAGATGCCAGAAGGACTCGACTCCCCCACCAAAGGAAAACCATGCTTAAGGTGTTCGAAGACTTCAGTGTCAGGCCATCCGAAAGACGATGCAATTTTTTCCAAAAGCAAAATATTCTTGCCCTTCATAACAGAAGCCACACCAGGATCCATGGCAGCATGCAGCTCTGCTTCGGCACCAGCCAAATCGCGTTTCCAAGAAGTCCACTGCTGGAGCAAATTCAGACGGTGCTTCATCACACCAACCGGGCCCTCTTTCAAGGTAAAAGCCAACGCTCTCAACATGAAGTCTGGGACTGCCACGCACAAGTCGAAGGGATGATCGATATGCAATGCCTGAGCCACAAACTCTTGTTCCGTGCGGTAAATGCCAAAGGTAACTGCTGAAGGCACACCTGACAGGCTTCCGACCTGTTTCGCACCGACGACCCCCCGATCACACACAACGCGAAGAAGGCGGGAGCCAGGAGGGATCGACCCTACGGCACAGGTGAGATTGCCCTTATTATCCAAAGGAAGGGGCCACGGAAACTCACGGACCGTGGCTTGGCACTTAAACTCGGCGATCTGCGGCTGGAATTTTGACAATCGCGGCTGCCGCCCAGCGGCTGCTACGGCAGAATGCCGCGAACTCTGCAGTGGAAGAGCATGCTCAAGTAAGAGGCCAGATTGGCCAACCGCCAGCTGCAGGAGGCCAGCAAACACATCACAGAATTTCGAAGTGTACAAGGCATCTGGCGAAAGCGAGCCCGCAGCATGGGGCCCGGGGCGACAACGACATGCTGGCACCGGCATGCCAGCCAGCGCGGCCTGGGTTGTGCACAGACGCATTTTGACAGGACTGGGAGCCCCGTAGCAACCTGCACAGAAGTCCACGCAATGGAGGTTGTCGGGCAAGTCGAGCTGTTTCCACAGGACTGACGCCAGGGGATGCAAGACACTCCAATGCGAATCAGATGCAAGCAAGAGTTTGGCGATGCGAATGGTTTGCCCGGCGCAAAAAGTAGCCTTGAAACAATCCTTGGTCGCAGGAAAGAAATGCACGTGAAAAGGGGCATCGTGGCTGATGACAGTCTGCACAAAGGAGAAACCCGACTCCGTTTCAATGTCCACCGGGACAAGGTGAGTGTGCACTCGCCCAGCGGGGCGAGAATGTTCAAGCGCTATGATTTGAAATCCGTCCCGCCGCACCCGAGCCGGCAGCAATCCGGACCCACACTTTATCTCGACATAGAGAGCAGAACCGGGCTTCAAGGGACTAGCAGGGTCGCTCACAGGTTCCTTAGGGTCAACGGCGGGGACAACCGAAGCGGGCAAGGGCCTAAGCGACTCCTGAGCTGCGGGGGAGGTCAAGGATGGCGGCTGACGAGCACACGCTTCAGCAGGCGCCAACCGCGCGCCCTCGGGCGCGCATTTCGGAACATCAACATGACACTCGCGGAGAAAGTCAAGATGTTCCTTGCACAGCGATTCAACATGACGGATGGTGAATGCAACCAGCAAGACTCTACGGCCCTGCCACGCCTCGGTGTAGTGCCAATTGTGTCTGGCATTGAATCGGACAGGGCCCTTAGCAACCTGCAAGCGAGAGCCTCGTGCACCATTAAGGTCGGATACGTCTCGACCGTTTTCATGCTCCACAAAGATAGCTCCACCTGAGAAGTCAGTCAGTGCAATCGCCAAGTTATGCAAGTTGGCATTCCACTGATCTCGATGGCGCTCAGTGCGAACATCCTCAAATATATTTATCGAAGAAAACTTAAACCCCGGAGCACGCTGTCTCACAAACCTTGCAAAGACTTTGAGCGCCTCCGGGTTGGCTGAGGCATTGGCCTTCAGGCCTACATTACCACCAAGAACATACGCTCCCGTGGCATAAGATTTCGAAGTTGGGAGAGGTGCATCGGCACCCCTCTTCAAGGCATCCGAAGGAAGACCATCGAAAACCCGCAGAACATCGGCGGCACTCACATGGCCCTCGTCATGTGAAGAACCTCTCTGCGACTGTGCCCCATCACGGGGCCTCGGGGACCTGCTGCGTGCGGCCTCCACCACACCTGGTGATGGCCTGGAGATGGCACTGTGAGAGCCAACGTTGTGCATGTGATGATCCTCTCGATCAACACCTGACTGCAGACGACACTCCACACCACTCGGAGGAGAGCCGCCGGCGCATGCATTGCTCGGCCGATGAACTCCCTCTAGGAGATCATCCACCTGTGAGGCTCCCGCTGCCGGCTGATGCACACTCTCTGGAGCACCGGCCATCAGCGACGCACCCTCGTGACCCGCTAGTCACGAGCCACCCTGAGCCCGCTTTGGGCACTGCGCTGCACCATGGTTGTGAGCACCGCACTTAGGCACTGCGCAAATGTGCAGGCCTTTCTCGCACTTCTGCCCTTTGGTAGGGCAGCCTCCCAGATTGAATGCAAAACAGATTGGGTCACCACGATTGGTGTGAGACCTGCAGCCCTCCAGGCCGGCGGGCAACCTTGTCATGAACCTCTGCTTACCTTTCTTTCCTTTGCCTCCACCTTTGTTGTAAGGAGAAGGCCTCTCCCACTTGGGAGCATCCGGCTTCTGGGGAACATCTTTTAAGGCAGGGGCCGGAAAAGGTTGCAATAAACATGACACTTCGTTCATGTACATCGCATCTGGCAGAAGTGTGTCCAACGGGCGACCCGATGCGACAGTCTGCACTCCTGCCCTGGTCTTATCACGAAGCTCGGCAAACAGCTGCCGATCTGCCGACTCAAGTTGCTTCCAAGTGGGCCTGGCAAAATGCTCCGCAGGCGCTTGCATGCGGGCCTTCATCAAGCGTTGAGTCCACTTATCAGCAACACTGAACTCGATCAGGTTCGCCTGATCCATGGCCAAAGCTCTCCTGGTGAGAGCCTGCTGAACAAGAATCTCCGATGAAGTATCCGCAACCAGATCAGGCTGTTTGTGCTCGATCCGAAGCTTTCCCGAAGACTCCTCAACAGTGAACCTGACATCGCGTTTCTTCTCGCCAGCCAGTTCAGCTTCCTTGGACACACACCGGTCCCACGGAATGTACCTCAGCTCATTTGCCTCATAGGAAGCCACAGCAAGATCAACAAGTGCATCGGCAGGCTCCAGAGGCCCTTTCAGTGAAATCCCGACAAGCTTCTTGGCCTGCCGCTCGTACCTCTCAGACCTCTCAGGCTGAGACAAAGGCCTGACGGTCGACTCTGGGTCGGCCTTCTCAATCCTCTGCTTCATTTCCGCGGTCACAATGGCAAAAGCTTCATTGTAAACCGCACGCCAATTAGCCTTGTCTGCAATTGTCAAGTCTCGCTTCAGAATGTCTTTCAACACCTGCATCAGCGGCCCCTCGTCAGTCTGGCCAGGTGTGAAAGAAGAAATGAACGCCAGCCTCCTCAAGTTTCCCACCTCTGGCAGGATTTTCTGAACGTCATCTTCTGCGAAACCCACGACACTCAATCGCGACTGCAGAACCGATTGACTCTCAGAGTAGTTAGCCATCGTCAGGAGCAGGAACCGAGCTAGTGAAACTCCTACAAATTGCTGAAAGTCCTCAGAACACTCTCGAATCCGCACCTCGTGGCCTGAGCTCTGACTTACCAGGTTCAAGCACAGACTTCCTAAGACTGAGCCGACTTCTCATGAACGCGATGCTTGCTTCTGACTGATGCATGTCACTCGAAAACTACAAATCGCACACACTCCTGGAAGCACTCAGCCTAAGCGCGCAACGCACAGAAACTCAGAAACTCCTTTTCACTGCACTCCTCAGCATCACTTCTTAGGTGGGCAACAGCTTCGACACAGCGGAAACAAAATTCGAGGAACGGAAGACAACCTTTCATACCTGGTCGATATGCTTCTTCCGCATCTGAACTTGTCGCCTTCTTCGGATGCGACAGCATGGATGAAACGGCTGTCTCTGTTCCTGAACAAAGGGACTGCTTCAAGCTCGGCACGCAAGCCTGCATCGGGCTCCCATTGCCTTCCCAATTCGTCGGTGGCCGCCTCCGCAGCTACATGATCGACATCCTCGGCATCCTCGCTGGCCTCGGAAGAAGATTCCGACAAGACCTCCTCAGGAGGAATGGGCATCCCCTCTGGATCTTCAAAGCGCTTCACGAAGTAACCGGACCTGGTGGCGTCCGGCATGAACCTTTCGCGCGACACCTCGAGCAGAACCCCTTGCAGCTGGCGCACAGGAGCAGACATGTTGTCTCTCCCATAGATGAGCTCGGTCCCATCACGGCCCCTGGCGTGGTAACCTAGGGCCGCTCTCACCTCACGGGATAGTCCGAATTTGGCGCTCCAACTCAAGGTCGTTGCCTTGAGACTATGCGTCCCAAGCGGTTCAACGGAAGACCTGTCGCAACCCGCACGGATCAAGAGTGACTTCATCCATTTCGTGGCACTCGCCACCGCCAGCGGCGATGTTTGCCACCCTCCGCCAGAGAGCGGGCTCGGAAGCAAGGGCTTGCCCGACCCCAAAGGAGGCCCATGCTCCTTATAGAACTCAAACCACTTGACACCCCAGGGCACCTCACCTATACCTTGGATGGGAGCAAACATGTGCAAGTACCTGACCTTTCTTTCCAGAGAGAACGAAGTCTTGCTTCGCTCAACAGCGGACTCCAGGTATCCGACTGTGCCGTCCGGCGTGTCGCTTAAGTCACAAGTCATTGCACCTGCAGCTTGGGCATCCGAGTACCTCGCTCGTGCATACAAGGTCCACACGAAGAAGCCAGCAGCGACCCGGTCTGAAGGCTCTAGCACGATCGAGCCGGAAGCGATGGCCTCCAGTTTCCGCACATGATCAACTTTGAGCGACGGCTTCTGCCGAGTCTTCCTCTTTTCAAGATACAGCTTCGACGACAGCCCACGGACCCTGGGGCTGAAGACTTCATCACTCACTTTCAAGCTCACAGTGAACTTTGCAAAAGCAAGGCTGCTCAAGAAACTCCTGGCGAAAGTGGGCGCCTCGTGAGATGCATAATCCTGTAGGAAAGCATAGATCCCTGCTTCAGTGACAGGGAAAGGAACAACCTGGCAACTTCGGCAGTGCTTGATGTACCTGGCAAGGGGCCCAGCACGGCCTGAGATCGTGACACTCGCCTTTTGGGAAAACACATCTTGCAAAGACGACTTCAAGTCAGAGTCTCGCCCGTTCTCCTTATCTAGCCGAATCGACAAAGAAAGACCGAAATCGTCGGGGAACCTTTCAAGAATCCCTAGCCACTTTGCCAAAGCTGCTTCCCTCGCCTCAGAGAGTTTCTGATCCCAGCTTTGTCCCGGCACACTCGGAATCTTCACTCCAGCAAGCCTGAGTGACTCAAGCTTTCCCGAAGACGACTTCACCGGCCCTGCGGAACCGGCCGGCCCCACTGGCGCTGACACAATGCATCCCCCTTTGGCGAAAGGCGAGGGCAAAGCGGGCATGTCAAGAAATGTAGAAGCTATTTCCCACGGCATCTTAACTGTGCTTCCAAGCCCTCGGGATGCAACACGCGTAGCTGACACATGGTGACCCTCATAAGCCCCATGCACGCGAGCCTTCTTGAGGCTACTTTCAAGAGAGTCGTCCCCTGACATGCTGGCTGCAAACTCGGCCTCGTCAGGCCAGCATGGCAAACGCTACACCCCACTACAAAATTTTCCGGCCCTTTGGCCAGGGTGCAGCTACCCACCCATCCCACCCCTGTCTCGAGGCGGCGCGGGAAATAAAAGAGATGAACTCAGACGATTCAAAGCATGCATTCATGCCATGAAATGTGGTTCAAATTAAAGCAAAGGCGTTTTGAAAACTTCGCAGTAATTTTCAAAACTCTCCTAGGAAAATAAAGCTAATAGAGGCAAGCCTCATGTGTCGCTTAAAGAACGGGCTTTACTAAGCTTTCCTACTCACTGTCAAGGGCGGACACTTTTCCTGTCAGCGGAGTGTGTCCTGGTAGTCTCGAGCCTGGCACGTCGCGTATGCGTGTCGGCTGTTCCTATGCATTAGCACTGTAGTTCCTGCAGGTGTACTGTCACAGGTGGAATGTTTAACACCCCGCCTTCGAAGTTAGTGCCGGTAAGTTCCTTACCAAACTGGCTTCGACACTTCTTTCCTTTACAAGACAGTACCTGCACGACTTTCTTTTCTACTCGAAAACAACTGTTGTTCCTCTACGCAAACGTTTCCGTTCACTCGCAATCCTCTCCAAGGTTGCTTGACTGTACAAAAACTGTTCCTTGAACTTACTTAGATCACCACAGAAACAAAAAGGGCTGTGCCACGGTTCCTGTGTCCTGTTTCACTGCTCTTTCCTCGGCTCTCTGGCCTCAGTACTGCTCGCTGTTCCTTTACTTCACTGGAAGTTCACTTCTTTGCTTCCTGCTTCTTCTTCTTCGCTGTCCTGGGTGACTTCCTTCTGCTCGTCTAGCTGTTCCTTGAGCCATGCTGCACGCTGCTGTGCCTGTGCCTTGCACTTCTGTTTTCCTTGCTTGTCCTTTCCTCCTGCTTTCCAACCTGTTTCCTTTGATCCTGAGTACCAGTACCATTGTCCTCGGGCTTCGTTCCACTTCCACTGGTAACTTTTTCCTTGAAAGCTGTAAACTGCAAACCAGTTTCCTTCAAACTCTCCTTTTCCTTTTCCTTTCAAGTACGACGCTTCGTTCACTGGTCCTTTGGCGGAAAGTTCCTCGTCTTCCTGTTCCTGCTTTCCTGGCTTGTGCTTTGTCACGCTTGGTGGCTCCTGTCCTTCCTTCTTTTCCTTTCCTTTTCCTTCTTCTCTTCCTTCTGGCTTTTCCTGCTCCTTGCTTGGTGTTGTGTCTGGCTCTGTGGGTGCCTGCGACCCGGCTGCTGATCCTCTGCTCTCAAGCTCCTGTGTGAGGCTTGCAATCCTTTCCTTGTCTTCCTTGCGTTCCTTCATCATCTCTTCCATCATCTGTTCCAACTTCTTCATCCTGTCTTCTTCTTCACGTCTCGGTTCCACTTCTCCTGATCCTGACGTTCCTTCTGCTGCTGCCTTCTTTTCTGCTTCCTTTCGGGCAATGTATGCCGATGCTTCCTTCTTGTCTTCCTCTCTCTTCTTTCTTGCTTCCTTCTCCTTTCTCTTCTTCTCCTGTTCCTTTCTTTCCTTCTCCTCTCTTGCTGCTGCGGCTGCTTCCTCTTCTTTCTCCTTCTCTGCTTTGGCTGCTGCTGCGGCTGTCTCCTTCTTCTCTCTTTCTTCTCTTTCTGCTTTGGCCTTTGCTGCTGCTTCAACTTCTCGCATTCTCTCTGCGGCTGCGGCTGCTTCCTGCTTTGCTGCTTCTTTGTCTCTTCTTTCCTGCTTTTCTGCTGCCGCTTCCAAGATCAACCTTGCTTTGGCAATCTGCTCCTCTGCTGCCTTCTTCTTCTCCTCTGCTGCTGCTCTTGCCTCTTGCTGTTCCTTTGAGATCCTGTCCTGTTCTGCCCAGTATTTGCGATCTTCTTCATCTCGAGGTTGAAATCCTGCGCTTTCTGCTCGCTGCTTTGACTTTCCTCTTCCTTTTCCTGCTTTTGCGCCTTTCTCCTTTCCTTTTGTTCCTTTCTCGTGCTTGTACGTGTAGTCCTTGTCGATCCACTGCTTCTCTCCTGTAACTCTGTGCTCTCGGTAGATCGAGCCGTTCTCAGAGTATTCCTTCCACTCGTTGCTGTAGTCGTAGGGGTACGGGAAAAGTTTCTTTTCCTTCTCCATTTCCTCAAGCCTTGCTTTGCTCTTGGCATTGATCTCCTTGATCTTCCGTTTCCTTGCTTCTTCTTTTGCTTCTTCGCTTTCCTCTTCTGCTGCTGCTGCTGATGCTTCTGCTTCCTCTGCTCCTTCGGGGTACTCCCCGGGATCTCCTCCAACGTAGCTGTCCACGTAGGTCTCGTTCTCGTTCTCGCCGAAGTAGTCGTGGTCCTCGTCGTCTTCCTGAAGTGTCTCAAAGTAGCCTTTGTCTGACCAGTTCCTTATGTCCTCTTCTCCTTTGTTATCCTGGGAGGTAGGTGACGTAGCTCTCGACGGTGCTGTACCTGGTCCATGTCCTTCACGACGTAGTTCTGCTTCTGCTTCTCTGTCCTTGGCTTCTCTTTCTCTTTGTTCTTCTTCGTCTTCTTCCTGCTCCACGTAGAAGTCGTTCACCAGGTTCTGTACCTGCTCTTTCAAGCTGTCACACGTCTCGAAGACATAGTCCATGCGTTCTCTGGCCTCTGTGCGGTCTCTTTCGTTCTGCTCGGCCATTTCCTGAACCTGAAACTTGACGTCCTGAATTTGTCCTGTCAGGGACTTCACGCAACCAGCCACGTGTTCCTGGGATTTGCGCAATCGCGCCGACTCTTCTGTGTTCTTCCTGATCGACTCTGCGATCTCGTTCCTTTCTGCGCTTGCTTTCCTTAGTTCTGTGGCGGCTTCCTTTAGTGCTTCAAGTTCCTTGAGAACTTCACTTCCGCTTCGGGAAGAGCTGGCACTAGCTTCCATGGCTGAGGCTGAGGTTCCTTGACCTTCTGCTACTGGCTTGACTATTCCTTGCACGCCTGAGCGTTCCGCGAGTGTTTCGCAGAATTCCTTGAGCTGTGAAAGCATCTCAAAACATGAGGTTTCATGCGCTGTTCCTGCAGACTTTCCTAGCTCACATGCACTCGTGTCACTGCACATGCCGTCCTGTGCACATGCACTTGCACAACAGAAAACATGTTCCTGAAACTCTGGCTGAAACTCTTCCTGAAGAAAACAACTCTCAAAACTTTGTTCCTTGCAACTCTGAATTTGAAGACTGTCTGAAATTCCTGAAATACCTGCAAACAACAAAGCTGCAAACGACAAAGTTCCTGGGCTCTTAATCATCCTTACAACTGCTTTGGCTTGTGTTTGGGCCTTGTGTTCCTTGAGCTCTTCTCGGCCTACTGGTTCGTTCTCTCCTGTTTGGAAACCTAGCCAATGCAACAGTAATCTAATGCGCTTCGCTGAAAGGGGCTTGGTTCCTATGTCGGCTGTGTTTTCCTTGGTTCCTACAGGGTGCACACTGATTGTTCCTTGCTTGTGGAGGTCCTGTAGAAAAAGGGTCCTGATCTGGAGGTGCTTCACTCTTCCTACACCTTGCCTTGTAATGATGCCTCTAGCTGCTGAAGAATCCATGTATAAGTGTACCTTGCAGATTTTCCTTGTCAAGAATTCTACTGCTTCCTTCAACAATATAGAATCCGATGCCGCGCTAGCTCCTGCGTAGTACTCTGCTTCACCACTGCTCAAGCTGACTGACTTCTGGTTCCTAGAAAAGGAATAGATACACTGGCCATCTAAGCAAACAATTCCTGAAGATGTTGAGCGCCTAGTGTCCTTCTTTCCTGCCCAATCTGAGTCGCTATAGACTTCCAAGAGATGGTGTTCCTTGGGCTGTGTTCCTGTAAAGTCGTAGTTTCCGTTCCTGATGGACTCATGGAGGTTGCTGAGTCCTCGGGGCGTTTTCCTGTAAACTAAATGGTATCCTTCAGTCTTGCTCATGTACTGCACTAGATGAACGAGGTGCTTCCAAGAACCATGCGAAGGTTCCTGCATTCTTGAGGCTAATCCTCTCACAGCAAATTGTACATCAGGGCGATCCTGACTGACATACAAAAGTATGCCAACGCATTTCCTGAACGATGCCGCTTGTTCCTGGTTCAGACTTTGGGTGTTGTCCTGTTCCTGCGATTCCTGAGTGCAAGGAGTTGGCTTTGAGGCTTTACTGGTAAGCTTCAGTTCTTCCTTGAGCTTCACTAGATACTTCGGGTCACTCGTGATATGCAGCTCATGATTGTGGTAGCTGAATTTCCTTTTGAGGAATCTGATGGTTTGATGTGACTCTCCTACTTCAAGTTCCTGTTCTGTCAAGAAGGGGCCTTCAACCTTCAGTTCGTAGGTCTCTCCTAGCTTTCCTAGCTTGGGCTCTAGGTGCCTGGTTTTCCCTGCTGCTTGAATGTCGTCCACATGCACAACAAGTATGCTGTTCCTATCATCACGAAACAAGGTAGGGCACGCAATGCACCTATCAAAGTTCTGCTCTTTAAGTGTTCCTGCAAAATGGTCACTCCAAAGAAGTGCTGCATCTCGCTGTCCTGGAAGTACTCTAAGCAGTAACAAACCTTCATTCCTACAGTTAGGATCTTGGTCGCCAAACAGATCCACATACTCCTTTGGGAATTGACATGCGCAACGGGTTCTCTGTGGTACCTGTAGAAATGCGTCCTTGACGTCAATCGAGTACAGGGCATGTTCCTGTTGTAATCCCAAGATAGGGATAAGTCTCACCAATGACGCGCTTGTAGCTGGGCTGAAAGTGTCATTCCTGACTTCTACACCTCGAAACTCTCTAGCCACTAACCTGGCTCTACGCATCCATCTGCCGTTCCTAAATCTCCAGTCAAAAACAAACTTCGTTGTGAGCCACTTTGTTCCTTGGTCTCTCTCTTCTTCTTCTCTCTCTCTTGGTTCTTCTCTCTCAAGTTCTTCCAAGGGTTTCCTTGCCAATGCCTTCATCTCTGTGAGTCTGTTGATCTCCGTGATCATCGCCTCGCGGTCCAGTTCCTGCAACTGTGCCTCTGGGACTTCTGGAGGTCCTGAGTCCTCGCTTTTGAAGATATCTTCTTCACCATCTGAGTCGCCAATGTCTGAGTAAGAATCTTCCCAGAAAATGTCTTCTGTACCTGGTTCTGCTTCAGGTAGTTCCTCGTCGTTGTGCTCGTAAACTCTTCCTACGTTGAACGGAGGGTACCTTTTCTTGGGAGAATCTATCTTCGGAATCTTGGAACCTGTTCCTACATCTTCAAACTCTTGCTTCCTATAAGCGGTGCCGGTCCTCTAGCTGACAGTAGTTCACTGGCCATTGCACTGTCTGGAATAAGTTCTGGTTCTGAGGCTGCGTCCATTTCCTTGTTGCTGCTACTGCTCGAAGACGTTGGGTCCGATGCTGCTTCATCTTGGTTTTCATCAAGATACTCTTGCTCGAGTTCTTCTTCTGCTTTCCTTTTGCTTTGTGCTTGCTTGGCTTTGTTCTCTAGATAAGTTGACCTAGTAGGTCCTGATCTTCCTGCAGGGTCCCCGCCTTGGATGACAACCGGTCCTGATGGCGCCGAAGGTGCCAATTCCTGAGCAATCTGTTCCTTAGTTCCGGGTCCATCCATGATCGGTGGTGCCTCTGCAAGTGGTCCTGGGATGTTCTTCCTTGGGATGTTCCTGGTCGTAAGGGTAGTGTGCTTGACTTCCCAAGTATGAATTCCTACGCTGCTTATTCCTTTGATGTCGAAATGTTCCAAACAGCGTTTTGCGCTGCGGCTTGTCTTGATGCCGTCCATGTGCCATGTAATGAAGAGGTTGTTATCTGTTTTTCCTAAGAACACTCCTCTCAACCAGATAGGGTCGCCTTTCCTATTGGAACGTGTTCCTGAACGATTGGTCAAAACCAAAAGTGATTCGCCGAATTCCGCAAGCTGGCCCTCGTAGGGTCGTCCAGCCATCCATTCATATGGTGTCATTCCTGTACCTGTATGGCGATGGTACCTGTTCAAGGTCCACGCTGCATGCCTGAAAGCCCAACTGAAGATTGGATGAGTGTGAGCAATACAAGTTCCTGTCTTGTGTTCCAGGTGCCTAATCAAGGTAGTTCCTTGTCGCCTAATGGTTTGAATTGCTCTCTCTGCCATGCCGTTGGTTTCCTTCTGGCCACTGACTGCGTCCTGCAAGATTGTTCCTAGACCTAAGGCTGCTCTTTGCTTCTGGATTACCTGCTTCAGCTTCATCATTGTTCCTTCGTTGTCGGCCTTCAAGTTGATGGCTCCATATCCTAGCTGAGTGCTCAAGTAGGTGACTCCTTCACAAAGGTGCTCTACAAGATCTTTTCCTTTAGATGCTGTAGGGCCACTGTAGGGATACAGACCATGTTCCTACTCCAAGAATCAACACACACAAGACTAACTGCTGCTGGTGCCTCATCATGGCTTGTTCCTGTGAAGCAGAAATCCATGCAGAAAGTTGGTCTCGAAGATCTTTCCTTCTCTGGGTTCTCACGAAGATGTGGAGACTCTTTTCCTTTACATGCTACACACGTAGGACACCACGATGCATAAGGCAAGTGTGTGAGATTGTGTACTGCAACTTCCTCTGGCTTCGGCTGCTTTGGTACCTTGAGGGGTTCTGCCTCAATGTATTCCTTGTACTTCTTCTGGGCTGAAGTAAGCTCCATGTGCCTTTCTGCTTCCATGATTGACCTGCTGAGTCTTCTCAGAATGTCCTGCTTAGATCCGAACTTTGAAACTCCAAGTTCCTTGCAAAGTTCTTTCAGGGCCTTGAGGCTGTTCTGTTGGTTGTACTCATGACCGTTGAAGGTAAATGACAGTTCTCCTGCAAGTTCGTGCCTGTGCGCTGGTGCTTGGGCCTCTGAGGTCTCTTCCTGTTCTTCTTCTTCTTGTTCTGGAATCGTTTCCAGTTGGTGAACCTTCTGTTTTGGTTTCCTGGCCTTGGGGTTCACTGGTGTAATGAGTTCAAATACACTGCGTCCTGTCCAAGATAAACCTCCTAGTGGTTCTGGGTCTCTGTGAGGCTCATCCAAAGTCCAGAACTTATCATCTTCAAAGAAATCCTTGTTGATCGGTTCTTCTCCATGAGTGTACCTGTCTGGTTTGAGATTTCCAATATCTACTGGAATGTCGTTGGTATCTCGAGGATTGAACAACGTCTTTCTCAACGAGTTGTGGTACCTGGTGAGTGTAGTACCATCCATGCTGATTGACCATGCATCCTCAGTGTATTCTTCGAACATCTTGCGATCTTCATCTTCCTTAGGTGTACCTATGAGGGTCAATGGGAATTCCTTGAGCGATACTAGCGTCAATGTTCGATACTCTTTGCTGCCGTCAAAGATTGTTCCAAATGGTTCCTCAAGTTCCTCAAACATGATGCTGTGGTGCAACAGAAACCACTGATCGTCGTCCTCAATAAGTACTGCTCGGTAAGCAAACTTTCCTGGTGGAAACATCAAGTAGGTATCAACGTGCTCTGAAGTTCCTAGGCTGTAGTGGACTTGGTAAGGGTCTCTCCAGTTGGTCCAACCAACACGTTGCTCTTCAATGAGTTCCTTCAGGTTCTCACACAAGTATATGGGGATAGGTCTAGCTTCTGCTTCCCAGTTGACTGCTCT
Source organism: Symbiodinium sp. CCMP2592 (assembly GCA_905221615.1). Taxonomy (NCBI): domain Eukaryota; class Dinophyceae; order Suessiales; family Symbiodiniaceae; genus Symbiodinium; species Symbiodinium sp. CCMP2592. Next base: position 70,197 of record CAJNDT010000104.1, on the reverse strand, counting down.
CACAAAGGCTTTTGTTGTAAGTGAGTTGTTGTTGTAGTTCACCGCGATCTTGGTTGTTCCTTCTGTGAGGAAAGTGCCTGTAGTCGTTCCATCTCTGAACTCCCAACCTTTCTTCAACAGTTTACCTACTGCCAAAAGAGGGTGCACAACTGATGAAATCAAGAACACTTCTTCAACCTTCACTATATTTCCTTGAACGTCTCGAAATTCAACCTCAATGATCCTTTGGTCTGAAACCTTGATACGAGATCCTTGTGCGTCTCGCAAAACCACCTTAGTAGTGTTGGGTGCTTTCCTTCCGTACTTCTTCATCCACATTGGTGCCAACGAGATGTCGGCTCCAGAATCCAGCACTACCTCGATTTCTCGAGTCCTTGAGTTCCTTGCTGCACGGACAAACCTTTCAACTCTGTTCCTCCTGGGAGGATGGTGACATCCATACTCGCATTCCTGCATGTTCGGGTGCCAAGGTGTTCCATGACATCCGTTGGGGCATTCGTAGTAGTATCCACGATCTTGAATTCCTACTGGGGTTCCTTCTACATGCCACTGCCACCATGCATCATCACTCACCTCATCACAGTCCTGAAACTCATCATCTTCATCACCAATCCAGTACTCTTCTGCTTCACTCCTCTCTTCCTGAACTTCTTCACCAACAACTCGCAAAACTCTTCCGAAGTACTCAATCTCAATTTCCTCTGAATTTTCACTCATCTCGAATTCCTCCGGAAAGCTTGTGGGCTCGTCTCCCATGTGATACATGGAGACCATCCTAATCACTGGTCTTTGTGTTCCTTGGCTTGTTTGGCTTTGGCTTGTTGAGGTCTTGTTGCTTGAGGAAGGGGCCTGAGTAGAGGTACCTGTAGTGCTTGCCTGTTCACTCTGGTTCTCTAGGTCTATGTTCCTCGCTTGGTAACCCATGTCACGTTGCTTCTGTCTACACTGTGCTTCAAAGTGTCCGTACTTGTGACAATAGTGACAAACTCCTGTAGCTGCTTGAGCTTTTCCTTTACCTTTTCCTTTGGGCCTGTAGAAACCTTTTCCTCGACCTTTGCCTTTTCCTTTGTAACCTCTGAATCCTCTACCTCGACCTTTCCAATTGCCTCGACCTCTGCCTTTGCCAAAACCTCCAAAACCTTTTCCTTTACCTTTGCCTTTACCGTCAAATCCGAATCCTTTTCCGAAATCCTTTCCACCTTTCTTGCCTTTACCTTTACCTTTGCCTTTGTTATGAACATAACCTTTGCCATAACCTTTCCTACCTTTGTACCATGCTTGATTGATGTCCATTGCTGCAAGACCACCATGGTCATCACCTTTGTCGATCAAGTCTGTCGTGGTTCGGTGAGGTGTTCCTTGCTGAGCTGACAAAGAGTTAGTCCAACGTTCAGTTGACTCGTAGTTCACAAGGTACTGACGAAGAGCGGTGTACTGAGTCTTCTCGTCCATGTTGAGCAACAGGTGCCTTTTAACATCAGGCTTCATTCCTTGAATGAGAGTAGAAACTTTCAAGTTCTCTTGTACCTTTTCTCCTGTCGCCTTCTCGTACTTCTCAATGTGTTCCTCATATTCGAGGATGTTCTCAGCAATTCCTTTGTTGTGAGCAAACCTATAGTTGAGGATGTTGTGAAACAGTTCCAACGATCTTGCACGATTCGTTGGTTGATATTCCTTCAGCAACATACGGTAGGCTTCCATACCGTTTTCCTCTCCTACATGCTTTACAACACGGTAAGGCCTTCCTTTGGTATATGAACAGAGAACACTGTACAGGCGGCGGCTAGCTTCCTTTGCTTCTCCAGACATCTCACTCATTTTCACTTGCTTATCGTCTTTTATGTTCCTTTCGACGATGTCCATGATCTTCACCATGTTGGAATCTACTGCTCCAAGCCAGATCCGCATCCTGTTCCTGAACTCTGTCCAGCCACTCTTCTCTTCTTGCCATGTTCCTGGGGAAAATGCTTCAGGGCTTTTGATTAGCTTGTGCAACTCCACTTCTCCAGGCTTTCTTTGTTCCTTTACTGCCTTTTCCAGAGATGCTCCTATCTCCTCAAGTGTTGTTGCTGCGTTTGTGTGTGCGTCTGCCAACGCTGTCTGCGCTGCTTTCTGTTGTTCCTGTACTGCTGTGAGTGTCTCCTGAAACGCTTGTGTAAGTCCTGCTTCTCTTTGGCTTCCTGAAGCTGCTGAGTTCCTGATCTCCTCTGCTAGTGTTTGTATTCCTTGCAAAGTCTTTGCATTGATCTCTGCAAGTGTCTTCAATGCATCCTCCATTCCTTTTGCTGCTTCGAGGTTGCTGTACACTAGTGCTGCTAGAAGTAGTGACTTGCACTGCTTCCTGTTCACTGCTTGTGCTCTCCTTTCTCCTCTTGTTTTCCTTTGGTGCTTTGAGCTTCTGCTTGCTCTTGTGAAAAACAAACTAGAATAGTACGACAGGGTGATCCAAGTAATCAGTCCCATTGGGGTTCCTAAGAACACTGCTATGCGAATTCCTTGAAATACAACTCTGTTGGAAATGACTTCCTGAACTATCACATGCACGACGTCGTGAAACTTTCCTACTTCTGCTAGCTTTTCTACGAAACTCTGAACATGTTCCTGTACAAATTTTCTCAATACTTCTCGCTGTTGTTTTACTAGGTACCTAGGGGCGTAGCCTGACTCAAGGCTCTCACTCTCCTGGTTCTCGGTGTTCCGGTCGCCGTTCTTGTTCTCTTCCGTGTAGTACTCGCCGATCACGCTAACGACGCTGTAGAGCTCGTGCATCACTTGACTCGCACACAAAAGGGTGTACGGTACCATTGCTTTTCCGATCTGCACATAGTCCTTGATCGTGTACGCGTTCGTGTTCCTGATCGTGTTCACGTTGGTGCCGTCGGGGTTCACGCTGCACACGTTGTAGCCTTCCTGGTAGTACTCGCCGTACACGTCGTAGTTCCTGTAGCTTGTTGGGTGCGTATTGGGCTTCCTTGCTCCACTCGTCCACACGGCTATGAGTTCGCTTTCGTCGCTCTCCACATACATGAGTTCCTTTCTCCCACGACTCGCATCCTTGGAATACACACTGGTTCCAAGGGCAAGTTCATCCTTGGTTCTTTCCTTGCCAAGGGCCTGCCACGGTGTCACCACCAAACTTCTTGTTCCTGGGACTAAGGTCATCCCGCAAATCGTTGCGAGGCTTCCCAGTGAAAAACCAACCAACAGCACAACACATGCTGCCAGACCGTAGCACTTGACGTTCCTGTACTCCTTCTCTTCCACCAACACTCGGTCGGGAAAGCAATCTGCACACGCGTCGAAGTCTCGAGCGTTTCCTGCTGTCACGTTGTGGTTCACTTGGTTCCTGAACGTACTGCGATCCTGAGCGTGGGCATGACCAGCACTGTCTCTTTCTTCCTGGTCACTTGTTCATTCGCGCGCATCTGCTTCCATCCGGCAACGAGGCAAACTGCCATGGCGACGAGCAGCATTGTTCCTACTGCTACGAGTAGCATCATCGCTGCCAAGGAGGTTCCTGGAGGCAGCTCCGCTACCATGTTAAAGAACGGGCTTTACTAAGCTTTCCTACTCACTGTCAAGGGCGGACACTTTTCCTGTCAGCGGAGTGTGTCCTGGTAGTCTCGAGCCTGGCACGTCGCGTATGCGTGTCGGCTGTTCCTATGCATTAGCACTGTAGTTCCTGCAGGTGTACTGTCACAGGTGGAATGTTTAACAGTTTTTATCTAATTACTTCTTGAAGGATTGGTGGCTTAGCGGTGAGAAACTCGTATGCAAAAAACCTGCGACTTCCGTCGCCCTTCCTGTTGCCGCAACATTTTGGTCGACACAAGGCCGCGCAAAAAAGAGCTGAGTCCCGCACGCTCCGACTCGGATGCGCCAAACCTGGCAGGACCAATCACGGAAGGTTAAACACGTGCTGTGGCAAAGCAATTCAAACCCATGCCACCATGTTATGCGCAACATGCTGCAAGCACAATTTTGGCTCCGCATCTTCGGAGGATTCAAAGGAGAAGATTACAAATGTCGGGATGACAGGCAGCACAACGCCCGCTGCTTCCGCAGCCAATGGCTCGGTTAACTCGCTCTGCTGGCGAGCCCGCCGGACATCTGCAACTGTTCACTCACGTGCAGGCACGCAATGGTCAGCAGTCAGCTCTCCATTGGTCGCCAGCAAAAAATCATTCGCGGTGGAGACCCTTGACAGGCCAGTGTAGGCAGCAGCTGGCACGCCAGGAGCATCCAAGTACAGGGTGACGTGGGGTAGCTCGATCTGCGCCTTGGAAGCGGCCTACGGTCGAGGCGTAGCCGGGACGCACGGGGTAGTAGACAAGGTTGCCCAGATCCGTGTCCGTCCAAGGCCACACGGGAAAGCGGTGTCCCGTGACGGTCTCCACCCGCAAGGCTGTCGCCTGGGCGTCCCATCCGATGACCCGGCACTGCATCCCGTTCACAAAGTCCACATCTTTGCGGACGTTGCGGGTCAGGTAGACCTTCATATTGATATAGACAGGCATCTTCGTGGGCACCAGCGCGTTCAAGTCCTTGCGCTCCCCCTGGACATAATTCTCGGGGTTGCTCTCCACGTCGGCATCGATCCAAGCCTTGGGTAGGTGTCTAGGGAAGAGGCCCTCCAAAGCCGCATCATTGACGGCTTGAGCTCCTCGCCGGGACACGGTAAGGATGGTGGTCTCGGGCCTGGACTTGAGCAGCTTGCGCACGCCCTTGGGGCTCGGGGCTCCGCCGCCCGACCACGGCTTCTTGGATGCCAGGAACTTCAGGTTCGACTTGTCGGGGCGGGCGGTGCGAAGCTGACTCAGGAGCTTCCAGAAGGCAGGATCTTTGCAGCGGAAGGCTTCGTGGAGCGTCACACGGAAGGTCATGGGGCTCCACCAGCCCGAGTGCCAGGGGCGGCGATCGCCGAAACCCGGCATCTGCCACTTGTCCCCCAGCAGGATGATAACAGTGGAACGGTCCGCGGCATTCCACAACTGCACGATTCTCTCGTATTGCCAAGCGTCCAGCTGCGAAATCTCATCTACGACCACGAGCGAGTAGTGCGCCAAAGTCGGCAAATTGTTGACGTCCTCGTGAAATGCAAACGCCGCGTGGCAGGTGTCGATGTCGATTCGGTCACCATACCGCTCCCGCATTCTACTCGCGAGTTGGGCCTTGGGCAGGGCGAAGAGAACTCGGCCCTCGAGCTGCAGGGCTCGTTCCACGCAGGCGTGACCCACGGTGCTCTTGCCGGTTCCTGGCGGGCCGGTGCAGACGCAGATCTTGTTATTCTCCCAAAGACGCTCCCGCAGTTCATCTGACCTGGACTCCGATTCCGTTGATTGCAGCTCCACCACAACGTCAACGAGGCAGTCCACCTTTTCCTTGAAGAGACGCTGTTCGGTGTTCCACCGGGGGGCTGCGGGAGCTGAAGGCGCCGCTCTCGCGGCGGCCGAGCTCAAAGCTTCTTCGCGAACCGCGCGCTCCGCTGCCGCGTCGTACTTGCCATTCAGATAGTCCAGGACCAGATTGCGGGTGCTGGACACCATGTGCACGATCGTGTCCGTATGCTGCTGGCTGTGCGCCTCCATTTTGAGCTCCTCCCGAATGGCTTCGTCGCTCGACCACATCGCCCTGGCAACAGGATGACTGCAGAATACCGCCCAGGCAAAATTCCTGTGTGCGGCCGGGACTTTGCTGGCAATCTCGACGTTTATGAGGTCTTCCACCCGCCGGAACGGCACGTGCAGCACGAGCCATTGGCCGTACCAGTGGTCGTTCAGCCGGGAGACCATGTCCGCCGCAACCAGTTTCTGACCGCGCACACGGAAAGCGGCCGCAAACTCCTCGATGCTTTCGGTCGCCTTGCGCTCCTTGTGCTCCTTCTTGATGTAGGCCAAGATCTCTCCTCGTGCGTTGGTTTTCCTCAGAAAGTCTAGCAGGCTGATGCGTCCCCGCGCCCAGGAAGCCGCCTCGTAGGCCTCGATCTCGATCGGCTTGCTAGAAGCTGCTACTGCTTTTTCTGGCCATGGGACCTGGAAGTAGCGCTTGCCGCGGGAGATCGTCGTGACATGCCACTGACGAAATCGCTGGCCGAAAAGCTGCAGTACCATTTCCGGCTCAAGCGGCTTGTAACGCATCAGCACCGTTGCAGCAATGCTAGTGGCGTCTGCGAAGTCGTTCAGCCACTCATCAGAAGCGGAGTCCGAGAACTTGGACACGTATTTTGTCACGTAAGCACGGAGGACTCCCGCGTCGTCGGCGAACTGCCAATCTTGATGACACTTCAGCACGTCCATGATGTCGCTGACGAAGGCCCGCAGGCCCAGCTTCTTGTCCTCCTGCGTGTGGTGCAGGTGGAGCTTGTGATTCTCTGCGTCGTAGAAGGAGGTTCCATCGAACAGGGGCCAACCGCTCTTGCCTTGCCGATCCAGTTGCGAGCCGCGGACGTACCCCTGCAGGTTGGAGCTGTCGGGAAGGGTGGCAACCAGCTTCTCTTCGAGGCGCAGCTGTGGCACATCGGCGTCATCCACGAAGAACAGCGCATGCACATGGACTCGTCCGGAGCCATGGTACTCTTGAGAGGCAGGCTTCCGGTGACCGTCTTGAAATTCCAGCCTCGTGAACGCATGCACACGCTTCTTCTTTCCGTGCTCATCGGTCACCTGGAACAGCTCGGATTTCCAGGGCGGCTTGCTAGCCGTGCTTCCCACCATCAAGCCGCGAACCGTCTGCAGGAGAACGTGAGTAATGTGGAGGGTTTCCAGCACCGGCAGCTCCAACCTGGCCTTCAACTTCTTGGCCATGACGTCCCGCAGGGCGACGTGATATGGGAAGCTCCACTCGTAGGGGGCCAACGTGAAGAACAGCTTCGGGTAGCCGAGCTGCCGGACGGCGTCCAACAAGGTGAAGTGAACCTCTTTCCAATAAAGCGGACTGAAGCTGTTGCCTTTCATCATGACACGCATGGGGACCCCGGAGCCTAAGTTCTTTTTGGATCCCAAGTCAGACCAGAGATGAAGGTCGTAGACGAACTGCAGGATGGTGAACTCCGAGCTGTAATCTAGCAGCGGCCCGAAGGCCAGACGCTGGAAACGCCGCTTCACGGAGTGTCGCAGCATGGAGTGCTCCTGTTCCTCCTCCTCCTCGTCCGAGCTATCGTTCTCGACCCCGCCGCCAGGAAGCACCCGCTGTCTCTTGCGGGCCTGGCCATGGAGAACTTGTTCCAAGGTCTCCTTGCTCTGGCGCGCCAGCCTGCGCGGATCGGAAGCTCGTTCATGGGTAAAGGTCATGTCGGTCCTCCAGAAAAGCCAGGGCCACAAGGCGCACTCCAGACCCACCCGTTCCAAGAACTGCAGACGGCGACGTCGCTGTCTTTCGTCCGCGTTTGGATTCTCCGCCAGGTAGCTCTCGTGCTCCGAGACATAGATGTGGTAGGCGCAGTCTGCATCATGAGCCATGAGATACTGGAACGCATCCTTGGCCTGACGGCGCTCTGCACGGGGCAACTCCTTGATAGCCTTTTTGACGGACAGGGGCTTCCACCGAAAGCGCATCATGGTGCTATGCTGGCGGTACCCAGTGGCGTAGCCGCCACGGTTCTGCGCCCGAACCACAGGGCCAACATCGATCTCCAACGGAGATAATGCAGCGCGCGCTGCCTCTGGCAGCCGACGCAGTGCTTCGGGCACGTCCTGCAAGGTAGATACGGGGAACTCCGTAGCCCGTCGGCACTGCCCACAGGCCTTAACAGACAAGTGCACAGCGGGATTCTTCCTCAGTGTCTGCTCGTTCAAGTCTCGAGGCGCCAAGGAGTGGCAATTCGAACAGAGGGACCAGGAGTGATATTCGCACCAGCGTTCAAAATTGCAGGCCAGCTCGCTCACGCTGGCAGCAGGAAGGCTGGAATCATTCTGGATGCTCCCTGGCTGCTGCCGGCCACGCTTTCTTGGCGGCTGCCCTGCCTCAATCGCTTCTGCAGGAGTTGCCAGCTGGCGCCGTGCACGGGCCTGGTCGGCCAGCACCTTATCCCGGTACTTCGCGAGCACGGGAGAGTCCTCGGGGGCGGCGTTGGCAACTCTCTTCTTCAAGGCTTCTGCCCATTGCTGATGCAGTTCGGCAGTGGTGGTAGCCTGCGGCTGTCGTCGCCGTGGTACTGCAGGAGCAGTGTAATCTTGCAGACATCGCTGCACAGTGGCTCGATGCATCTCGGGCACACGGTCGAGAGCTCTGCCGCGAGATTCTTCTGACATCTTGCTCAATTTGTCGGCAAGTTGTTGGATTCCTTTGGTATTGCTGCAGGCTTGCGCGAGAGCTGCCGGGTCGCACACCGTGCAGAGAGGCTTCTTACCCAGGAGTTGCGCTGGACGGCCAGATGTGGAGGCTGCGAAGATACAAGGTTCGCCTTCTGTGCCAGGGCAATCATGAGGAAGTCGAGCCATATCGAAATGTGCGCGGAACTCCTCCGGCACACGTTGCAAGGCTCGGGCCCTCAGCTCAGGAGAGAGGCGATGAAGAAGCGACGCCAGCTGGCCGCGGCCGACAGCGGAGAGGCATGCGCCCTGCATGCGCTCCGAATCACAGAACAGGCAACGCTGATGAGCAGCGCCGACGCGAGCTTTGCGTCCACATTGACTGGGCGAGAACTCACAGGGCTCTCCATGGATCCCTAAGCATAGGCGCGGCATGGCTTCAGATGCCAAAGAAGAGAGCTAACCTGAGACCAAGCGTCTGCAGACACGCAGATGACCATTACCAAGGCACAGCACGCAGGCAAGCGAAAGAAGCTCATCACCCGAAGCTTGCTGCCGCCTTGTGCTGGAGGCGAGAATGGCGTGTCGCATCATGTACGGCAGCCCGAAGGCCGACCTTGCACCAGCAAGAAACACTGTTGCATGAAGACTATAGTCGTGCTTGGGCACCACTTCCAGAGGATCGCAGAGTCGGCCTGTTTTGCTCTAGCTTCAATCCCGAGCGGCAGTTGCACGAATTGGTGAGACGCCTAGCCCAACAAACAGTATATAGCTTGAAGCAACAAAACAGCGTTGGGCATGCCCGGCCTGAGAGGGTTCCCCCCCAGCACCGGGGAGGCAAGGTGTTGAGTCTGCCGACACGCTGCTCCTGACCCGAGCGGTTAGTGGGTCGTGCTTCGCACCCGGCGTTCGGCCCACGAGCCGCCGCGCTGTCGCGGGACCCGGTCCGCACCGTAGGGAGGCCGATGCGCCTCGGCAGGGACCCTCGCACCTACTTTTAAAGGTTTTCTGAAAAACCAAGGTGTCTGCATTCGCAATTTTCGGGCGCACGAACGCGAAGGCAAAAAAAGCGCCCAAAAGCGCACCCAAAAAAAACGGCTACTGCTCCGGGAATAGGAACAGTGCCACAAATTTCGCCCCCCACGGACACGCAAAAACCCGAAAAAGCACAGGGCAGGCCGTCACGCGCGTCACGCGCGTCACGCGGAGACGCGTGAGAAACGTCACGCGCGTCACGCGCGTTCGGCCGAAAAGGCCGTCACGCACGGCCGCGTGACGCGCATGACGCGCGTGACGTCGGGCTCCTGGGCACCCGGCGCGCGTGACACGCGTGACGCGCGTGACGCGCGTGACGCGCGTGACGGGCGAGGGCTGGGGCGAGGGAGGCGAGGCAGGCAGGGCAGGGCAGGGCAGCGCAGGGCAGGGCAGGGCAGGGTAGGGCAGGGCAGGGCAGGGCAGGGCAGGGCGGCAGGGCAGAGCAGCGAAAAAATGCGCAAGCCGCCCCTATACAACGCCCCAGCAAGTCCCGGGTCCTGGAGCTGCCAGGCTGGGGTCCCAGACCCCTCTGCGGCAGGGCCAGGGCCGGCCCAGGGCAGGGTAGGAGGGCACTCCCGTGCTGCCCAAGGTTTAGGGTCATATATTTCTCTTATGCACCAGCACGCCTGTCGCGTGCGCCAGCACCTGAGCCGGTGCTGGGGCTCCTTCGCTGCGCCTGTCGCGCCAGCTCCGGAGCCAGCCTCGCTGACGCCTCGGCACGCTCGCTGCTGCTATCGCAGCGCCCGCAGCTCGCTTCAGTTTAGGGTTTAGGGTTTAGGGTTTAGGGTTTAGGGTTTGCTGCAAGATTGCGTAGCGGCAGTATAACAAGGATTGCAAGATTTATTAGCCGTTTGGTTGCTTGCGAGTTGCAGCCTTGGCCCGACTGTGGCGGGCCATCACATCACTCACCCACCCCACGCCGTTTCAGGCGGCAAACCACCCAAACCTATACCTTTTAGGGTTTAGGACCTAAACTCTGTTAGGTCCATTTTGGTTAACAACAAACACACAATTCTGCAGCCAAGCTTCTGCTCCCAAAAGGCAGGGCAGAGTAAGGCAGAGTACGGCAGGAGGCAAGGGCCAGGGGGGGCCAGAGAGGGCGGGGCGAAACCTTTAAAGCAGGGGGCCCAGACAAGGGCCAGAGGCGGCTTGGCCGGCCAGGGGGGCCAGGGGGGGCCAGGGAGGGCCAGGGGGGGCCAGGGGGGGCCAGCGGGGGTCAGGGAGGGCCAGGCGGCGGAAACGCAAAAATAGCAGTTTTTGTCCAAGTCCCCCCTAGGACCAGCCAGGAGGCCCCTAGGTCCTGGAACTCTGCTCGCTGAAGCTTCCAACCCCCCCCCCGGGGGGTCCCTTTTTGGGGGTGGCCAAACCAGCCCAGCCACCTCCAGGATTTCGGTAATGACTTTAATAGGGACCAGTACTGGTCCCGGGGAGAACGTGTCCCGGTACCGGGCCTAACGTGGGTGCTACAGTACCCCTGGCTGTGAGACGGCGGGCGAGCGTGCTGGATCGACCTGCGCCATCGATGTCGAAGGGCATAAGCGCCGCCCACCATCGAAGGTGGGCGGCCTAGGCCCTGAGTTTAGGGTTTAGGGTTTAGGGTTTAGGGTGTGTCGATGCTCCGCGCACACCACCACGCGAGACGTGTAGTGTGGTGTGCGCCTAGGTTCAACGCTCTCGCCCTACCCGCCCGCCCAGTCTATGACCTTTGTCGGGTTTAGGGTTTTTATCTAATTACTTCTTGAAGGATTGGTGGCTTAGCGGTGAGAAACTCGTATGCAAAAAACCTGCGACTTCCGTCGCCCTTCCTGTTGCCGCAACATTTTGGTCGACACAAGGCCGCGCAAAAAAAAGCTGAGTCCCGCACGCTCCGACTCGGATGCGCCAAACCTGGCAGGACCAATCACGGAAGGTTAAACACGTGCTGTGGCAAAGCAATTCAAACCCATGCCACCATGTTATGCGCAACATGCTGCAAGCACAATTTTGGCTCCGCATCTTCGGAGGATTCAAAGGAGAAGATTACAAATGTCGGGATGACAGGCAGCACAACGCCCGCTGCTTCCGCAGCCAATGGCTCGGTTAACTCGCTCTGCTGGCGAGCCCGCCGGACATCTGCAACTGTTCACTCACGTGCAGGCACGCAATGGTCAGCAGTCAGCTCTCCATTGGTCGCCAGCAAAAAATCATTCGCGGTGGAGACCCTTGACAGGCCAGTGTAGGCAGCAGCTGGCACGCCAGGAGCATCCAAGTACAGGGTGACGTGGGGTAGCTCTGCGCCTTGGAAGCGGCCTACGGTCGAGGCGTAGCCGGGACGCACGGGGTAGTAGACAAGGTTGCCCAGATCCGTGTCCGTCCAAGGCCACACGGGAAAGCGGTGTCCCGTGACGGTCTCCACCCGCAAGGCTGTCGCCTGGGCGTCCCATCCGATGACCCGGCACTGCATCCCGTTCACAAAGTCCACATCTTTGCGGACGTTGCGGGTCAGGTAGACCTTCATATTGATATAGACAGGCATCTTCGTGGGCACCAGCGCGTTCAAGTCCTTGCGCTCCCCCTGGACATAATTCTCGGGGTTGCTCTCCACGTCGGCATCGATCCAAGCCTTGGGTAGGTGTCTAGGGAAGAGGCCCTCCAAAGCCGCATCATTGACGGCTTGAGCTCCTCGCCGGGACACGGTAAGGATGGTGGTCTCGGGCCTGGACTTGAGCAGCTTGCGCACGCCCTCGGGGCTCGGGGCTCCGCCGCCCGACCACGGCTTCTTGGATGCCAGGAACTTCAGGTTCGACTTGTCGGGGCGGGCGGTGCGAAGCTGACTCAGGAGCTTCCAGAAGGCAGGATCTTTGCAGCGGAAGGCTTCGTGGAGCGTCACACGGAAGGTCATGGGGCTCCACCAGCCCGAGTGCCAGGGGCGGCGATCGCCGAAACCCGGCATCTGCCACTTGTCCCCCAGCAGGATGATAACAGTGGAACGGTCCGCGGCATTCCACAACTGCACGATTCTCTCGTATTGCCAAGCGTCCAGCTGCGAAATCTCATCTACGACCACGAGCGAGTAGTGCGCCAAAGTCGGCAAATTGTTGACGTCCTCGTGAAATGCAAACGCCGCGTGGCAGGTGTCGATGTCGATTCGGTCACCATACCGCTCCCGCATTCTACTCGCGAGTTGGGCCTTGGGCAGGGCGAAGAGAACTCGGCCCTCGAGCTGCAGGGCTCGTTCCACGCAGGCGTGACCCACGGTGCTCTTGCCGGTTCCTGGCGGGCCGGTGCAGACGCAGATCTTGTTATTCTCCCAAAGACGCTCCCGCAGTTCATCTGACCTGGACTCCGATTCCGTTGATTGCAGCTCCACCACAACGTCAACGAGGCAGTCCACCTTTTCCTTGAAGAGACGCTGTTCGGTGTTCCACCGGGGGGCTGCGGGAGCTGAAGGCGCCGCTCTCGCGGCGGCCGAGCTCAAAGCTTCTTCGCGAACCGCGCGCTCCGCTGCCGCGTCGTACTTGCCATTCAGATAGTCCAGGACCAGATTGCGGGTGCTGGACACCATGTGCACGATCGTGTCCGTATGCTGCTGGCTGTGCGCCTCCATTTTGAGCTCCTCCCGAATGGCTTCGTCGCTCGACCACATCGCCCTGGCAACAGGATGACTGCAGAATACCGCCCAGGCAAAATTCCTGTGTGCGGCCGGGACTTTGCTGGCAATCTCGACGTTTATGAGGTCTTCCACCCGCCGGAACGGCACGTGCAGCACGAGCCATTGGCCGTACCAGTGGTCGTTCAGCCGGGAGACCATGTCCGCCGCAACCAGTTTCTGACCGCGCACACGGAAAGCGGCCGCAAACTCCTCGATGCTTTCGGTCGCCTTGCGCTCCTTGTGCTCCTTCTTGATGTAGGCCAAGATCTCTCCTCGTGCGTTGGTTTTCCTCAGAAAGTCTAGCAGGCTGATGCGTCCCCGCGCCCAGGAAGCCGCCTCGTAGGCCTCGATCTCGATCGGCTTGCTAGAAGCTGCTACTGCTTTTTCTGGCCATGGGACCTGGAAGTAGCGCTTGCCGCGGGAGATCGTCGTGACATGCCACTGACGAAATCGCTGGCCGAAAAGCTGCAGTACCATTTCCGGCTCAAGCGGCTTGTAACGCATCAGCACCGTTGCAGCAATGCTAGTGGCGTCTGCGAAGTCGTTCAGCCACTCATCAGAAGCGGAGTCCGAGAACTTGGACACGTATTTTGTCACGTAAGCACGGAGGACTCCCGCGTCGTCGGCGAACTGCCAATCTTGATGACACTTCAGCACGTCCATGATGTCGCTGACGAAGGCCCGCAGGCCCAGCTTCTTGTCCTCCTGCGTGTGGTGCAGGTGGAGCTTGTGATTCTCTGCGTCGTAGAAGGAGGTTCCATCGAACAGGGGCCAACCGCTCTTGCCTTGCCGATCCAGTTGCGAGCCGCGGACGTACCCCTGCAGGTTGGAGCTGTCGGGAAGGGTGGCAACCAGCTTCTCTTCGAGGCGCAGCTGTGGCACATCGGCGTCATCCACGAAGAACAGCGCATGCACATGGACTCGTCCGGAGCCATGGTACTCTTGAGAGGCAGGCTTCCGGTGACCGTCTTGAAATTCCAGCCTCGTGAACGCATGCACACGCTTCTTCTTTCCGTGCTCATCGGTCACCTGGAACAGCTCGGATTTCCAGGGCGGCTTGCTAGCCGTGCTTCCCACCATCAAGCCGCGAACCGTCTGCAGGAGAACGTGAGTAATGTGGAGGGTTTCCAGCACCGGCAGCTCCAACCTGGCCTTCAACTTCTTGGCCATGACGTCCCGCAGGGCGACGTGATATGGGAAGCTCCACTCGTAGGGGGCCAACGTGAAGAACAGCTTCGGGTAGCCGAGCTGCCGGACGGCGTCCAACAAGGTGAAGTGAACCTCTTTCCAATAAAGCGGACTGAAGCTGTTGCCTTTCATCATGACACGCATGGGGACCCCGGAGCCTAAGTTCTTTTTGGATCCCAAGTCAGACCAGAGATGAAGGTCGTAGACGAACTGCAGGATGGTGAACTCCGAGCTGTAATCTAGCAGCGGCCCGAAGGCCAGACGCTGGAAACGCCGCTTCACGGAGTGTCGCAGCATGGAGTGCTCCTGTTCCTCCTCCTCCTCCTCGTCCGAGCTATCGTTCTCGACCCCGCCGCCAGGAAGCACCCGCTGTCTCTTGCGGGCCTGGCCATGGAGAACTTGTTCCAAGGTCTCCTTGCTCTGGCGCGCCAGCCTGCGCGGATCGGAAGCTCGTTCATGGGTAAAGGTCATGTCGGTCCTCCAGAAAAGCCAGGGCCACAAGGCGCACTCCAGACCCACCCGTTCCAAGAACTGCAGACGGCGACGTCGCTGTCTTTCGTCCGCGTTTGGATTCTCCGCCAGGTAGCTCTCGTGCTCCGAGACATAGATGTGGTAGGCGCAGTCTGCATCATGAGCCATGAGATACTGGAACGCATCCTTGGCCTGACGGCGCTCTGCACGGGGCAACTCCTTGATAGCCTTTTTGACGGACAGGGGCTTCCACCGAAAGCGCATCATGGTGCTATGCTGGCGGTACCCAGTGGCGTAGCCGCCACGGTTCTGCGCCCGAACCACAGGGCCAACATCGATCTCCAACGGAGATAATGCAGCGCGCGCTGCCTCTGGCAGCCGACGCAGTGCTTCGGGCACGTCCTGCAAGGTAGATACGGGGAACTCCGTAGCCCGTCGGCACTGCCCACAGGCCTTAACAGACAAGTGCACAGCGGGATTCTTCCTCAGTGTCTGCTCGTTCAAGTCTCGAGGCGCCAAGGAGTGGCAATTCGAACAGAGGGACCAGGAGTGATATTCGCACCAGCGTTCAAAATTGCAGGCCAGCTCGCTCACGCTGGCAGCAGGAAGGCTGGAATCATTCTGGATGCTCCCTGGCTGCTGCCGGCCACGCTTTCTTGGCGGCTGCCCTGCCTCAATCGCTTCTGCAGGAGTTGCCAGCTGGCGCCGTGCACGGGCCTGGTCGGCCAGCACCTTATCCCGGTACTTCGCGAGCACGGGAGAGTCCTCGGGGGCGGCGTTGGCAACTCTCTTCTTCAAGGCTTCTGCCCATTGCTGATGCAGTTCGGCAGTGGTGGTAGCCTGCGGCTGTCGTCGCCGTGGTACTGCAGGAGCAGTGTAATCTTGCAGACATCGCTGCACAGTGGCTCGATGCATCTCGGGCACACGGTCGAGAGCTCTGCCGCGAGATTCTTCTGACATCTTGCTCAATTTGTCGGCAAGTTGTTGGATTCCTTTGGTATTGCTGCAGGCTTGCGCGAGAGCTGCCGGGTCGCACACCGTGCAGAGAGGCTTCTTACCCAGGAGTTGCGCTGGACGGCCAGATGTGGAGGCTGCGAAGATACAAGGTTCGCCTTCTGTGCCAGGGCAATCATGAGGAAGTCGAGCCATATCGAAATGTGCGCGGAACTCCTCCGGCACACGTTGCAAGGCTCGGGCCCTCAGCTCAGGAGAGAGGCGATGAAGAAGCGACGCCAGCTGGCCGCGGCCGACAGCGGAGAGGCATGCGCCCTGCATGCGCTCCGAATCACAGAACAGGCAACGCTGATGAGCAGCGCCGACGCGAGCTTTGCGTCCACATTGACTGGGCGAGAACTCACAGGGCTCTCCATGGATCCCTAAGCATAGGCGCGGCATGGCTTCAGATGCCAAAGAAGAGAGCTAACCTGAGACCAAGCGTCTGCAGACACGCAGATGACCATTACCAAGGCACAGCACGCAGGCAAGCGAAAGAAGCTCATCACCCGAAGCTTGCTGCCGCCTTGTGCTGGAGGCGAGAATGGCGTGTCGCATCATGTACGGCAGCCCGAAGGCCGACCTTGCACCAGCAAGAAACACTGTTGCATGAAGACTATAGTCGTGCTTGGGCACCACTTCCAGAGGATCGCAGAGTCGGCCTGTTTTGCTCTAGCTTCAATCCCGAGCGGCAGTTGCACGAATTGGTGAGACGCCTAGCCCATGCGTTCCAGTATCTCATGGCTCATGATGCAGACTGCGCCTACCACATCTATGTCTCGGAGCACGAGAGCTACCTGGCGGAGAATCCAAACGCGGACGAAAGACAGCGACGTCGCCGTCTGCAGTTCTTGGAACGGGTGGGTCTGGAGTGCGCCTTGTGGCCCTGGCTTTTCTGGAGGACCGACATGACCTTTACCCATGAACGAGCTTCCGATCCGCGCAGGCTGGCGCGCCAGAGCAAGGAGACCTTGGAACAAGTTCTCCATGGCCAGGCCCGCAAGAGACAGCGGGTGCTTCCTGGCGGCGGGGTCGAGAACGATAGCTCGGACGAGGAGGAGGAGGAGGAACAGGAGCACTCCATGCTGCGACACTCCGTGAAGCGGCGTTTCCAGCGTCTGGCCTTCGGGCCGCTGCTAGATTACAGCTCGGAGTTCACCATCCTGCAGTTCGTCTACGACCTTCATCTCTGGTCTGACTTGGGATCCAAAAAGAACTTAGGCTCCGGGGTCCCCATGCGTGTCATGATGAAAGGCAACAGCTTCAGTCCGCTTTATTGGAAAGAGGTTCACTTCACCTTGTTGGACGCCGTCCGGCAGCTCGGCTACCCGAAGCTGTTCTTCACGTTGGCCCCCTACGAGTGGAGCTTCCCATATCACGTCGCCCTGCGGGACGTCATGGCCAAGAAGTTGAAGGCCAGGTTGGAGCTGCCGGTGCTGGAAACCCTCCACATTACTCACGTTCTCCTGCAGACGGTTCGCGGCTTGATGGTGGGAAGCACGGCTAGCAAGCCGCCCTGGAAATCCGAGCTGTTCCAGGTGACCGATGAGCACGGAAAGAAGAAGCGTGTGCATGCGTTCACGAGGCTGGAATTTCAAGACGGTCACCGGAAGCCTGCCTCTCAAGAGTACCATGGCTCCGGACGAGTCCATGTGCATGCGCTGTTCTTCGTGGATGACGCCGATGTGCCACAGCTGCGCCTCGAAGAGAAGCTGGTTGCCACCCTTCCCGACAGCTCCAACCTGCAGGGGTACGTCCGCGGCTCGCAATGCTCGCAACTGGATCGGCAAGGCAAGAGCGGTTGGCCCCTGTTCGATGGAACCTCCTTCTACGACGCAGAGAATCACAAGCTCCACCTGCACCACACGCAGGAGGACAAGAAGCTGGGCCTGCGGGCCTTCGTCAGCGACATCATGGACGTGCTGAAGTGTCATCAAGATTGGCAGTTCGCCGACGACGCGGGAGTCCTCCGTGCTTACGTGACAAAATACGTGTCCAAGTTCTCGGACTCCGCTTCTGATGAGTGGCTGAACGACTTCGCAGACGCCACTAGCATTGCTGCAACGGTGCTGATGCGTTACAAGCCGCTTGAGCCGGAAATGGTACTGCAGCTTTTCGGCCAGCGATTTCGTCAGTGGCATGTCACGACGATCTCCCGCGGCAAGCGCTACTTCCAGGTCCCATGGCCAGAAAAAGCAGTAGCAGCTTCTAGCAAGCCGATCGAGATCGAGGCCTACGAGGCGGCTTCCTGGGCGCGGGGACGCATCAGCCTGCTAGACTTTCTGAGGAAAACCAACGCACGAGGAGAGATCTTGGCCTACATCAAGAAGGAGCACAAGGAGCGCAAGGCGACCGAAAGCATCGAGGAGTTTGCGGCCGCTTTCCGTGTGCGCGGTCAGAAACTGGTTGCGGCGGACATGGTCTCCCGGCTGAACGACCACTGGTACGGCCAATGGCTCGTGCTGCACGTGCCGTTCCGGCGGGTGGAAGACCTCATAAACGTCGAGATTGCCAGCAAAGTCCCGGCCGCACACAGGAATTTTGCCTGGGCGGTATTCTGCAGTCATCCTGTTGCCAGGGCGATGTGGTCGAGCGACGAAGCCATTCGGGAGGAGCTCAAAATGGAGGCGCACAGCCAGCAGCATACGGACACGATCGTGCACATGGTGTCCAGCACCCGCAATCTGGTCCTGGACTATCTGAATGGAGCGCGCGGTTCGCGAAGAAGCTTTGAGCTCGGCCGCCGCGAGAGCGGCGCCTTCAGCTCCCGCAGCCCCCCGGTGGAACACCGAACAGCGTCTCTTCAAGGAAAAGGTGGACTGCCTCGTTGACGTTGTGGTGGAGCTGCAATCAACGGAATCGGAGTCCAGGTCAGATGAACTGCGGGAGCGTCTTTGGGAGAATAACAAGATCTGCGTCTGCACCGGCCCGCCAGGAACCGGCAAGAGCACCGTGGGTCACGCCTGCGTGGAACGAGCCCTGCAGCTCGAGGGCCGATCTCTTCGCCCTGCCCAAGGCCCAACTCGCGAGTAGAATGCGGGAGCGGTATGGTGACCGAATCGACATCGACACCTGCCACGCGGCGTTTGCATTTCACGAGGACGTCAACAATTTGCCGACTTTGGCGCACTACTCGCTCGTGGTCGTAGATGAGATTTCGCAGCTGGACGCTTGGCAATACGAGAGAATCGTGCAGTTGTGGAATGCCGCGGACCGTTCCACTGTTATCATCCTGCTGGGGGACAAGTGGCAGATGCCGGGTTTCGGCGATCGCCGCCCCTGGCACTCGGGCTGGTGGAGCCCCATGACCTTCCGTGTGACGCTCCACGAAGCCTTCCGCTGCAAAGATCCTGCCTTCTGGAAGCTCCTGAGTCAGCTTCGCACCGCCCGCCCCGACAAGTCCGAACCTGAAGTTCCTGGCATCCAAGAAGCCGTGGTCGGGCGGCGGAGCCCCGAGCCCCGAGGGCGTGCGCAAGCTGCTCAAGTCCAGGCCCGAGACCACCATCCTTACCGTGTCCTGGCGAGGAGCTCAAGCCGTCAATGATGCGGCTTTGGAAGGCCTCTTCCCTAGACACCTACCCAAGGCTTGGATCGATGCCGACGTGGAGAGCAATCCCGAGAATTATGTCCAGGGGGAGCGCAAGGACTTGAACGCGCTGGTGCCCACGAAGATGCCTGTCTATATCAATATGAAGGTCTACCTGACCCGCAACGTCCGCAAA
This sequence comes from Symbiodinium sp. CCMP2592, assembly GCA_905221615.1. NCBI lineage: Eukaryota > Dinophyceae > Suessiales > Symbiodiniaceae > Symbiodinium > Symbiodinium sp. CCMP2592. The sequence goes on along the minus strand of CAJNDT010000104.1, from coordinate 50,908 downwards.
GATGTGGACTTTGTGAAACGGGATGCAGTGCCGGGTCATCGGATGGGACGCCCAGGCGACAGCCTTGCGGGTGGAGACCGTCACGGGACACCGCTTTCCCGTGTGGCCTTGGACGGACACGGATCTGGGCAACCTTGTCTACTACCCCGTGCGTCCCGGCTACGCCTCGACCGTGGGCCGCTTCCAAGGCGCAGAGCTACCCCACGTCACCCTGTACTTGGATGCTCCTGGCGTGCCAGCTGCTGCCTACACTGGCCTGTCAAGGGTCTCCACCGCGAATGATTTTTTGCTGGCGACCAATGGAGAGCTGACTGCTGACCATTGCGTGCCTGCACGTGAGTGAACAGTTGCAGATGTCCGGCGGGCTCGCCAGCAGAGCGAGTTAACCGAGCCATTGGCTGCGGAAGCAGCGGGCGTTGTGCTGCCTGTCATCCCGACATTTGTAATCTTCTCCTTTGAATCCTCCGAAGATGCGGAGCCAAAATTGTGCTTGCAGCATGTTGCGCATAACATGGTGGCATGGGTTTGAATTGCTTTGCCACAGCACGTGTTTAACCTTCCGTGATTGGTCCTGCCAGGTTTGGCGCATCCGAGTCGGAGCGTGCGGGACTCAGCTCTTTTTTGCGCGGCCTTGTGTCGACCAAAATGTTGCGGCAACAGGAAGGGCGACGGAAGTCGCAGGTTTTTTGCATACGAGTTTCTCACCGCTAAGCCACCAATCCTTCAAGAAGTAATTAGATAAAAACCCTAAACCCGACAAAGGTCATAGACTGGGCGGGCGGGTAGGGCGAGAGCGTTGAACCTAGGCGCACACCACACTGCACGTCTTGCGTGGTGGTGTGCGCGGAGCATCGGCGCAACATGCTGCAAGCACAATTTTGGCTCCGCATCTTCGGAGGATTCAAAGGAGAAGATTACAAATGTCGGGATGACAGGCAGCACAACGCCCGCTGCTTCCGCAGCCAATGGCTCGGTTAACTCGCTCTGCTGGCGAGCCCGCCGGACATCTGCAACTGTTCACTCACGTGCAGGCACGCAATGGTCAGCAGTCAGCTCTCCATTGGTCGCCAGCAAAAAATCATTCGCGGTGGAGACCCTTGACAGGCCAGTGTAGGCAGCAGCTGGCACGCCAGGAGCATCCAAGTACAGGGTGACGTGGGGTAGCTCTGCGCCTTGGAAGCGGCCTACGGTCGAGGCGTAGCCGGGACGCACGGGGTAGTAGACAAGGTTGCCCAGATCCGTGTCCGTCCAAGGCCACACGGGAAAGCGGTGTCCCGTGACGGTCTCCACCCGCAAGGCTGTCGCCTGGGCGTCCCATCCGATGACCCGGCACTGCATCCCGTTCACAAAGTCCACATCTTTGCGGACGTTGCGGGTCAGGTAGACCTTCATATTGATATAGACAGGCATCTTCGTGGGCACCAGCGCGTTCAAGTCCTTGCGCTCCCCCTGGACATAATTCTCGGGGTTGCTCTCCACGTCGGCATCGATCCAAGCCTTGGGTAGGTGTCTAGGGAAGAGGCCCTCCAAAGCCGCATCATTGACGGCTTGAGCTCCTCGCCGGGACACGGTAAGGATGGTGGTCTCGGGCCTGGACTTGAGCAGCTTGCGCACGCCCTTGGGGCTCGGGGCTCCGCCGCCCGACCACGGCTTCTTGGATGCCAGGAACTTCAGGTTCGACTTGTCGGGGCGGGCGGTGCGAAGCTGACTCAGGAGCTTCCAGAAGGCAGGATCTTTGCAGCGGAAGGCTTCGTGGAGCGTCACACGGAAGGTCATGGGGCTCCACCAGCCCGAGTGCCAGGGGCGGCGATCGCCGAAACCCGGCATCTGCCACTTGTCCCCCAGCAGGATGATAACAGTGGAACGGTCCGCGGCATTCCACAACTGCACGATTCTCTCGTATTGCCAAGCGTCCAGCTGCGAAATCTCATCTACGACCACGAGCGAGTAGTGCGCCAAAGTCGGCAAATTGTTGACGTCCTCGTGAAATGCAAACGCCGCGTGGCAGGTGTCGATGTCGATTCGGTCACCATACCGCTCCCGCATTCTACTCGCGAGTTGGGCCTTGGGCAGGGCGAAGAGAACTCGGCCCTCGAGCTGCAGGGCTCGTTCCACGCAGGCGTGACCCACGGTGCTCTTGCCGGTTCCTGGCGGGCCGGTGCAGACGCAGATCTTGTTATTCTCCCAAAGACGCTCCCGCAGTTCATCTGACCTGGACTCCGATTCCGTTGATTGCAGCTCCACCACAACGTCAACGAGGCAGTCCACCTTTTCCTTGAAGAGACGCTGTTCGGTGTTCCACCGGGGGGCTGCGGGAGCTGAAGGCGCCGCTCTCGCGGCGGCCGAGCTCAAAGCTTCTTCGCGAACCGCGCGCTCCGCTGCCGCGTCGTACTTGCCATTCAGATAGTCCAGGACCAGATTGCGGGTGCTGGACACCATGTGCACGATCGTGTCCGTATGCTGCTGGCTGTGCGCCTCCATTTTGAGCTCCTCCCGAATGGCTTCGTCGCTCGACCACATCGCCCTGGCAACAGGATGACTGCAGAATACCGCCCAGGCAAAATTCCTGTGTGCGGCCGGGACTTTGCTGGCAATCTCGACGTTTATGAGGTCTTCCACCCGCCGGAACGGCACGTGCAGCACGAGCCATTGGCCGTACCAGTGGTCGTTCAGCCGGGAGACCATGTCCGCCGCAACCAGTTTCTGACCGCGCACACGGAAAGCGGCCGCAAACTCCTCGATGCTTTCGGTCGCCTTGCGCTCCTTGTGCTCCTTCTTGATGTAGGCCAAGATCTCTCCTCGTGCGTTGGTTTTGCTAGAAGCTGCTACTGCTTTTTCTGGCCATGGGACCTGGAAGTAGCGCTTGCCGCGGGAGATCGTCGTGACATGCCACTGACGAAATCGCTGGCCGAAAAGCTGCAGTACCATTTCCGGCTCAAGCGGCTTGTAACGCATCAGCACCGTTGCAGCAATGCTAGTGGCGTCTGCGAAGTCGTTCAGCCACTCATCAGAAGCGGAGTCCGAGAACTTGGACACGTATTTTGTCACGTAAGCACGGAGGACTCCCGCGTCGTCGGCGAACTGCCAATCTTGATGACACTTCAGCACGTCCATGATGTCGCTGACGAAGGCCCGCAGGCCCAGCTTCTTGTCCTCCTGCGTGTGGTGCAGGTGGAGCTTGTGATTCTCTGCGTCGTAGAAGGAGGTTCCATCGAACAGGGGCCAACCGCTCTTGCCTTGCCGATCCAGTTGCGAGCCGCGGACGTACCCCTGCAGGTTGGAGCTGTCGGGAAGGGTGGCAACCAGCTTCTCTTCGAGGCGCAGCTGTGGCACATCGGCGTCATCCACGAAGAACAGCGCATGCACATGGACTCGTCCGGAGCCATGGTACTCTTGAGAGGCAGGCTTCCGGTGACCGTCTTGAAATTCCAGCCTCGTGAACGCATGCACACGCTTCTTCTTTCCGTGCTCATCGGTCACCTGGAACAGCTCGGATTTCCAGGGCGGCTTGCTAGCCGTGCTTCCCACCATCAAGCCGCGAACCGTCTGCAGGAGAACGTGAGTAATGTGGAGGGTTTCCAGCACCGGCAGCTCCAACCTGGCCTTCAACTTCTTGGCCATGACGTCCCGCAGGGCGACGTGATATGGGAAGCTCCACTCGTAGGGGGCCAACGTGAAGAACAGCTTCGGGTAGCCGAGCTGCCGGACGGCGTCCAACAAGGTGAAGTGAACCTCTTTCCAATAAAGCGGACTGAAGCTGTTGCCTTTCATCATGACACGCATGGGGACCCCGGAGCCTAAGTTCTTTTTGGATCCCAAGTCAGACCAGAGATGAAGGTCGTAGACGAACTGCAGGATGGTGAACTCCGAGCTGTAATCTAGCAGCGGCCCGAAGGCCAGACGCTGGAAACGCCGCTTCACGGAGTGTCGCAGCATGGAGTGCTCCTGTTCCTCCTCCTCCTCGTCCGAGCTATCGTTCTCGACCCCGCCGCCAGGAAGCACCCGCTGTCTCTTGCGGGCCTGGCCATGGAGAACTTGTTCCAAGGTCTCCTTGCTCTGGCGCGCCAGCCTGCGCGGATCGGAAGCTCGTTCATGGGTAAAGGTCATGTCGGTCCTCCAGAAAAGCCAGGGCCACAAGGCGCACTCCAGACCCACCCGTTCCAAGAACTGCAGACGGCGACGTCGCTGTCTTTCGTCCGCGTTTGGATTCTCCGCCAGGTAGCTCTCGTGCTCCGAGACATAGATGTGGTAGGCGCAGTCTGCATCATGAGCCATGAGATACTGGAACGCATGGGCTAGGCGTCTCACCAATTCGTGCAACTGCCGCTCGGGATTGAAGCTAGAGCAAAACAGGCCGACTCTGCGATCCTCTGGAAGTGGTGCCCAAGCACGACTATAGTCTTCATGCAACAGTGTTTCTTGCTGGTGCAAGGTCGGCCTTCGGGCTGCCGTACATGATGCGACACGCCATTCTCGCCTCCAGCACAAGGCGGCAGCAAGCTTCGGGTGATGAGCTTCTTTCGCTTGCCTGCGTGCTGTGCCTTGGTAATGGTCATCTGCGTGTCTGCAGACGCTTGGTCTCAGGTTAGCTCTCTTCTTTGGCATCTGAAGCCATGCCGCGCCTATGCTTAGGGATCCATGGAGAGCCCTGTGAGTTCTCGCCCAGTCAATGTGGACGCAAAGCTCGCGTCGGCGCTGCTCATCAGCGTTGCCTGTTCTGTGATTCGGAGCGCATGCAGGGCGCATGCCTCTCCGCTGTCGGCCGCGGCCAGCTGGCGTCGCTTCTTCATCGCCTCTCTCCTGAGCTGAGGGCCCGAGCCTTGCAACGTGTGCCGGAGGAGTTCCGCGCACATTTCGATATGGCTCGACTTCCTCATGATTGCCCTGGCACAGAAGGCGAACCTTGTATCTTCGCAGCCTCCACATCTGGCCGTCCAGCGCAACTCCTGGGTAAGAAGCCTCTCTGCACGGTGTGCGACCCGGCAGCTCTCGCGCAAGCCTGCAGCAATACCAAAGGAATCCAACAACTTGCCGACAAATTGAGCAAGATGTCAGAAGAATCTCGCGGCAGAGCTCTCGACCGTGTGCCCGAGATGCATCGAGCCACTGTGCAGCGATGTCTGCAAGATTACACTGCTCCTGCAGTACCACGGCGACGACAGCCGCAGGCTACCACCACTGCCGAACTGCATCAGCAATGGGCAGAAGCCTTGAAGAAGAGAGTTGCCAACGCCGCCCCCGAGGACTCTCCCGTGCTCGCGAAGTACCGGGATAAGGTGCTGGCCGACCAGGCCCGTGCACGGCGCCAGCTGGCAACTCCTGCAGAAGCGATTGAGGCAGGGCAGCCGCCAAGAAAGCGTGGCCGGCAGCAGCCAGGGAGCATCCAGAATGATTCCAGCCTTCCTGCTGCCAGCGTGAGCGAGCTGGCCTGCAATTTTGAACGCTGGTGCGAATATCACTCCTGGTCCCTCTGTTCGAATTGCCACTCCTTGGCGCCTCGAGACTTGAACGAGCAGACACTGAGGAAGAATCCCGCTGTGCACTTGTCTGTTAAGGCCTGTGGGCAGTGCCGACGGGCTACGGAGTTCCCCGTTTCTACCTTGCAGGACGTGCCCGAAGCACTGCGTCGGCTGCCAGAGGCAGCGCGCGCTGCATTATCTCCGTTGGAGATCGATGTTGGCCCTGTGGTTCGGGCGCAGAACCGTGGCGGCTACGCCACTGGGTACCGCCAGCATAGCACCATGATGCGCTTTCGGTGGAAGCCCCTGTCCGTCAAAAAGGCTATCAAGGAGTTGCCCCGTGCAGAGCGCCGTCAGGCCAAGGATGCGTTCCAGTATCTCATGGCTCATGATGCAGACTGCGCCTACCACATCTATGTCTCGGAGCACGAGAGCTACCTGGCGGAGAATCCAAACGCGGACGAAAGACAGCGACGTCGCCGTCTGCAGTTCTTGGAACGGGTGGGTCTGGAGTGCGCCTTGTGGCCCTGGCTTTTCTGGAGGACCGACATGACCTTTACCCATGAACGAGCTTCCGATCCGCGCAGGCTGGCGCGCCAGAGCAAGGAGACCTTGGAACAAGTTCTCCATGGCCAGGCCCGCAAGAGACAGCGGGTGCTTCCTGGCGGCGGGGTCGAGAACGATAGCTCGGACGAGGAGGAGGAGGAGGAACAGGAGCACTCCATGCTGCGACACTCCGTGAAGCGGCGTTTCCAGCGTCTGGCCTTCGGGCCGCTGCTAGATTACAGCTCGGAGTTCACCATCCTGCAGTTCGTCTACGACCTTCATCTCTGGTCTGACTTGGGATCCAAAAAGAACTTAGGCTCCGGGGTCCCCATGCGTGTCATGATGAAAGGCAACAGCTTCAGTCCGCTTTATTGGAAAGAGGTTCACTTCACCTTGTTGGACGCCGTCCGGCAGCTCGGCTACCCGAAGCTGTTCTTCACGTTGGCCCCCTACGAGTGGAGCTTCCCATATCACGTCGCCCTGCGGGACGTCATGGCCAAGAAGTTGAAGGCCAGGTTGGAGCTGCCGGTGCTGGAAACCCTCCACATTACTCACGTTCTCCTGCAGACGGTTCGCGGCTTGATGGTGGGAAGCACGGCTAGCAAGCCGCCCTGGAAATCCGAGCTGTTCCAGGTGACCGATGAGCACGGAAAGAAGAAGCGTGTGCATGCGTTCACGAGGCTGGAATTTCAAGACGGTCACCGGAAGCCTGCCTCTCAAGAGTACCATGGCTCCGGACGAGTCCATGTGCATGCGCTGTTCTTCGTGGATGACGCCGATGTGCCACAGCTGCGCCTCGAAGAGAAGCTGGTTGCCACCCTTCCCGACAGCTCCAACCTGCAGGGGTACGTCCGCGGCTCGCAACTGGATCGGCAAGGCAAGAGCGGTTGGCCCCTGTTCGATGGAACCTCCTTCTACGACGCAGAGAATCACAAGCTCCACCTGCACCACACGCAGGAGGACAAGAAGCTGGGCCTGCGGGCCTTCGTCAGCGACATCATGGACGTGCTGAAGTGTCATCAAGATTGGCAGTTCGCCGACGACGCGGGAGTCCTCCGTGCTTACGTGACAAAATACGTGTCCAAGTTCTCGGACTCCGCTTCTGATGAGTGGCTGAACGACTTCGCAGACGCCACTAGCATTGCTGCAACGGTGCTGATGCGTTACAAGCCGCTTGAGCCGGAAATGGTACTGCAGCTTTTCGGCCAGCGATTTCGTCAGTGGCATGTCACGACGATCTCCCGCGGCAAGCGCTACTTCCAGGTCCCATGGCCAGAAAAAGCAGTAGCAGCTTCTAGCAAGCCGATCGAGATCGAGGCCTACGAGGCGGCTTCCTGGGCGCGGGGACGCATCAGCCTGCTAGACTTTCTGAGGAAAACCAACGCACGAGGAGAGATCTTGGCCTACATCAAGAAGGAGCACAAGGAGCGCAAGGCGACCGAAAGCATCGAGGAGTTTGCGGCCGCTTTCCGTGTGCGCGGTCAGAAACTGGTTGCGGCGGACATGGTCTCCCGGCTGAACGACCACTGGTACGGCCAATGGCTCGTGCTGCACGTGCCGTTCCGGCGGGTGGAAGACCTCATAAACGTCGAGATTGCCAGCAAAGTCCCGGCCGCACACAGGAATTTTGCCTGGGCGGTATTCTGCAGTCATCCTGTTGCCAGGGCGATGTGGTCGAGCGACGAAGCCATTCGGGAGGAGCTCAAAATGGAGGCGCACAGCCAGCAGCATACGGACACGATCGTGCACATGGTGTCCAGCACCCGCAATCTGGTCCTGGACTATCTGAATGGCAAGTACGACGCGGCAGCGGAGCGCGCGGTTCGCGAAGAAGCTTTGAGCTCGGCCGCCGCGAGAGCGGCGCCTTCAGCTCCCGCAGCCCCCCGGTGGAACACCGAACAGCGTCTCTTCAAGGAAAAGGTGGACTGCCTCGTTGACGTTGTGGTGGAGCTGCAATCAACGGAATCGGAGTCCAGGTCAGATGAACTGCGGGAGCGTCTTTGGGAGAATAACAAGATCTGCGTCTGCACCGGCCCGCCAGGAACCGGCAAGAGCACCGTGGGTCACGCCTGCGTGGAACGAGCCCTGCAGCTCGAGGGCCGAGTTCTCTTCGCCCTGCCCAAGGCCCAACTCGCGAGTAGAATGCGGGAGCGGTATGGTGACCGAATCGACATCGACACCTGCCACGCGGCGTTTGCATTTCACGAGGACGTCAACAATTTGCCGACTTTGGCGCACTACTCGCTCGTGGTCGTAGATGAGATTTCGCAGCTGGACGCTTGGCAATACGAGAGAATCGTGCAGTTGTGGAATGCCGCGGACCGTTCCACTGTTATCATCCTGCTGGGGGACAAGTGGCAGATGCCGGGTTTCGGCGATCGCCGCCCCTGGCACTCGGGCTGGTGGAGCCCCATGACCTTCCGTGTGACGCTCCACGAAGCCTTCCGCTGCAAAGATCCTGCCTTCTGGAAGCTCCTGAGTCAGCTTCGCACCGCCCGCCCCGACAAGTCGAACCTGAAGTTCCTGGCATCCAAGAAGCCGTGGTCGGGCGGCGGAGCCCCGAGCCCCGAGGGCGTGCGCAAGCTGCTCAAGTCCAGGCCCGAGACCACCATCCTTACCGTGTCCCGGCGAGGAGCTCAAGCCGTCAATGATGCGGCTTTGGAGGGCCTCTTCCCTAGACACCTACCCAAGGCTTGGATCGATGCCGACGTGGAGAGCAACCCCGAGAATTATGTCCAGGGGGAGCGCAAGGACTTGAACGCGCTGGTGCCCACGAAGATGCCTGTCTATATCAATATGAAGGTCTACCTGACCCGCAACGTCCGCAAAGATGTGGACTTTGTGAACGGGATGCAGTGCCGGGTCATCGGATGGGACGCCCAGGCGACAGCCTTGCGGGTGGAGACCGTCACGGGACACCGCTTTCCCGTGTGGCCTTGGACGGACACGGATCTGGGCAACCTTGTCTACTACCCCGTGCGTCCCGGCTACGCCTCGACCGTAGGCCGCTTCCAAGGCGCAGAGCTACCCCACGTCACCCTGTACTTGGATGCTCCTGGCGTGCCAGCTGCTGCCTACACTGGCCTGTCAAGGGTCTCCACCGCGAATGATTTTTTGCTGGCGACCAATGGAGAGCTGACTGCTGACCATTGCGTGCCTGCACGTGAGTGAACAGTTGCAGATGTCCGGCGGGCTCGCCAGCAGAGCGAGTTAACCGAGCCATTGGCTGCGGAAGCAGCGGGCGTTGTGCTGCCTGTCATCCCGACATTTGTAATCTTCTCCTTTGAATCCTCCGAAGATGCGGAGCCAAAATTGTGCTTGCAGCATGTTGCGCATAACATGGTGGCATGGGTTTGAATTGCTTTGCCACAGCACGTGTTTAACCTTCCGTGATTGGTCCTGCCAGGTTTGGCGCATCCGAGTCGGAGCGTGCGGGACTCAGCTTTTTTTTGCGCGGCCTTGTGTCGACCAAAATGTTGCGGCAACAGGAAGGGCGACGGAAGTCGCAGGTTTTTTGCATACGAGTTTCTCACCGCTAAGCCACCAATCCTTCAAGAAGTAATTAGATAAAAACCCTAAACCCGACAAAGGTCATAGACTGGGCGGGCGGGTAGGGCGAGAGCGTTGAACCTAGGCGCACACCACACTACACGTCTCGCGTGGTGGTGTGCGCGGAGCATCGACACACCCTAAACCCTAAACCCTAAACCCTAAACTCAGGGCCTAGGCCGCCCACCTTCGATGGTGGGCGGCGCTTATGCCCTTCGACATCGATGGCGCAGGTCGATCCAGCACGCTCGCCCGCCGTCTCACAGCCAGGGGTACTGTAGCACCCACGTTAGGCCCGGTACCGGGACACGTTCTCCCCGGGACCAGTACTGGTCCCGCGCGTCACGCGCGTCACGCGCGTCACGCGTGTCACGCGCGCCGGGTGCCCAGGAGCCCGACGTCACGCGCGTCATGCGCGTCACGCGGCCGTGCGTGACGGCCTTTTCGGCCGAACGCGCGTGACGCGCGTGACGTTTCTCACGCGTCTCCGCGTGACGCGCGTGACGCGCGTGACGGCCTGCCCTGTGCTTTTTCGGGTTTTTGCGTGTCCGTGGGGGGCGAAATTTGTGGCACTGTTCCTATTCCCGGAGCAGTAGCCGTTTTTTTTGGGTGCGCTTTTGGGCGCTTTTTTTGCCTTCGCGTTCGTGCGCCCGAAAATTGCGAATGCAGACACCTTGGTTTTTCAGAAAACCTTTAAAAGTAGGTGCGAGGGTCCCTGCCGAGGCGCATCGGCCTCCCTACGGTGCGGACCGGGTCCCGCGACAGCGCGGCGGCTCGTGGGCCGAACGCCGGGTGCGAAGCACGACCCACTAACCGCTCGGGTCAGGAGCAGCGTGTCGGCAGACTCAACACCTTGCCTCCCCGGTGCTGGGGGGGAACCCTCTCAGGCCGGGCATGCCCAACGCTGTTTTGTTGCTTCAAGCTATATACTGTTTGTTGGGCTAGGCGTCTCACCAATTCGTGCAACTGCCGCTCGGGATTGAAGCTAGAGCAAAACAGGCCGACTCTGCGATCCTCTGGAAGTGGTGCCCAAGCACGACTATAGTCTTCATGCAACAGTGTTTCTTGCTGGTGCAAGGTCGGCCTTCGGGCTGCCGTACATGATGCGACACGCCATTCTCGCCTCCAGCACAAGGCGGCAGCAAGCTTCGGGTGATGAGCTTCTTTCGCTTGCCTGCGTGCTGTGCCTTGGTAATGGTCATCTGCGTGTCTGCAGACGCTTGGTCTCAGGTTAGCTCTCTTCTTTGGCATCTGAAGCCATGCCGCGCCTATGCTTAGGGATCCATGGAGAGCCCTGTGAGTTCTCGCCCAGTCAATGTGGACGCAAAGCTCGCGTCGGCGCTGCTCATCAGCGTTGCCTGTTCTGTGATTCGGAGCGCATGCAGGGCGCATGCCTCTCCGCTGTCGGCCGCGGCCAGCTGGCGTCGCTTCTTCATCGCCTCTCTCCTGAGCTGAGGGCCCGAGCCTTGCAACGTGTGCCGGAGGAGTTCCGCGCACATTTCGATATGGCTCGACTTCCTCATGATTGCCCTGGCACAGAAGGCGAACCTTGTATCTTCGCAGCCTCCACATCTGGCCGTCCAGCGCAACTCCTGGGTAAGAAGCCTCTCTGCACGGTGTGCGACCCGGCAGCTCTCGCGCAAGCCTGCAGCAATACCAAAGGAATCCAACAACTTGCCGACAAATTGAGCAAGATGTCAGAAGAATCTCGCGGCAGAGCTCTCGACCGTGTGCCCGAGATGCATCGAGCCACTGTGCAGCGATGTCTGCAAGATTACACTGCTCCTGCAGTACCACGGCGACGACAGCCGCAGGCTACCACCACTGCCGAACTGCATCAGCAATGGGCAGAAGCCTTGAAGAAGAGAGTTGCCAACGCCGCCCCCGAGGACTCTCCCGTGCTCGCGAAGTACCGGGATAAGGTGCTGGCCGACCAGGCCCGTGCACGGCGCCAGCTGGCAACTCCTGCAGAAGCGATTGAGGCAGGGCAGCCGCCAAGAAAGCGTGGCCGGCAGCAGCCAGGGAGCATCCAGAATGATTCCAGCCTTCCTGCTGCCAGCGTGAGCGAGCTGGCCTGCAATTTTGAACGCTGGTGCGAATATCACTCCTGGTCCCTCTGTTCGAATTGCCACTCCTTGGCGCCTCGAGACTTGAACGAGCAGACACTGAGGAAGAATCCCGCTGTGCACTTGTCTGTTAAGGCCTGTGGGCAGTGCCGACGGGCTACGGAGTTCCCCGTATCTACCTTGCAGGACGTGCCCGAAGCACTGCGTCGGCTGCCAGAGGCAGCGCGCGCTGCATTATCTCCGTTGGAGATCGATGTTGGCCCTGTGGTTCGGGCGCAGAACCGTGGCGGCTACGCCACTGGGTACCGCCAGCATAGCACCATGATGCGCTTTCGGTGGAAGCCCCTGTCCGTCAAAAAGGCTATCAAGGAGTTGCCCCGTGCAGAGCGCCGTCAGGCCAAGGATGCGTTCCAGTATCTCATGGCTCATGATGCAGACTGCGCCTACCACATCTATGTCTCGGAGCACGAGAGCTACCTGGCGGAGAATCCAAACGCGGACGAAAGACAGCGACGTCGCCGTCTGCAGTTCTTGGAACGGGTGGGTCTGGAGTGCGCCTTGTGGCCCTGGCTTTTCTGGAGGACCGACATGACCTTTACCCATGAACGAGCTTCCGATCCGCGCAGGCTGGCGCGCCAGAGCAAGGAGACCTTGGAACAAGTTCTCCATGGCCAGGCCCGCAAGAGACAGCGGGTGCTTCCTGGCGGCGGGGTCGAGAACGATAGCTCGGACGAGGAGGAGGAGGAACAGGAGCACTCCATGCTGCGACACTCCGTGAAGCGGCGTTTCCAGCGTCTGGCCTTCGGGCCGCTGCTAGATTACAGCTCGGAGTTCACCATCCTGCAGTTCGTCTACGACCTTCATCTCTGGTCTGACTTGGGATCCAAAAAGAACTTAGGCTCCGGGGTCCCCATGCGTGTCATGATGAAAGGCAACAGCTTCAGTCCGCTTTATTGGAAAGAGGTTCACTTCACCTTGTTGGACGCCGTCCGGCAGCTCGGCTACCCGAAGCTGTTCTTCACGTTGGCCCCCTACGAGTGGAGCTTCCCATATCACGTCGCCCTGCGGGACGTCATGGCCAAGAAGTTGAAGGCCAGGTTGGAGCTGCCGGTGCTGGAAACCCTCCACATTACTCACGTTCTCCTGCAGACGGTTCGCGGCTTGATGGTGGGAAGCACGGCTAGCAAACCGCCCTGGAAATCCGAGCTGTTCCAGGTGACCGATGAGCACGGAAAGAAGAAGCGTGTGCATGCGTTCACGAGGCTGGAATTTCAAGACGGTCACCGGAAGCCTGCCTCTCAAGAGTACCATGGCTCCGGACGAGTCCATGTGCATGCGCTGTTCTTCGTGGATGACGCCGATGTGCCACAGCTGCGCCTCGAAGAGAAGCTGGTTGCCACCCTTCCCGACAGCTCCAACCTGCAGGGGTACGTCCGCGGCTCGCAATGCTCGCAACTGGATCGGCAAGGCAAGAGCGGTTGGCCCCTGTTCGATGGAACCTCCTTCTACGACGCAGAGAATCACAAGCTCCACCTGCACCACACGCAGGAGGACAAGAAGCTGGGCCTGCGGGCCTTCGTCAGCGACATCATGGACGTGCTGAAGTGTCATCAAGATTGGCAGTTCGCCGACGACGCGGGAGTCCTCCGTGCTTACGTGACAAAATACGTGTCCAAGTTCTCGGACTCCGCTTCTGATGAGTGGCTGAACGACTTCGCAGACGCCACTAGCATTGCTGCAACGGTGCTGATGCGTTACAAGCCGCTTGAGCCGGAAATGGTACTGCAGCTTTTCGGCCAGCGATTTCGTCAGTGGCATGTCACGACGATCTCCCGCGGCAAGCGCTACTTCCAGGTCCCATGGCCAGAAAAAGCAGTAGCAGCTTCTAGCAAGCCGATCGAGATCGAGGCCTACGAGGCGGCTTCCTGGGCGCGGGGACGCATCAGCCTGCTAGACTTTCTGAGGAAAACCAACGCACGAGGAGAGATCTTGGCCTACATCAAGAAGGAGCACAAGGAGCGCAAGGCGACCGAAAGCATCGAGGAGTTTGCGGCCGCTTTCCGTGTGCGCGGTCAGAAACTGGTTGCGGCGGACATGGTCTCCCGGCTGAACGACCACTGGTACGGCCAATGGCTCGTGCTGCACGTGCCGTTCCGGCGGGTGGAAGACCTCATAAACGTCGAGATTGCCAGCAAAGTCCCGGCCGCACACAGGAATTTTGCCTGGGCGGTATTCTGCAGTCATCCTGTTGCCAGGGCGATGTGGTCGAGCGACGAAGCCATTCGGGAGGAGCTCAAAATGGAGGCGCACAGCCAGCAGCATACGGACACGATCGTGCACATGGTGTCCAGCACCCGCAATCTGGTCCTGGACTATCTGAATGGCAAGTACGACGCGGCAGCGGAGCGCGCGGTTCGCGAAGAAGCTTTGAGCTCGGCCGCCGCGAGAGCGGCGCCTTCAGCTCCCGCAGCCCCCCGGTGGAACACCGAACAGCGTCTCTTCAAGGAAAAGGTGGACTGCCTCGTTGACGTTGTGGTGGAGCTGCAATCAACGGAATCGGAGTCCAGGTCAGATGAACTGCGGGAGCGTCTTTGGGAGAATAACAAGATCTGCGTCTGCACCGGCCCGCCAGGAACCGGCAAGAGCACCGTGGGTCACGCCTGCGTGGAACGAGCCCATGCAGCTCGAGGGCCGAGTTCTCTTCGCCCTGCCCAAGGCCCAACTCGCGAGTAGAATGCGGGAGCGGTATGGTGACCGAATCGACATCGACACCTGCCACGCGGCGTTTGCATTTCACGAGGACGTCAACAATTTGCCGACTTTGGCGCACTACTCGCTCGTGGTCGTAGATGAGATTTCGCAGCTGGACGCTTGGCAATACGAGAGAATCGTGCAGTTGTGGAATGCCGCGGACCGTTCCACTGTTATCATCCTGCTGGGGGACAAGTGGCAGATGCCGGGTTTCGGCGATCGCCGCCCCTGGCACTCGGGCTGGTGGAGCCCCATGACCTTCCGTGTGACGCTCCACGAAGCCTTCCGCTGCAAAGATCCTGCCTTCTGGAAGCTCCTGAGTCAGCTTCGCACCGCCCGCCCCGACAAGTCGAACCTGAAGTTCCTGGCATCCAAGAAGCCGTGGTCGGGCGGCGGAGCCCCGAGCCCCGAGGGCGTGCGCAAGCTGCTCAAGTCCAGGCCCGAGACCACCATCCTTACCGTGTCCCGGCGAGGAGCTCAAGCCGTCAATGATGCGGCTTTGGAGGGCCTCTTCCCTAGACACCTACCCAAGGCTTGGATCGATGCCGACGTGGAGAGCAACCCCGAGAATTATGTCCAGGGGGAGCGCAAGGACTTGAACGCGCTGGTGCCCACGAAGATGCCTGTCTATATCAATATGAAGGTCTACCTGACCCGCAACGTCCGCAAAGATGTGGACTTTGTGAACGGGATGCAGTGCCGGGTCATCGGATGGGACGCCCAGGCGACAGCCTTGCGGGTGGAGACCGTCACGGGACACCGCTTTCCCGTGTGGCCTTGGACGGACACGGATCTGGGCAACCTTGTCTACTACCCCGTGCGTCCCGGCTACGCCTCGACCGTAGGCCGCTTCCAAGGCGCAGATCGAGCTACCCCACGTCACCCTGTACTTGGATGCTCCTGGCGTGCCAGCTGCTGCCTACACTGGCCTGTCAAGGGTCTCCACCGCGAATGATTTTTTGCTGGCGACCAATGGAGAGCTGACTGCTGACCATTGCGTGCCTGCACGTGAGTGAACAGTTGCAGATGTCCGGCGGGCTCGCCAGCAGAGCGAGTTAACCGAGCCATTGGCTGCGGAAGCAGCGGGCGTTGTGCTGCCTGTCATCCCGACATTTGTAATCTTCTCCTTTGAATCCTCCGAAGATGCGGAGCCAAAATTGTGCTTGCAGCATGTTGCGCATAACATGGTGGCATGGGTTTGAATTGCTTTGCCACAGCACGTGTTTAACCTTCCGTGATTGGTCCTGCCAGGTTTGGCGCATCCGAGTCGGAGCGTGCGGGACTCAGCTCTTTTTTGCGCGGCCTTGTGTCGACCAAAATGTTGCGGCAACAGGAAGGGCGACGGAAGTCGCAGGTTTTTTGCATACGAGTTTCTCACCGCTAAGCCACCAATCCTTCAAGAAGTAATTAGATAAAAACTGTTAAACATTCCACCTGTGACAGTACACCTGCAGGAACTACAGTGCTAATGCATAGGAACAGCCGACACGCATACGCGACGTGCCAGGCTCGAGACTACCAGGACACACTCCGCTGACAGGAAAAGTGTCCGCCCTTGACAGTGAGTAGGAAAGCTTAGTAAAGCCCGTTCTTTAACATGGTAGCGGAGCTGCCTCCAGGAACCTCCTTGGCAGCGATGATGCTACTCGTAGCAGTAGGAACAATGCTGCTCGTCGCCATGGCAGTTTGCCTCGTTGCCGGATGGAAGCAGATGCGCGCGAATGAACAAGTGACCAGGAAGAAAGAGACAGTGCTGGTCATGCCCACGCTCAGGATCGCAGTACGTTCAGGAACCAAGTACCACCGCAGAGGTTGTGGACATCTTCGGAACCACAACGTGACAGCAGGAAACGCTCGAGACTTCGACGCGTGTGCAGATTGCTTTCCCGACCGAGTGTTGGTGGAAGAGAAGGAGTACAGGAACGTCAAGTGCTACGGTCTGGCAGCATGTGTTGTGCTGTTGGTTGGTTTTTCACTGGGAAGCCTCGCAACGATTTGCGGGATGACCTTAGTCCCAGGAACAAGAAGTTTGGTGGTGACACCGTGGCAGGCCCTTGGCAAGGAAAGAACCAAGGATGAACTTGCCCTTGGAACCAGTGTGTATTCCAAGGATGCGAGTCGTGGGAGAAAGGAACTCATGTATGTGGAGAGCGACGAAAGCGAACTCATAGCCGTGTGGACGAGTGGAGCAAGGAAGCCCAATACGCACCCAACAAGCTACAGGAACTACGACGTGTACGGCGAGTACTACCAGGAAGGCTACAACGTGTGCAGCGTGAACCCCGACGGCACCAACGTGAACACGATCAGGAACACGAACGCGTACGCGATCAAGGACTATGTGCAGATCGGAAAAGCAATGGTACCGTACACCCTTTTGTGTGCGAGTCAAGTGATGCACGAGCTCTACAGCGTCGTTAGCGTGATCGGCGAGTACTACACGGAAGAGAACAAGAACGGCGACCGGAACACCGAGAACCAGGAGAGTGAGAGCCTTGAGTCAGGCTACGCCCCTAGGTACCTAGTAAAACAACAGCGAGAAGTATTGAGAAAATTTGTACAGGAACATGTTCAGAGTTTCGTAGAAAAGCTAGCAGAAGTAGGAAAGTTTCACGACGTCGTGCATGTGATAGTTCAGGAAGTCATTTCCAACAGAGTTGTATTTCAAGGAATTCGCATAGCAGTGTTCTTAGGAACCCCAATGGGACTGATTACTTGGATCACCCTGTCGTACTATTCTAGTTTGTTTTTCACAAGAGCAAGCAGAAGCTCAAAGCACCAAAGGAAAACAAGAGGAGAAAGGAGAGCACAAGCAGTGAACAGGAAGCAGTGCAAGTCACTACTTCTAGCAGCACTAGTGTACAGCAACCTCGAAGCAGCAAAAGGAATGGAGGATGCATTGAAGACACTTGCAGAGATCAATGCACAGACTTTGCAAGGAATACAAACACTAGCAGAGGAGATCAGGAACTCAGCAGCTTCAGGAAGCCAAAGAGAAGCAGGACTTACACAAGCGTTTCAGGAGACACTCACAGCAGTACAGGAACAACAGAAAGCAGCGCAGACAGCGTTGGCAGACGCACACACAAACGCAGCAACAACACTTGAGGAGATAGGAGCATCTCTGGAAAAGGCAGTAAAGGAACAAAGAAAGCCTGGAGAAGTGGAGTTGCACAAGCTAATCAAAAGCCCTGAAGCATTTTCCCCAGGAACATGGCAAGAAGAGAAGAGTGGCTGGACAGAGTTCAGGAACAGGATGCGGATCTGGCTTGGAGCAGTAGATTCCAACATGGTGAAGATCATGGACATCGTCGAAAGGAACATAAAAGACGATAAGCAAGTGAAAATGAGTGAGATGTCTGGAGAAGCAAAGGAAGCTAGCCGCCGCCTGTACAGTGTTCTCTGTTCATATACCAAAGGAAGGCCTTACCGTGTTGTAAAGCATGTAGGAGAGGAAAACGGTATGGAAGCCTACCGTATGTTGCTGAAGGAATATCAACCAACGAATCGTGCAAGATCGTTGGAACTGTTTCACAACATCCTCAACTATAGGTTTGCTCACAACAAAGGAATTGCTGAGAACATCCTCGAATATGAGGAACACATTGAGAAGTACGAGAAGGCGACAGGAGAAAAGGTACAAGAGAACTTGAAAGTTTCTACTCTCATTCAAGGAATGAAGCCTGATGTTAAAAGGCACCTGTTGCTCAACATGGACGAGAAGACTCAGTACACCGCTCTTCGTCAGTACCTTGTGAACTACGAGTCAACTGAACGTTGGACTAACTCTTTGTCAGCTCAGCAAGGAACACCTCACCGAACCACGACAGACTTGATCGACAAAGGTGATGACCATGGTGGTCTTGCAGCAATGGACATCAATCAAGCATGGTACAAAGGTAGGAAAGGTTATGGCAAAGGTTATGTTCATAACAAAGGCAAAGGTAAAGGTAAAGGCAAGAAAGGTGGAAAGGATTTCGGAAAAGGATTCGGATTTGACGGTAAAGGCAAAGGTAAAGGAAAAGGTTTTGGAGGTTTTGGCAAAGGCAGAGGTCGAGGCAATTGGAAAGGTCGAGGTAGAGGATTCAGAGGTTACAACGGTTACAAAGGAAAAGGCAAAGGTCGAGGAAAAGGTTTCTACAGGCCCAAAGGAAAAGGTAAAGGAAAAGCTCAAGCAGCTACAGGAGTTTGTCACTATTGTCACAAGTACGGACACTTTGAAGCACAGTGTAGACAGAAGCAACGTGACATGGGTTACCAAGCGAGGAACATAGACCTAGAGAACCAGAGTGAACAGGCAAGCACTACAGGTACCTCTACTCAGGCCCCTTCCTCAAGCAACAAGACCTCAACAAGCCAAAGCCAAACAAGCCAAGGAACACAAAGACCAGTGATTAGGATGGTCTCCATGTATCACATGGGAGACGAGCCCACAAGCTTTCCGGAGGAATTCGAGATGAGTGAAAATTCAGAGGAAATTGAGATTGAGTACTTCGGAAGAGTTTTGCGAGTTGTTGGTGAAGAAGTTCAGGAAGAGAGGAGTGAAGCAGAAGAGTACTGGATTGGTGATGAAGATGATGAGTTTCAGGACTGTGATGAGGTGAGTGATGATGCATGGTGGCAGTGGCATGTAGAAGGAACCCCAGTAGGAATTCAAGATCGTGGATACTACTACGAATGCCCCAACGGATGTCATGGAACACCTTGGCACCCGAACATGCAGGAATGCGAGTATGGATGTCACCATCCTCCCAGGAGGAACAGAGTTGAAAGGTTTGTCCGTGCAGCAAGGAACTCAAGGACTCGAGAAATCGAGGTAGTGCTGGATTCTGGAGCCGACATCTCGTTGGCACCAATGTGGATGAAGAAGTACGGAAGGAAAGCACCCAACACTACTAAGGTGGTTTTGCGAGACGCACAAGGATCTCGTATCAAGGTTTCAGACCAAAGGATCATTGAGGTTGAATTTCGAGACGTTCAAGGAAATATAGTGAAGGTTGAAGAAGTGTTCTTGATTTCATCAGTTGTGCACCCTCTTTTGGCAGTAGGTAAACTGTTGAAGAAAGGTTGGGAGTTCAGAGATGGAACGACTACAGGCACTTTCCTCACAGAAGGAACAACCAAGATCGCGGTGAACTACAACAACAACTCACTTACAACAAAAGCCTTTGTGAGAGCAGTCAACTGGGAAGCAGAAGCTAGACCTATCCCCATATACTTGTGTGAGAACCTGAAGGAACTCATTGAAGAGCAACGTGTTGGTTGGACCAACTGGAGAGACCCTTACCAAGTCCACTACAGCCTAGGAACTTCAGAGCACGTTGATACCTACTTGATGTTTCCACCAGGAAAGTTTGCTTACCGAGCAGTACTTATTGAGGACGACGATCAGTGGTTTCTGTTGCACCACAGCATCATGTTTGAGGAACTTGAGGAACCATTTGGAACAATCTTTGACGGCAGCAAAGAGTATCGAACATTGACGCTAGTATCGCTCAAGGAATTCCCATTGACCCTCATAGGTACACCTAAGGAAGATGAAGATCGCAAGATGTTCGAAGAATACACTGAGGATGCATGGTCAATCAGCATGGATGGTACTACACTCACCAGGTACCACAACTCGTTGAGAAAGACGTTGTTCAATCCTCGAGATACCAACGACATTCCAGTAGATATTGGAAATCTCAAACCAGACAGGTACACTCATGGAGAAGAACCGATCAACAAGGATTTCTTTGAAGATGATAAGTTCTGGACTTTGGATGAGCCTCACAGAGACCCAGAACCACTAGGAGGTTTATCTTGGACAGGACGCAGTGTATTTGAACTCATTACACCAGTGAACCCCAAGGCCAGGAAACCAAAACAGAAGGTTCACCAACTGGAAACGATTCCAGAACAAGAAGAAGAAGAACAGGAAGAGACCTCAGAGGCCCAAGCACCAGCGCACAGGCACGAACTTGCAGGAGAACTGTCATTTACCTTCAACGGTCATGAGTACAACCAACAGAACAGCCTCAAGGCCCTGAAAGAACTTTGCAAGGAACTTGGAGTTTCAAAGTTCGGATCTAAGCAGGACATTCTGAGAAGACTCAGCAGGTCAATCATGGAAGCAGAAAGGCACATGGAGCTTACTTCAGCCCAGAAGAAGTACAAGGAATACATTGAGGCAGAACCCCTCAAGGTACCAAAGCAGCCGAAGCCCAGAGGAAGTTGCAGTACACAATCTCACACACTTGCCTTATGCATCGTGGTGTCCTACGTGTGTAGCATGTAAAGGAAAAGAGTCTCCACATCTTCGTGAGAACCCAGAGAAGGAAAGATCTTCGAGACCAACTTTCTGCATGGATTTCTGCTTCACAGGAACAAGCCATGATGAGGCACCAGCAGCAGTTAGTCTTGTGTGTGTTGATTCTTGGAGTAGGAACATGGTCTGTATCCCTACAGTGGCCCTACAGCATCTAAAGGAAAAGATCTTGTAGAGCACCTTTGTGAAGGAGTCACCTACTTGAGCACTCAGCTAGGATATGGAGCCATCAACTTGAAGGCCGACAACGAAGGAACAATGATGAAGCTGAAGCAGGTAATCCAGAAGCAAAGAGCAGCCTTAGGTCTAGGAACAATCTTGCAGGACGCAGTCAGTGGCCAGAAGGAAACCAACGGCATGGCAGAGAGAGCAATTCAAACCATTAGGCGACAAGGAACTACCTTGATTAGGCACCTGGAACACAAGACAGGAACTTGTATTGCTCACACTCATCCAATCTTCAGTTGGGCTTTCAGGCATGCAGCGTGGACCTTGAACAGGTACCATCGCCATACAGGTACAGGAATGACACCATATGAATGGATGGCTGGACGACCCTACGAGGGCCAGCTTGCGGAATTCGGCGAATCACTTTTGGTTTTGACCAATCGTTCAGGAACACGTTCCAATAGGAAAGGCGACCCTATCTGGTTGAGAGGAGTGTTCTTAGGAAAAACAGATAACAACCGACCCACGGAGCGGAGCGCAGTAATGTTTATCCTGGTCTAGCGAAGCCAAAGGCGAAGCGAACTTGCAGCTTTTCGTTGTCATGTTTCCAAGACATTTTAGCTTTTTATTTTCAATGTCTCACATGCAATGTTTTCCTCAATGCGATTTTGAATCATGTCACGCCGGTGGTGATGCTCAAGCTGTGTTCGCTTAGCAAGAAAAATTTTTGAGGGGCTCTCTAGAGGCTTGTAGCTTTGCGTCTAACAGGCCCGAGTCCTCCGTAATCCGGTGTTGCTCTTAGAGCACCGTGCAAGAGCCTTGCTGGGGCTCGGATGGACTTTCGCCAGGCCCTTGAAGCGGGATCTTCGGCTTCTGCTTCCAGTGACACTCAAGAAGCCATTTCCCAACATTTGTACGACCTTTCATTGCAAGTCGCTTCTCTTGAACAGCAGTTGCGTGCCGTCCGTGCAGAGCTCAGCGACGTCCAGCGCGAGCTCCGGGGCCTGGAAACTGAAAGGTACCAACATTCCCTCCGCCTGGGGTGGTTGGAAAGGCTTGTGCAGCGATTGCATCAGGTGTTTCGCTCCGAGTCTTAAGCTTCTTTTGCGGGGGATGAGTGCTGAAGCTTTTTATCCAGATGAGGGGGCCGTCTCGCAGTCTGTGGAATCAGGTCAGCAGGTCCCTCTGTCTGCCATACCTGCCAGCCCAATATCTCCGCATTCGGCTGTGGTCGAGGGCACACCTGATCAGGGTCCCTTAGCGGCCTTCATGAGCAGCCCCGTCGAGGGCGATGATCTTACTGAGGAGCAACTGGGGAGCCTGATGTCTCGCGAGGACACACAACTTCCCCCTGACGACGACCCGACTGCAGGCCGTTTGGAACAGCAGCTTGCAGGCTTCATTGCCTACGGCGGCAGTGCAGGTGATTGGCATGCCATGAACTCAGGCTTCATTCTTGCAAGGCATTCCCGTCAGGCGATGCCGTGGGAAAGAGTGACGAGGCCCCGCTTGGGGCCCGGCTTCATGTTCCAGGAGCCGTTGCTAGGTCGCTTCGACGGTCTTAGGAGGGCGGCGATCCCCGCCCCTGCAGCAGGGCCGTGGGCATGGGTGCCCAAAGGAACTTACGAGGCCAGGCGACTTCTCGCAGCAAGGTTTGCCAAAAGCGATGACATGCTTAGGCTTACCGCACTTAAGAAAATTCGGCTCATCGTGCTTTTCTTCCCGGATGACTCGGAGCTTGGAAGGAACCTTGTGGGTTCTGCAGGCTCCCTGGTGGAGGAATCCATGCTGACCTCGACCATCGAGGACACCTTTTCAGGCAGAGCCGCCAGCACCCTTCTGAAGCGTGCCTCAGATTTCTCAAGGTTCGCCAAGTGGATCGTAGCTAGCAAAGGGCGCCCTCTGGCGCCTTCCGAGAGCGAGTTGTACGCTTATATGCTTCACTTGCGACGGGAGAAAGCAGGAGCCACTGCCGGCGAGTCTTTTCTCAAGGCCTATAGGTTCTTTGTGCACTTGACAGGGGCTGCGCAAGGCTCCAGGATTTCCCCTCGTGTGCAGGGAGCAGCCAAGGCGATGTCCATGGCCAAACGGCCGCTCTGGCAAGCACCGCCCCTTCCGGTGGAGGCAGTGCGGCTCTTGGAAGAATTCGTCCACGACTCTGAGGATTATGCCAGGGCTAGCATAGCAGGGTTCATTCTTTTCTGCCTCTACTCCTCGGCTCGATGGTCGGATGCAGCTCGAGGGACTGACTTGAGCATTGACGTGGCAGGTAACGGGCTTGTCCTTCTTGAGTGTTCGACAAAACATTACAAGACGAAGGCCAAGGACCGAAAGGATACCGTGCTGCCTTTGATTGCACTGGGCAGTGGCTTAACTCAGCCCTCGTGGGGACGTGTCTGGATGCGCAAGAGGGCCCTGGCAGGGCTACCGGACTGTGCCGTAATCATGCCGGCCATGTCGCCGGGAGGGAACTTTCTAGGAAGGGCCATGACGGCTGCGGAGGGTTCCTTGTGGCTTCGTGAGTTTTTGCACTTGCAGGGTTTCACGGGAGATCTTGAACAGTACAGCTCGCACAGCCTGAAAGCAACCGCCCTGTCCTGGACGGCCAAGAGCGGGACCATGACCTACGAGGAGCGCCTTACTCAGGGGCATCATTGCAGTCCAAAGCACGGCATGGCTCTCCTGTACTCGAGAGATGCGCTTGCAGAAATCATAGTGAAGGTGGCCAAGGTCGTGAGTGCTGTGAGCAGGGGAGTGCTTAGTCCCGACCTCCCGCGAGCCGAGAGAGTCGCAAGAGCTCTGCATGGCGATCCGGCCGATTTTGCGCATCTTCCTGAGACGACGGCTGAGGATTTGCCGGCCGAAGAGCCTCAGGATGAGAACAACTCCGAGGCTGGGTCCGACATAACAAACCTCGGCGGCCTCGAAGTGGACCTGGGAGCACCGGCCCCGGAGGAGGTCCGTCCTCGGCTTAGCAGCACGTTCTCGGGAGAGACCTACATGCACGTCTTGAGTGGAGTGGTGCATAAGTTGGTCAACCCCGGAATTTTTAAGTGCGGCAGGAAGGTCACGGCGAACATGCGTTTGATGGGGCCCGAGGAGGCTCAGGAGAATGTCTGCCAGCAGTGCGCAGCTTGAAGAAAAGAGGATGTGCTCAGTTGATCTTTTGCTGATTTGCGACGTCGTGCCTATGCCATTTGAGATGAGGGTGCTCGGGCCGATTGAGATCAGTTAGAGTGTTTCTTGCTTCGGAGCACAAAACCGGACTGGGAAGTGTCCGCAGTCTTTTGGCTGGGAGTTGCCAAACTGGGGCGAATCTCCCGCGCGGCCTGGTGAGCACCCAAGCTTGAACTTAGCGGGAGTTTGATTGGGGGCTTTGAGATTGCAAGAACCCCCGTGGTCGGCTGCCTTTGCCGGCCTGAGTCATGAAAAATACTATTGGAACGCGACCGGCTGGGATCGCCGGTTCACGAAGGCCGCCTGTGATCGGTGGCGAAGAAGTGTGAATCCGAGACAAACTCGACCCACGGTTGACTTCGCCGTGGGTGAGAACCTCGAAACCTGTATCCTCACCTGCCCAGGTCTCATGGCCGGACTTGAATCGGTGCCTGCCTTCACCGACCGAGCAAAGCAGATCGGCATCAGCGAGGACCTTCTGAAGAAGCTCCTTGCTAAGAGCTTGGACACCTTCGGCAAGCTAGCTTTCGTGTGCTCGAGCAAACCTTCCAGCGGGGATGACACTCCTCTCTTCGAAGCCCTGAAGACTCTGATCGGGAGTGAGGTTCCAGTGGAACAACATATGGTGATCAGGAGATTGTGGTACGAGAGCCACGCCCACGCCCTGGTTGACTTGGAATCGAGGGCTTCGAGAACAAGTGATACAAGCCCCCGCGAGCTTCCGTTGGCTGAACGCCTAACACGCTTGAAACGCCAAAGGGGCGAGCTTAAAGGCCTCGAGATGGATATCCACACAGAACCTGGACACGGCCTTGTGGACCGCGTCCAGGCCATGCTCGATTCTGCACAAGTGCTGCACATCGCGCCGGAGAAGTGCATTTCCCGCCATGACGAAATCCTGGGTGAGAAGACGGAACAAAAGATCTCTTTGGGAGCCGACGGGAACATCAAGGTCACGAAGCAAGCCTCGAGCCTCCGTTGCGAGACTACCGGCGAGCTCAAGCTTCGCCGGTGCTTCCTGCGCCGGGCCTTAGCATTCGATCAAGTAGGGCTCGCCTCCTTCACTGCATTGGAGTCTTGGCACAACCGCATGTTCCAGGCTCTGCTTGATGTGCCTCCGGCAGGTTATCGCTACACTACCGTTCAGCAGCTGCTTGCAGCTGACCAGAAGCTTTGGCAGGTGGTGGCCCAGGAGAGCCGAGGTGACATCGTCGTCGGGGTCGGAGCCCCGGCCCCTCTTGACAAGCACATAGCCGCTGCTGCAACCAATCAGTTTGTCGTGTCATGCTTGACTCACCTGCCCAAGCCCTTGGAAGCTCCCGCTCCCACATGGCTGCCAAACAAGCCCGGTAAAGGATTCGGCAAGAAGGGGGATAAGGGAAACAAGGGCGGAGGCAAGGGCAAGGGCAAGCAAAACCATAGCCAATCCGGTGCGGAAGCCGCCCCGACAACCTCCTTGAAGGAGCTGCTCGAATCTCTGCCAGAGGGCTGTGTGCGAGCCACTGATGAAGGTCGCTTCATCTGCCCTTTCTACAATAAGGGCATCTGCCGATTCCAGAAGCGCAAGTCGTGCCGGTTCGGGAAGCATGTGTGCAATTTCAAAGGCTGTGGGGCTGAGAGGCCGTACATCGAGTGCAAACATTGACTATCCGCAGGCGAGGCAGCCAATGACAGTTCTCCAAATTTGTGTTCGGGGGCTTCAAGTGAGCCCGAAGTCTTTGCCAAACAACTTTTGCAGCAGAGTGAGCCCATATCAGCCTCGCAGGTGACCGCTTTGTTTGACGCGTTGCCACACGACCAGTGCGATCGGAGTGCTTCGGGTTTTTCCTTCTCTGCAGGACTCTACTCACGAGTCCAAGTGGGCCTCCGCAAGGCCTGCAAGCTGTTTCCACTTTCTGTGCAGGCGGTGAATAAGTTTGTAGCTCATTTGCTTGACGGCGCAGTTTACACGAGTTTTGCCATATTTTCCAGAGTACAGACCCGGGAGCACCGGGACAAGCAGAATGCCTTTTTGCCAAACATAGTGATTCCTTTGACTGCATTCACTGGGGGGGCCATCAAGGTCTTGGAACCCAACCGCGAGATCGACCTTGAGGTTTCGAAAGGACCGGTGCAATTTTGTGCTAGGCAGCACCCGCACTCAACTTGTCAAGCGCACGGGCGACGAGCCGTGCTTGTGCTCTTTTCCCTTAAAGCAGCTTCGCATGCTTCTGCCGATGATCAGCTTTGCTTGAAACGTTTGGGCTTCCCTCTGCCCACTCCGCGACAGCTCAGCTCCGTCGAAGTCTGCAAATCCGAGCCTATTTCCTTGGGTGAAGCGAAGCAGCGCCTCTTGCCGTTTCCAGACAAACCTCAAACCGGCAGTGACCCGGGTGCCCTGGGAAAGCCGACTCACGAAAGTCGTCCGCCGTCCATGGTAGAGTGCTTGGCCTGTCGTGGTCCCTTAGCAGCAGAGGCCCTCCTCACCGGATGGGACGCGATTCCGGTAGGTAAAGGCCCCCACGATCCCCACGGCTCGCCTATGTTGCATTTGGATCTCTCTGAGGAGGAAAACGTGCAGGCACTTCTCCGATTTGATTCGTCGGCAGCTGTTGATTGGTGGCACGGGCACCTCTTCCTCAAATCCTGTGTTCGGTTGGATCGGGGATCTTCCAAACAACCTTTGCGGAGAGCTGACTGCATTTTCGGTTGCCCTAAACTTGCCCCTCGAGCCCAGGACCTGGTGCACCGTGACAACAAGGTTTGCAGGGCCCTTGTTTCAGCCTTGCAACGAGCTCATCAAACCGGAGCCCTCGTCTCACTCATCGGGCCTGCCAGGAGCTGGGTTTGGAGCCTCCTAGCGAGCACTGTGAAATCCACCCAATCGAAAGACTTCATTGACTGGTTCTTCACCCTGGAAGACCAGGAGCTTGACACTTGCATGTTCGGGTCGCCTTTTCTTACCTCACTCAAGGTCAAAGCCACGCCCGGAGCTTTCCCGCAGATCTCTGCTACGTGTGACAAATCACATAAGCATCAAGCTTGGCTGCCTTCGCCGGCCGGTGGCACCTTCAACGATGCTTCCCTGCCCCATGGTTTGTGCCAACGCCTGTGCGAGTGTGCCACCAAGCTCGTCACCGGATCAACTAAGCACCGTGCAGCAGGCCGCTGCCGTCAGCTCCGGGCTGCTGTCAGGGCCGCCGCGGCCAATCAGTCTCATTTCACGCCACCCCTAATTCCTGAGTTTCGGGTGGTAACCCCTTTGTCCCAAGTGCCTTCGAATGCTGATTTCAAGATCTTGGACAAAGTCGGCTCGACACCGGGGGAATTGGATGAGCCGGATAAGCGGTTTAGGCTTAATGGTTCTCCCCCTAAGTCCTCGGCTCCCCGAGTAGGTGCAGTGGCTGGTGTTTACCACACCATGGAAGAGCACCTTCGTCTTGCCTCAAATTTGTGCAGTCCAGCTGATACAAGCGAGAGGCTTCCAGATCAGATCAGGCGGAACATTTTCGCCATGCTGACCGAAGGACCCGTGGCGATCTCAAAGAAAAGGCTTCTCGCTCTTCAGCAGCTGAACCGAAGAGTGCAGGAGCTTGCAGATGAAGAAAGAACGCTTCGCGAGAGCATGCACCCCGATGTTGAATCCGTGACCAGGGGGAAAGCGATCTCCTTGTTCAGGGAACTGCTTGAGGAAACCGCCTTTGCAGACATGTCCGTAATCGATTTGCTTGTGAAAGGCGTGCCACTTGTGGGCCAAGAGCAAGACTCGGCCCTCTTTGCCAAACGGCCGAAGCCGCAGGAGATCAGCCCGGACCAACTGCGGGCCCAGTCAGCTCTCAGGAGGGACGTTCTACAGCGCACGCGAAAACTCGTCTCTCAGGAGGACTACGCCGCCATGCGGGCGGAGACGGACGAAGAGGTCAAAGCTGGTTTCCTGAGTGGACCGTACTCTTCCGAGTCCGAGGTCAGTAAAGTGCTGGGGACCACAAACTGGTCTCTTTCGCCCCGCTTCCTCCTGAGGCAGGGAGAGGACGCAAAGATTAGGATAATAGATGACTTCAAAATGTCAGCTGTTAACCGTGCCTTCGGATCTTCATCGTTCCTCGAGTTGCAGGACACGGACTTCGCAGTGGGTTTGCTTAGATTCCTTTCGAGGGTTCTTCAGGATCGCTCCCGAGTAAGGGTGCCTCTGCTTGATGGCTCGGTCTTGGAAGGCAACTGGGCGCCTGAGATGCTGTCGGCCCCTCCCCTGTTGGGCAAGACGCTGGATTTGAGCAAGGCCTATCGTCAACTGGCAATCCACCCTGACTGCAAGGAGTTCTCAGTGCTGGGTTTCCCTACGCCCGCTGGTGGCTGGGAGTACTACATCACGAGGAGCCTCCCGTTTGGGGCCGGCGCGAGCGTCTTCGGGTTTAATAAGGTTGCCCTAGGGGTTCTGCACATCATGACAGTGAAGTTCATGGCAATCGCCACGGACTTTTACGATGATTACACCATCTACGAGTTTAAGCCTGCTGCTTCCTTGCTGGATAAAGCCCTCATGCGGCTGCTGGACATCCTGGGCTGGACCTTCGCGCGCTCCGGGCGCAAGTTTGTGCCTTTTGCCGAAAAGGTAACTTCCTTAGGTGTAACCTTGGGGCTTGAGGAAATTTGGCAAGGAACCTTGACTGTGGAGAACAAGGCGGGCAGACTTGAGCGCATCGTTCAGCAGCTGAAGCGGATTTCGCAAGGAGACGAGATCACCCGATCAGATGTGGCTTCCCTACACGGCCTGCTCAACTTTGCCGGGGGTTTGATCTTAGGGTTCGAGCTTAAGGCTACCTCGCGTATGCTGTCGCGAGCCCTGACAGGCCCATTCCGAGGCAACACAACAGAGTTGCAGCATGCTTGTGCGTTGGCCTTGGACGTGTTGTCGCAATGTCGCCCCAAGCGGTGCCCTGCATCGGTGAAGCCACCCATCATCCTGTACACCGATGGGGCATACGAGAAAGGCGTTGGGACTTGGGGCGCCGTCATTGTAGATGGGGTCACCGGAGCTCGGTGGACCTTTGGCGGGACCGTCTGCCAGCAGCTCAAAGACCTCTGGGAGCGGCAGGCCGGAAATCAGATCATTTGCCAAGTTGAGGGTTACGCTCTTGCAATTTTGATCTTCGGTCTTAGGGGTTTCTTGAAAGGCAGGTCGGTCATAGCCTTCATCGACAACGAAGCATGCAGATATGGCTTCATCAAGCGGTACTCGCCATCCTTGAGCCTTCTTCGCTTAATCTCGTTGGTGGCGCTGTTGGAGGGGTCTCTCGAGGCCCTACTTTGGTTCGAGCGAGTGCCCTCAAAGAGTAACCCTGCCGATCTCCCGTCACGGGGAGCTTTCGAAGAGGCTTGCAAACGCTTCGCAGTTGAGAACAAAGGTGACATCGCATTGACCCCTACGATGCTTGATTTCCTTTGTGCTGCTGACTACAGTGCTCATACGGCTCAGGCAATCTTGACCTCCACGCGACTGGAGGCTGACTGGACATGCTCAGCTTTGCAATGAACCAGGGCCAGTGCAGCTCAGCTCGCGGGACGGGGGAGATGGTTGCTCGTGGATGGCTGCACTTGCCATCGGGGCTGATCTCGCCCTATTGTGCCATCGGACCCGGTGTTTTACCCCCGCTGAAGTCTTAGGAAGAAAAAGAGTGGTCCGAGTGATT
Source organism: Symbiodinium sp. CCMP2592 (assembly GCA_905221615.1). Classification (NCBI taxonomy): domain Eukaryota; class Dinophyceae; order Suessiales; family Symbiodiniaceae; genus Symbiodinium; species Symbiodinium sp. CCMP2592. The sequence continues at coordinate 21,213 of CAJNDT010000104.1, read as the reverse complement.
GCAAGCTTGATTCACATGTCCGAAGATTTCTCAGATTATGATTGCGAATAAATTTTTATTGATCGCGATATCTTTGATTATCCCAAATACCTATTTTGGGAAATACAACCTGCAAGGAGACCAGAGAAACGACCCACGGAGCGGAGCGCAGTAATGTTTATCCTGGTCTAGCGAAGCCAAAGGCGAAGCGAACTTGCAGCTTTTCGTTGTCATGTTTCCAACACATTTTGGCTTTTTATTTTCAACGTCTCACATGCAATGTTTTCCTCAGTGCGATTTTGAATCATGTCACGCCGGTGGTGATGCTCAAGCTGTGTTCGCTTAGCAAGAAAAATTTTTGACCTCCCACCCACCCGGCATTGGTTCAATACGGTCTTTGTTAAACTGGGGGAGATGGTTGCTCGTGGATGGCTGCACTTGCCATCGGGGCTGATCTCGCCCTATTGTGCCATCGGACCCGGTGTTTTACCCCCGCTGAAGTCTTAGGAAGAAAAAGAGTGGTCCGAGTGATTGCAAGCTTGATTCACATGTCCGAAGATTTCTCAGATTATGATTGCGAATAAATTTTTATTGATCGCGATATCTTTGATTATCCCAAATACCTATTTTGGGAAATACAACCTGCAAGGAGACCAGAGAAACTCTTCATTACATGGCACATGGACGGCATCAAGACAAGCCGCAGCGCAAAACGCTGTTTGGAACATTTCGACATCAAAGGAATAAGCAGCGTAGGAATTCATACTTGGGAAGTCAAGCACACTACCCTTACGACCAGGAACATCCCAAGGAAGAACATCCCAGGACCACTTGCAGAGGCACCACCGATCATGGATGGACCCGGAACTAAGGAACAGATTGCTCAGGAATTGGCACCTTCGGCGCCATCAGGACCGGTTGTCATCCAAGGCGGGGACCCTGCAGGAAGATCAGGACCTACTAGGTCAACTTATCTAGAGAACAAAGCCAAGCAAGCACAAAGCAAAAGGAAAGCAGAAGAAGAACTCGAGCAAGAGTATCTTGATGAAAACCAAGATGAAGCAGCATCGGACCCAACGTCTTCGAGCAGTAGCAGCAACAAGGAAATGGACGCAGCCTCAGAACCAGAACTTATTCCAGACAGTGCAATGGCCAGTGAACTACTGTCAGCTAGAGGACCGGCACCGCTTATAGGAAGCAAGAGTTTGAAGATGTAGGAACAGGTTCCAAGATTCCGAAGATAGATTCTCCCAAGAAAAGGTACCCTCCGTTCAACGTAGGAAGAGTTTACGAGCACAACGACGAGGAACTACCTGAAGCAGAACCAGGTACAGAAGACATTTTCTGGGAAGATTCTTACTCAGACATTGGCGACTCAGATGGTGAAGAAGATATCTTCAAAAGCGAGGACTCAGGACCTCCAGAAGTCCCAGAGGCACAGTTGCAGGAACTGGACCGCGAGGCGATGATCACGGAGATCAACAGACTCACAGAGATGAAGGCATTGGCAAGGAAACCCTTGGAAGAACTTGAGAGAGAAGAACCAAGAGAGAGAGAAGAAGAAGAGAGAGACCAAGGAACAAAGTGGCTCACAACGAAGTTTGTTTTTGACTGGAGATTTAGGAACGGCAGATGGATGCGTAGAGCCAGGTTAGTGGCTAGAGAGTTTCGAGGTGTAGAAGTCAGGAATGACACTTTCAGCCCAGCTACAAGCGCGTCATTGGTGAGACTTATCCCTATCTTGGGATTACAACAGGAACATGCCCTGTACTCGATTGACGTCAAGGACGCATTTCTACAGGTACCACAGAGAACCCGTTGCGCATGTCAATTCCCAAAGGAGTATGTGGATCTGTTTGGCGACCAAGATCCTAACTGTAGGAATGAAGGTTTGTTACTGCTTAGAGTACTTCCAGGACAGCGAGATGCAGCACTTCTTTGGAGTGACCATTTTGCAGGAACACTTAAAGAGCAGAACTTTGATAGGTGCATTGCGTGCCCTACCTTGTTTCGTGATGATAGGAACAGCATACTTGTTGTGCATGTGGACGACATTCAAGCAGCAGGGAAAACCAGGCACCTAGAGCCCAAGCTAGGAAAGCTAGGAGAGACCTACGAACTGAAGGTTGAAGGCCCCTTCTTGACAGAACAGGAACTTGAAGTAGGAGAGTCACATCAAACCATCAGATTCCTCAAAAGGAAATTCAGCTACCACAATCATGAGCTGCATATCACGAGTGACCCGAAGTATCTAGTGAAGCTCAAGGAAGAACTGAAGCTTACCAGTAAAGCCTCAAAGCCAACTCCTTGCACTCAGGAATCGCAGGAACAGGACAACACCCAAAGTCTGAACCAGGAACAAGCGGCATCGTTCAGGAAATGCGTTGGCATACTTTTGTATGTCAGTCAGGATCGCCCTGATGTACAATTTGCTGTGAGAGGATTAGCCTCAAGAATGCAGGAACCTTCGCATGGTTCTTGGAAGCACCTCGTTCATCTAGTGCAGTACATGAGCAAGACTGAAGGATACCATTTAGTTTACAGGAAAACGCCCCGAGGACTCAGCAACCTCCATGAGTCCATCAGGAACGGAAACTACGACTTTACAGGAACACAGCCCAAGGAACACCATCTCTTGGAAGTCTATAGCGACTCAGATTGGGCAGGAAAGAAGGACACTAGGCGCTCAACATCTTCAGGAATTGTTTGCTTAGATGGCCAGTGTATCTATTCCTTTTCTAGGAACCAGAAGTCAGTCAGCTTGAGCAGTGGTGAAGCAGAGTACTACGCAGGAGCTAGCGCGGCATCGGATTCTATATTGTTGAAGGAAGCAGTAGAATTCTTGACAAGGAAAATCTGCAAGGTACACTTATACATGGATTCTTCAGCAGCTAGAGGCATCATTACAAGGCAAGGTGTAGGAAGAGTGAAGCACCTCCAGATCAGGACCCTTTTTCTACAGGACCTCCACAAGCAAGGAACAATCAGTGTGCACCCTGTAGGAACCAAGGAAAACACAGCCGACATAGGAACCAAGCCCCTTTCAGCGAAGCGCATTAGATTACTGTTGCATTGGCTAGGTTTCCAAACAGGAGAGAACGAACCAGTAGGCCGAGAAGAGCTCAAGGAACACAAGGCCCAAACACAAGCCAAAGCAGTTGTAAGGATGATTAAGAGCCCAGGAACTTTGTCGTTTGCAGCTTTGTTGTTTGCAGGTATTTCAGGAATTTCAGACAGTCTTCAAATTCAGAGTTGCAAGGAACAAAGTTTTGAGAGTTGTTTTCTTCAGGAAGAGTTTCAGCCAGAGTTTCAGGAACATGTTTTCTGTTGTGCAAGTGCATGTGCACAGGACGGCATGTGCAGTGACACGAGTGCATGTGAGCTAGGAAAGTCTGCAGGAACAGCGCATGAAACCTCATGTTTTGAGATGCTTTCACAGCTCAAGGAATTCTGCGAAACACTCGCGGAACGCTCAGGCGTGCAAGGAATAGTCAAGCCAGTAGCAGAAGGTCAAGGAACCTCAGCCTCAGCCATGGAAGCTAGTGCCAGCTCTTCCCGAAGCGGAAGTGAAGTTCTCAAGGAACTTGAAGCACTAAAGGAAGCCGCCACAGAACTAAGGAAAGCAAGCGCAGAAAGGAACGAGATCGCAGAGTCGATCAGGAAGAACACAGAAGAGTCGGCGCGATTGCGCAAATCCCAGGAACACGTGGCTGGTTGCGTGAAGTCCCTGACAGGACAAATTCAGGACGTCAAGTTTCAGGTTCAGGAAATGGCCGAGCAGAACGAAAGAGACCGCACAGAGGCCAGAGAACGCATGGACTATGTCTTCGAGACGTGTGACAGCTTGAAAGAGCAGGTACAGAACCTGGTGAACGACTTCTACGTGGAGCAGGAAGAAGACGAAGAAGAACAAAGAGAAAGAGAAGCCAAGGACAGAGAAGCAGAAGCAGAACTACGTCGTGAAGGACATGGACCAGGTACAGCACCGTCGAGAGCTACGTCACCTACCTCCCAGGATAACAAAGGAGAAGAGGACATAAGGAACTGGTCAGACAAAGGCTACTTTGAGACACTTCAGGAAGACGACGAGGACCACGACTACTTCGGCGAGAACGAGAACGAGACCTACGTGGACAGCTACGTTGGAGGAGATCCCGGGGAGTACCCCGAAGGAGCAGAGGAAGCAGAAGCATCAGCAGCAGCAGCAGAAGAGGAAAGCGAAGAAGCAAAAGAAGAAGCAAGGAAACGGAAGATCAAGGAGATCAATGCCAAGAGCAAAGCAAGGCTTGAGGAAATGGAGAAGGAAAAGAAACTTTTCCCGTACCCCTACGACTACAGCAACGAGTGGAAGGAATACTCTGAGAACGGCTCGATCTACCGAGAGCACAGAGTTACAGGAGAGAAGCAGTGGATCGACAAGGACTACACGTACAAGCACGAGAAAGGAACAAAAGGAAAGGAGAAAGGCGCAAAAGCAGGAAAAGGAAGAGGAAAGTCAAAGCAGCGAGCAGAAAGCGCAGGATTTCAACCTCGAGATGAAGAAGATCGCAAATACTGGGCAGAACAGGACAGGATCTCAAAGGAACAGCAAGAGGCAAGAGCAGCAGCAGAGGAGAAGAAGAAGGCAGCAGAGGAGCAGATTGCCAAAGCAAGGTTGATCTTGGAAGCGGCAGCAGAAAAGCAGGAAAGAAGAGACAAAGAAGCAGCAAAGCAGGAAGCAGCCGCAGCCGCAGAGAGAATGCGAGAAGTTGAAGCAGCAGCAAAGGCCAAAGCAGAAAGAGAAGAAAGAGAGAAGAAGGAGACAGCCGCAGCAGCAGCCAAAGCAGAGAAGGAGAAAGAAGAGGAAGCAGCCGCAGCAGCAAGAGAGGAGAAGGAAAGAAAGGAACAGGAGAAGAAGAGAAAGGAGAAGGAAGCAAGAAAGAAGAGAGAGGAAGACAAGAAGGAAGCATCGGCATACATTGCCCGAAAGGAAGCAGAAAAGAAGGCAGCAGCAGAAGGAACGTCAGGATCAGGAGAAGTGGAACCGAGACGTGAAGAAGAAGACAGGATGAAGAAGTTGGAACAGATGATGGAAGAGATGATGAAGGAACGCAAGGAAGACAAGGAAAGGATTGCAAGCCTCACACAGGAGCTTGAGAGCAGAGGATCAGCAGCCGGGTCGCAGGCACCCACAGAGCCAGACACAACACCAAGCAAGGAGCAGGAAAAGCCAGAAGGAAGAGAAGAAGGAAAAGGAAAGGAAAAGAAGGAAGGACAGGAGCCACCAAGCGTGACAAAGCACAAGCCAGGAAAGCAGGAACAGGAAGACGAGGAACTTTCCGCCAAAGGACCAGTGAACGAAGCGTCGTACTTGAAAGGAAAAGGAAAAGGAGAGTTTGAAGGAAACTGGTTTGCAGTTTACAGCTTTCAAGGAAAAAGTTACCAGTGGAAGTGGAACGAAGCCCGAGGACAATGGTACTGGTACTCAGGATCAAAGGAAACAGGTTGGAAAGCAGGAGGAAAGGACAAGCAAGGAAAACAGAAGTGCAAGGCACAGGCACAGCAGCGTGCAGCATGGCTCAAGGAACAGCTAGACGAGCAGAAGGAAGTCACCCAGGACAGCGAAGAAGAAGAAGCAGGAAGCAAAGAAGTGAACTTCCAGTGAAGTAAAGGAACAGCGAGCAGTACTGAGGCCAGAGAGCCGAGGAAAGAGCAGTGAAACAGGACACAGGAACCGTGGCACAGCCCTTTTTGTTTCTGTGGTGATCTAAGTAAGTTCAAGGAACAGTTTTTGTACAGTCAAGCAACCTTGGAGAGGATTGCGAGTGAACGGAAACGTTTGCGTAGAGGAACAACAGTTGTTTTCGAGTAGAAAAGAAAGTCGTGCAGGTACTGTCTTGTAAAGGAAAGAAGTGTCGAAGCCAGTTTGGTAAGGAACTTACCGGCACTAACTTCGAAGGCGGGGTGTTAAACATTCCACCTGTGACAGTACACCTGCAGGAACTACAGTGCTAATGCATAGGAACAGCCGACACGCATACGCGACGTGCCAGGCTCGAGACTACCAGGACACACTCCGCTGACAGGAAAAGTGTCCGCCCTTGACAGTGAGTAGGAAAGCTTAGTAAAGCCCGTTCTTTAACAAAAACCCTAAACCCGACAAAGGTCATAGACTGGGCGGGCGGGTAGGGCGAGAGCGTTGAACCTAGGCGCACACCACAATACACGTCTCGCGTGGTGGTGTGCGCGGAGCATCGACACACCCTAAACCCTAAATTTTAGAAGGCGCAGGCGCCAAGATGCGACAGCGTAGGTTGTTGGTTTGACAGTAGAATGGAAGCAGAAAGCACGAAATTCTCCTACGAAAGCCCGAAATCCTCTCCACGAAGGCCCGGAAGTTGGCACAACCCAGTAGGAGAATTTAAGTAAATTGGAGGATGGACCCCCGACAAAAGGTTTCAGTAAATTGAGGTAATATGGCCCTGTCAAGGCACTGGAGGACATCAGATGGCAAGCTTTGTGAGCCATTTTGCCTGGAGGCCAGCAAAAAAAGATTTTCTTCAGCTGACAACCAGCCACCAACAGCCTCCTGGGGCAAGCTTTGCGAGCCATTTCGCTTGGAGGCCAACAAAAAAAGATTTTCTTCAGCTGACAACCAGCCAGAAAAAGCCTCCTGGGGCAAGCTTTGTGAGCCATTTCGCCTGGAGGCCAACGAAACAAGATTTTCTTCAGCTTACAACCAGCCACAAACAGCCTCCTGGGCAAGCTTTGTGAGCCATTTCGCCTGCAGGCCAACAAAAAAAATGTTCTTCAGCTGACAACCAGCCACAAAACAGCCTCCTGGGGCAAGCTTTGCGAGCCATTTCGCCTGGAGGCCAACAAAAAAAGATGTTCTTCAGCTGACAACAAGCCACAAACAGCCTCCTGGGGCAAGCTTTGCGAGCCATTTCGCTTGGAGGCCAACAAAAAAATGATTTTCTTCAGCTGACAACCAGCCACAAAACGGCCTCCTGGTGCAAGCTTTGTGAGCCATTTCGCCTGCAGGCCAACAAAAAAAGATTTTCTTCAGCTGACAACCAGCCACAAAACAGCCTCCTGGGGCAAGCTTTGCGAGCCATTTCGCCTGGAGGCCAACAAAAAAAGATGTTCTTCAGCTGACAATTAGCCAGAAACAGCCTCCTGGGGCAAGCTTTGCGAGCCATTTCGCCTGGAGGCCAACAAAAAAGATGTTCTTCAGCTGACAACCAGCCAGAAACAGCCTCCTGAGGCAAGCTTTGCGAGCCATTTCGCTTGGAGGCCAACAAAAAAAGATTTTCTTCAGCTGACAACCAGCCACAAAATGGCCTCCTGGTGCAAGCTTTGTGAGCCATTTCGCCTGCAGGCCAACAAAAAAAGATTTTCCTTCAGCATTAAAAAAAGATTTTCTTCAGCTGACAACCAGCCACAAACAGCCTCCTGGGGCAAGCACAGAGCCACCAAGATCCGGAAGTACGATTTGTTGCGGATAAGAGCGGGCCACACAGAGCCACCAAGACCCGGAAGTACGATTTGTTACGGATAAGAGTGGGCCAGCTGGGGTTCTCGATTCGGTTCCGGGGCCGCATGAGCACACACACGTGTGTAAGCTATGCTGGCCGAACCAAGAGGCTATCTCCGAAGGAGACGCTAGCGAAGGGTCGCTCGCTAACTCGGATGATGACGAGGCCCCCGAGGATCCCGCAGTAGGGTCCGCTAGCAGTCACCCTTGAGCGCAGGGCGTGCTAAGCCGCCGAACTCGCACTCGCACCAAGGCTAGAAAATCTGCGAGGACGGAACTGCATGTCCTCCCCTCTCTGCCTCTCTTCTCCCCTCTCTTCCTCCCTTGCGAAACGCCGCTAGACTTTTGAAGGGGGTGTGCGGGGGGAGGCGCTGGGAAACCGGGGCCGGGCGACCCCTTCTCTGGCCACCCAGGGAACACAGGAGCTGGGAGAGGAGCCAGTGCTTGCGCTAGGTCCGCCCTGCAGGAAGGAGCTCAGGAGCGGAGGAAGGCGCTACGAAACGTGCGGGTTTTGGACCCTAGGCAACAGGGCAACAAAGGAGCTAGGCGCAGGAGCCAGTGACTGTGCTAAACCTCCCTCCACGATAGCCCTCGGCTTCGCTACCTCGGGGTAGCTAGATTTTCTTCGCAGTTTCACCGGATCTGTGCCTAGGGCACCGCTATGGGAGGAACGGGCAAAGACGCCCGAGCGACTTCGCCCCAGGGCAAGGGGGCCGCAGACCCCGCTACGGCCGATGGGTCCGCTAGTGGCGACTGGAGACCCTTGCGGTCTTCGGAAGGCGCTGCGGTTTCGGCCGTCGGAGTGCACCGACGGGTTGCACCGCTATCTCGACAAGCCTCTGCTACAGGAACTGATCGCTATGTCCCACGAGGCGATCGAGAGGCTAGACAAAGAGGCCCCGCCCAGGAAGTGGCTAGGGGCCGGGCTCCGCCAGCAGCCCCGCTGTCAGCTTCCAGCTGGGCGGACCTGTCCCAGGAGGACATCGCTAGCCTGGATGCCGCTACCTTGGGGACGGCCTGACCCTCAAGCAGGGGGCCCAGACAAGGGCCAGAGGCGGCTTGGCCGGCCAGGGGGGCCAGGGGGGGCCAGGGAGGGCCAGGGGGGGCCAGGGGGGGCCAGCGGGGGTCAGGGAGGGCCAGGCGGCGGAAACGCAAAAATAGCAGTTTTTGTCCAAGTCCCCCCTAGGACCGGAACTCTGCTCGCTGAAGCTTCCAACCCCCCCCCCGGGGGGTCCCTTTTTGGGGGTGGCCAAACCAGCCCAGCCACCTCCAGGATTTCGGGCTCCGGGTTTAGAAAAGCTGACGTTGCGCTTTTCAAATGACCCTTATTTCAAGCACGATTGAAATGTCCCTTAAAACGGCCTTGGGTCGTTGCGCACGGGAATGACTGGGACCGAACCGTGCCGGATTGGCTCAAATGATGAATTTCGGGATGTTTGATTGGGATCTTGCCCATGATGTCGCCTGGACCCCCCAAATTTTGCTCATGGATGCATAGGCATGACTGACCTTTTGCGAAACGAGTGCGGGAGAGAAAACCCCTAATCCTGGATGCCCTAAATAAGTTCAACAGCAAACAGTCTTTAGGGTCAGAAATTTCCGAAACTTGCTCTACGTGCGAGTGCATGTGCAGCTGGCAAGATCAGGTCGTCCATGCATGCAGTGCAGGCAAACGCTTCCGTTGATGTCCAGCTGGCTCTGTGTTGCTTGTGCACGGCATGAGCTTTGACACGGGACAGTGCGGGTGCACAGATCAGAGCCGAGCACGTGCAGATCAGACCGATAGATCCGATCGGTAGATCGTGCTGATTATGATAATGTAGTAAGCTTGTGCGCAATCGTGTTTCCCAAGCTTTGACGTGCTTGCTGCATGACTCCCGATCCCCTCGTTGATGGTGCCTTGCTGAATCGAGTGCTTTCGCGGGCAGGACCGGCCTGTCTGGTAACTTCATCTGACAGATTGTAAAATTTCTTAAAACGTATAGACCAGCTATCTCGTCCTCAGGACGTGGCAAGCTCGAGAACTTCGACGAGCTGCTGAAGTCCTTTTTTTCTTGGGAGGACTGTGTGGTCGAGACTGGATTGTGTAGGGCTGATGGGAGTATTGCCTCTGCATGCAGGACCATTGGGTGGGAGATGACGGTTCATTGCAAGGACAGTCCAGCTTGCCAAGATTCCGTTGGTGCGGTGTTGGGTGCAGGCAGCAATTTCTGATTGAAGACGGACTAACTGAGTCTTTTGCAACTATTTGGTCCAGCATGCTCTGAAAAAAACTCCTTTTTAGGACCTGACTAGCTGAATCCTTTGTAACCATAGCTGAGCATTCTATGGGCGGCTCCGAGTTGTTCCTTGTGTTCAGGATGCCTCGTCCAGCGGTCTACAGATCGAAGCTTTGCCGGGTCACACGTGATGATGATGACGATTCAGGTGCCAAGGGATGTCGGCAGCTGTGTGCAAGGTGTTGCTTTGCAGAGGGGCTGAGCTCATTTCCAGACATGTCCGGTCGAGGCTTTGTGCAGTTTGCAGAAAGCATGACATGCATGTGGCATTATTCCGATCCTTCAGCTTTTGTTCGAGCTCCTCCTATGTTCGTTGAGTCAGAGCATGCACATGAGATCGCAAGAGGTGGCAGGGTTTGTGTGCACCTTGTACCCTAAACCCTAAACCCCTAAACCTGTCAGTGTGAGCGCCGAAACCTGTCAACCTTTGGAGCTGCGGTTTTCTTTACAGCCCCGCCATGGCTGCCATCATTCCCGAAAAGGTTCATTTTGAACCAGGTGCTGAGGCGGTGCGTGTGTCAAAGGAGCTGAGCAAGGAGGAATCTTTGAAGGCTGTTGCTTAGAGAAATCGGTCGGGCATTAGAACGGTTTTCGAGATTTTTGAAATGCCCATGGTGCAATCTCAGGCTGGCTTGAATTTGGTCGTGGACCCCAGCGGCAAATTGCTGAATCGGAGAAAGGTGTGCAGCCGCAAGGATGTGATCGCCAATCCGAGAGTGCCCCATTTGCACCTATATCTAGATTGCTTCCGAATTAAGAAACAGTCCTCAAATTGCAGAAGTGTACAAGGTCATTGCTGCAGCGATGAGAGGAAAGTTGCGGTCGCGAAAGCGACAGAGCGCATACGTGTATTCCGATGGCATCTTGCACTTCATGAATAATGAGAAGCTTTTGCCGAGGGGAGTGCTGATTACAGCGCCATCAGTTCAAGATTGGGCCATGAAGACGGGTCATGCTGTCCGCAAGCTTGTATCTTGCCTGGGATCCAAATTTTCGGTGATTGATCTCAATGAGTAGACATGCCAATGTTGATTCGGAGGGGCTGTTGGTTTGCGGCTGAAGTTGAGGTGACCAAATTCAAGCACCTTGCTCGCCGTGCCCGATCATCGCACCAAGCCCAGCTCCGAGAGCTCAAGAATGAGTTATCTGGGCTTCTTAAGGACGTTGAATCTTGGCATTTGGGTTGCAGTTTCCGATTGAGTTCCAGTGGATGAGAGGCTGAGCCGTGTTTGCAGCTTCACATGCAAGGATTCGGAGTCGGAGGATGAGGACGAGGGCAACGAGAGTGACGAAGACGACAGCGAGGCTCTGTCCAGCTTGGCTGACCATGATAAGGATTCTGCTGCTTCTAGACGGCATTTTCGGTTCAGGTTTGCATTTGATTGCCAGCTTCAAGATCAGCTGGGTTCATGCTAAGGTTGCAAGTTCCAGCTGCTCTGTTGCCACCCCGCCTTTGCACATCCCGAGTCTGAGTGGTGAGATGCAGAAACTTTGGCTGAATATGTATTGATTTGTCGACCGTGCTTGCATTCAAGCTACATTGTCTTCTATGTCCATTATCATGTGTCCGAGGCAGGTCTTGGCCAAGCTGCAGAAAGCCAGTCGACGTGAGCAGCCAGATCTAGAAGCAGCAGCCGAGCGACAGGCTTCCGAACCTGTTGCTCCGGAAACCAAGAAGAAGCCTAAGAAGGTCAAGGGTCAGATTGAGGAGAAGCTGTTTCCTGAGAAGGATTCTTGTCCGAACCATATGAGAGTCAGTTTGTGTCATGCAATATGCAATCTAGTGCTGGAATCTTGCTCACTATATGCAGGTTATGGACAGTCTTCGAGGTTTGATGAATGCAGAGCCCGCGAAGCCGTTCCTGCCGAGTGTCCAGCTTCCAAGTTGCATATTGACCGGTGTTGACTCCTGCATATGCTGTGTTTATGTGTGCACCATGGGATTGGGGGGGCAAACACTGTTGACACCATTGAGGTGGGCCAAGGATGATGTGACTGGCCCGGAAGGTGATGAAGCAGAGCAGAGCAGCAAGAAGAAACCCCCCAAAAAATCAAAAAAGAAGCAGCAGAAGAACAAGGAGATCAAGAAACCGAACAAAGAGATTGAGAAGGAAAACGGGGGCTCGAACAATGGCAACGCAGAGGAGCCGCACGCGATCACCCGCATGAAGAAGAACATGGCGCCCGACTGCTTGTATGTCCCTGGATCTTACAAGGAAGCCAGACTCAGGTACATCAATAGAAAGCGAGAGAAGGGATGGTCCTGGAAGGAAGCGTGCGCGAAGTGGAATGGCAGTGCCATTCGAGCATCGTGGCTCGAGGGCTTATCTACCAATGAACTGAAGAGACGCCGATTCATCTAGATTTCAGGCTTCAGTCATGCATGTAAAATATGCAATTCAAATTCAGAACTGGTCGCCATAATTCGAGGACCGAGACCAGCTGCAAGCAATTGGTGCACGCCGTGAAATCAGAGAGGAAGCGAGAGAAAGAGCGGGAAAGAGAGAGACAGAGAGTTCGTACGTGCATGTGTGTATGTGCATGTGGGACATCTGCGGCTGTGCTGTCATGATGATACTTTTGTGCAGAGCAGCTCGTCTTGCCCAGATTTTGGCACCAGGCCGAGGCCGGCTTTGACTCCTTAAGGTATGTCGCTTTTGTACGCAGGGCTATGATGGTGAAGCTGTGACACCCCTAGATTCAGGTAGATTCCTTAAGTCTTCTAACATGCAGGGCTACTTGGTTAGTTTAGATCGGAGCAGGATCGAGGGCTTGTGGCCATGGTAGTGGCAGAACTCTTGCGATGGGGAGCTCCGCTACAGCTAATTTTGTGCCTGGTTCTCCTGGCCTTTCATGAAGAGGCCCTACAGTCTGAGGACCGTGTGTTGCAACGCTCATGTCCCAGAGTATGGCGATGTTCATATAGTATAGAACTACGACACGCAAGCCCACGCAGGACCTCGACTTCGTGCACCTTTTTTCAGGCTGCGATTCTGTCGGCGCCAGCTTCCGCAATGCACCTGGGATTGTCCAATACAGTCTGAAGCCCTGCAATTGCCAAACCTGAACAGCCCTGAAAGCCCCAAACCGTGACATGCCTGTCCACATACATATATATATATACTAGGCCAATCCCTACAAAGATCCTTTATTCTACTCGATCAGGATTTGGGTCTGGTTGGATCCTCCTGGGAGCTTTCTGTGGATCCCCTGGGCCACGACCTGATGACGACAGCCGGCTTCCTGTACCCAGACTGCAAACCATGCACGAGTTCTATTCAATCGGTGATGTGTTGTGTTGAGGGTCTCTGGTAGCTCTTGCATGAAGACTGCAAGGATGGCTTTGAATGAAGCCCGCCGCCTCAAGATGGATGCTGGTATCGCTGTTGTGGGCCTCCCGTGTGCCTCTTTTACCGTGATGTTGCTAGGGTGCACTGATTTAGGTCCTTTCGAGCTGTGTGCCTGTGTGTGCTGGCTGCTGTCCTTCACAAAGCTGTGTTGTGACTTAAGGTCAAGGAGCACCTCGGGGAGAAACCCGATCGAGCCGAAGGGCAACCAGGGATATGGTTTCGTTCATGCAGGGAATGTATTATTGTCTCGGGTGGTCATGCTTCTCTTGGTCGTTTGTTCACGGAATGGTCGCTGGATACTGGAGCAGCCATCACAATCCTGTATTCAAGACCACCCGATCATACAATGGTTGCTGGAACGAGCCCCTGCTACTAGGCTTGAAATTATATAGCTAGCTATATAGAGAATACTGAGTTAAAACAAATGTATGATCCGAAATGATAGTGCAAGGTCTTCAAGGGCTTCTTCTACATGGTCCGATTCGGTGCCCCTTCGCTGAAAAGGCACATGGTGCTCTCCAACTGGGAAGAATTCCTCGCAACCTTGGCGGCCACGGCAGGGTACATGAGTGTGGAAGAGAGAAAAAACCTGGTCAAGGTGAAGCTTGCAGTTCACGCCCAGAACAGAAGTGGTAGAGTGAAGAAGAAGTTCACTGGCCTGCCCAAGCAGCTGAAACAATCCCAGTTCCTAGGCTGCTTATACGACTCCAGAAGTAAAAGCCAAAGCTTTGTATCAGACTAAATGATAATTTGTTCCGGCATATGAACCCATGCGATCTATCTCAGGAACTACCCGGAGAAGTTTGCCAGAGCGATTTCTTCCCAGTTCAGAATGAACCGCTCGGCTTCGAAGCTGCAAGTTGTGATTCTCGGTCTTTGCAAAATGTAATCTCCCTCCGGTTCTTTCGTTCTGAGCCAAGGATCCTGTGCCTGGCCCTCGTTGTATCGATCCGGTGGACAAGTCTCGGTCGGACTACGAGCTGTTTCTAGAACGGCTGTCAGCTGGCGCGTGGGGTTGTCCTATGAGCTTTGATGCCTCCAGGCTCATGCAAGGATTTGCAAGTGTTTGCTTAACGGCTGTTTGCGAAGATTCTATAGGCTAGCTACGTCGGTCCCAGGCTGGACTTTCCGAATGCTGCCGATACCTCCTCCGGTCCAAGGACGTCGAATTGAAGGGTCGGTGGGAGCCTGGGCCTGCACTATTGCCATGGGTTCCTATATGCTTGCATGATCTAGCCCGAACGCCGATATTATGCATGAAAGCTTTTTGGGATCCAGGGTTTTGGTTAGCTCTGCCCTGTGCCTCTGTCCTTGCTGCCATGGTGCCGGTGTCCAAGTATCTAGTCCGCAAGCCAAAAGCGATCTCGAAGCCCATCGGGTCCGAGTCCTTGGATGGTGGCAATGAGCAGGGCAGTGGCAACCTTCAGGACAGTGGCAACCCACAGGAGAGTGGCAACCCACAGGAGAGTGGCAATCCAGCTCCACGTGAGCTGCAGGGGTCCAAGGAATCGGCGGATGTCCAGATGAAGCCGCCGGGCTGTGACAAGGACAGCCGGAATGCAGCTACTTATGAGCCGAGTTTCCGCCAGCGATCTCGCTCGCCTCGAACGAGGCGTGCAGATTCCCAAGAAACGTTGGTCCTGGGCTCTTCGTGCTACGTCAGTTCTTCCGGATCCGAGTAGATTGCAGCAGCGCTCGAGGCAAAAGACGTGTGCACGGGGATATTTCAAGTGCTCTGAGCTGGGGACTGTCGGGGTTTCGGGGGTCGAAGTTCTGAGTTCCCGTGTACATGTGCGGCTGCATGCATCCAATGCCAACACCTGCAAAGCCCAAATCCTGAAAATCTCGACCAAGCTCCAGCCCAGGAAGCTCTGCGACCTCACCTCATGTGCCTTGGCTGCCATGAGAACGAGACTGACAGAGAGAGAGCGAGAGAGAAAGCGACCAAGCGCAAGATTAAGGGAGGGAGGCATGAGGCAAACGATGTCTTTAAAGTCGGCCCGTACGGGCCTGGAGCTAGAGCCTCTTTCTGGGCTGATCCGGACTCTCTCTCTCTCTCTGTGTCTCTCGCTCTCTCCCTCTCTCTGTCTCTCTCTCTCTCTCTCTCTCTGTCTCTCTCTCTCTCTCTCTCTCTCTCTCTCTCTCTCTCTCTCTCTCTCTCTCTCTCTCTCTCTCTCTCTCTCTCTCTCTCTCTCTCTCTCTCTCTCGCTCTCGTCTGTGTCTCCTTTCCCTGTGCACGTGGCAAAGACACAGAACAAACCTGCCAGAAACAATCCCGACCCGCACCAAGACTGCACAAGCACAGAAAAGCACAAAGAAGCGCAAACAAGCACACAAACGCCTATGGTTTGAAGCAAAGACACACAGAAAAGCACAAACAAGCACAAAGAAGCACAAACAAGCACAAAAATACACAAACAAGCACAAAGAAGCACAAAGAAGCACAAACAAGCACAAAAATACACAAACAAGCACAAACAAGCACAAACAAGCACAAAGAAGCACAAAGAAGCACACATTATAGGGATACCATAGGAAATCACCCACCCGATCGATCCGGATCTCAGGCTTCTTTGCAATGATGACTCCCGAACACAGCCTTCGGCAGCTGCCGCCAGCTTGCATATACGTGTAGGCATATGTACATGTGTGTGTGTGTGCTAGTGCAGATCAGCCCCTGGTCCAGCACACAAGCGAGGAGATGGCGGCTGGCATTGGTGCAATTGCTGCCGGTGTCCTTAATTAGTTGGGAGGCTGCAAGCTTGTGTGCTGCTTCACACGAGCCCTCTTTGAAGCTTGATTTGCCTCTTTAACGATCAATTCAAGCTGTTTCGAATGGTTGCAAGCATTTCATGAACGCTGTACCCTGAGCAAAAAATCCGCGTGGAAAATGTGCCAATGACCGGTAAAACCAGGCCACTTGTCCGCTAAATCGCGTGTAATTTGTGCTTAATTGAAATCCACAGAATCGAGCACAACTGCTAAAGCCATCTCAGCTTTGAAAAGGGCTGTGCAGGGCTGGGATCCCCTTGCCTAGCGGCTGCAGACCATGGGTGTATATAAGAGTACGAAAGAGGCTTTGGATCGTGGTGTGAAGCTGAAGAAAGTGGTGAAAGAGCAGAAAACTGCTTCGAAAAGCAGCAAATGGAGAGCGCCTGACCTTCCGCTTTCCACTCCTCTTGGTGTTGGAGGCCTCACCCTGGGTTCGCTCATGAAGCAGGAGAAGCTTGAGTATCCCGACGCCGTCGCGGTATATTTAGCATTTCAAGACACTCAGAAGTCGTTTTTCCCATCCACGAAGAAGCCCTCCAAGAAGACCCCGACAGAGACCGAGGACACCCACACGGCATGCAATTCGGCCCCTTCCGGAACAGCCAAGAAGAAATCCTCAAAGCAGGCCCCCACGGAGACCAAGGACACCCAGTCGGCATGCAATTCGGTCCCTTCCAGAACAGCCAACAAGAAATCCCCAAAGCAGGCCCTGGAGAAGACCGAGACCGAGGCAACCCCGAAGAGATCCCGCAATCAAGTGACCCCCAAGTCCAGGCCAAGCAAAGCAGCTTTGAGGCGAGGTGTCGCATCATCCAACCTCGGATTGGAGGACCCGGCCGAGGATACTGTGGTGCAGCCGGCCAAGCGTATCAAAGGCAAAAGGTCTCCCGAGGCAGCCCCGAACCCCGAAGACTGCACCCCTCCGGATGAAGACGATGATGCAATTTGTATGCCATGGGATGAGCTTGAACAGGAGTACAACCTGTGGAGGGAGGGGCTTCCTCAGCTCAGTGAGCTGGATAAAGACTTGAAGGCCCACAGGGAGCTCTCGACCCAGCAGTCGCAGCCTGTTGCTGCACCCGCTATGCTGGCACTGCCTGCTCCTGCTGCAGACCAGACTGGCTGTAATGAGAGTCAGGTGTGCTTTGATTGCAACATGAGCATGCATTGATGTGTGTTGCATGACTTGCTATCGGCATATTCAACATACCCGGGGCTCAGGTCTGGCAGTACCTTTGTGGATGGTCAAGACAGGTTGCGGACAGCGCAGCCGCTCAGCCACAAGGATCGCCAGGATTCGCAGACGAATCTGAGTGATCTGGGGCCTTCCGCGAGCCAGGTTGCTGCTAGCTTGGACATGTTGTCACTTATGGAAAAAGTGAAGCAGTTGGAGCTTGAAAAGGCAGAGCTCCAGTCCCAGCTGAGCAGCGACTCCACAACCAAGCCCGAAGCCCCTTCTGATGCTGAACCCGCCGATGCCAAAGCTTCCGAACCCGCCGATTCAAAGCCTCTGGCTACTCCTGTGAGGAACATGAAGGAACATGTGCTTCACGATTCGCCACCTCCGGCGGTGAGTCCAGCTAGTGTACTTCCGGCCTCCATGCTGGCAAAGATCAGGACCCAGTCGGAGCCAGTTCCGAAGCCGGCCCTGTCGCCTGCCGCAGCCCAGCCTGAACACGATCATGGGAAAATCAATTCTGCAAGCCACCGAAAGGAGTATGCGAAATTGGCCGCTTTGCTGATCCCTGTCGTTCCGTTGCATATCATCACAATCTATTTGGTGGGGAATCGTTTGCTCTGCTAAGAACCGACTTCATGAAGCTGGTGAGTTGGCTGGGTACCCCAACATGCTGGCTTTGCAGGAAGGCACGCTTGATGTGGCTCGGGTGCATGAGTGCACGTATGCATGTTAGCACTCGCTGTGCTGGGAATCTAAACTTGGCTTTGCTCTGTTGTGCTGGTTTCCTACCTTCGCTACAATTCAAGTTTGGCTTCTGTCTGGGAGCCATGCAACATCTTAATTAACTAGCTTCCACTTCATATGGCTACTTAACCTAACTTTCCTATATGTCTAGGTACAAGTCAACTTTTGAACTTATGTTTCGGGGAATCTAAATGCGATATTTCCCAAGCTACTTTCCCAAGTCCACAATCCACCTCGAGTCTCCGTGTGAGGGGAAATACAGAGGGATAAAATTATGGAGAGCGAGAAAGAGGGAGAGAGAGAGAGAGAAACGCAGAGAGAGAGAGAGAGAGAGGGAGAGAGACATAGAGAGTGAGAGAGATAGCAGACAGAGAGAGAGAGAGAGAGAGAGAGAGAGAGAGAGAGAGAGAGAGAGAGAGAGAGAGAGAGAGAGAGAGAGAGAGAGAGAGAGAGAGAGAGAGAAGAGAGAGAAGAGCGAGAAAGAGAGGAGTGAGAGGGATCGAGGGTGCTGGGAAGAGTCCGCATGTGTCGAATCATGTGTGATGCTCGAACCAACATGCTTCAGATTGTCAATGGCTGTGCTGAGGAGAAACGCAGGCTTCTTCGTGAGTGGGTGACCTCGGGCCAGAATCTGCAGGCCTGCGAATCCTCCATCGAGGTGTCCCACGAAGCGGGACTGCGCGGAGAGAAGGTTTGGATGCAGATCCCTGTGAAAAACATGTCGATGAAACCCCACTACTTCAGCGAGTACTTCAACAGCAGATCAGAGCTTTGTAGATTCACGCTGCTGTACTTGTCGGCATCTTGATGCTGCAGCCCAGGCAGAAGATACAACATATCATTGCGACGCAAGTGGGGGAACGTGATGAACAAGCCCCAGACTCTCTTCAGGATACCTTATATTGGTGTATCGTGGCTCGCACCCAGGTGGAAAGCTCTGATTACAGGAGCACAGCTTGCATTGGATGCTGAACATCAGATAGTCTTGCATGCGACTATAGGTTTGCATATGCTGACATACTTCAGGATCAAGCAGAACATGAAAGTGAACTGTCGTCCGGGGGGAAACTTTTTCGATGGCCCCATTCCCGGAGCAGATCCCGGCCTCCTCCACAAGAAGCCGGCTGTGACGCAGCAAGCACCGCTGAAAGCTGATGTCCTCAGGGAGTTTGATCAGCGCAAGGAGGAGTTGAGTGCACTTGCGGCAAGGCAAAGTGCAGGTGGGGCACGATGAACATACCAAGTTCCGCAACATTCCCCTCAACCCTGAACATGCCAGCCCTACACTTCAAACCCAATGAGGTGGTGGTCGCAACAGCAGATCTACGAGACCACCGCCGTCGCGAGCTTCCTCACGACGCCCGGGCTCGGTTGCAGGTTCTACGGCTACCACTGTGAGAGGTAACTCCTTGATCAATGAGCTGTTCAAGTGTCCGAAAGACAAGCATGCGAAGTGGTGTTGCTAGTTTGCACTACAGAGGGTTCTCTCGCATCGTCGTTGTCATCGTCATCGTCGCTGTGTTCTGTTTGCATGATGCAAGGCAAGGAGATCAAGAAGAACGTGAACGGCATCACTGATCTGATCTTCGATATGGGTGATGCCTCGGATGATGACTCCCAGAGGTTGCTTAAAGACCTGAAGAGCCACAAGAAGAAGCTGGAACAGCTTGCGAAGAAGTCACCTATCTAAACTTACTCACTTCGGCGCCCATGAACACAATATCCCCGATCGAATATCCCGAGGTTCCACAGTATCGACCCAGAGTCCGATACCGCCGCCATGGATCAGCAGTGCGACGCTATCCACGACGAAGTTTCCTTGCATGATATGTTTTGGGCTGTTGGTTGGGACTTCGATCATTTGTCTGTGGGCTTTTAGCGGGCTTCGGGTCTTTGGTGGAGTTTGCTCTTTTTGATCTGCTCCGGAGCCGAGGTTCAAAGCCTGTCTTTGTGCAAAGGGCAAATCAAAGGCTTGCTCAAGGAGCTCAGCAAGAGGGCTGCCAGCTGATTTAATTTTCCGTGCGAGTGCTGGTGCATTTCATTCTGGGAATGTATAGCTCTGCAAGTGTAATCCTTCTATAGCCTCGGCTGTCTTAGCAAATTCCACTAATGGTGCACCGGCGATATTAGTGAGGATGTGGTCTCTATGTTGCCACATCGTTTCGTATGCGGGCCGCTTGCATAGCTAGATATACTGTATCACTGAAGTTTGAAGATTTTCGCGAGATGTTGTTTGGAAAGTGTGGGGCTTCAATACATGCTGCAATCCTTAGGTAGGGTCTCGGGTTCGTATAAATGTGCACGGCTTACGCATATGGGGGATCCTCTTGCTGGGAGAAGCTCTGCAACTTTGCAGAGAAATCTCCATAGCGCAGGGGGCTACCGGGGCTTCAGTTATGACGCCGTGCACCAAAAGGGTGCTGCATCATGCAATTTGCTGCTTGCATATGTAGTTCATGGCTGCTGTGCAAATCTCGAACCAAGCGAAGTGCTGGGGCCAAAATAGTCCACTCGAAAGCTTTACTGCATGCATCCCGGATATTCTCCAATCCCCAAGTCCGATCAAGTGCTATGTGGCTAGTGCAGGTGCCAAGAAGGCTGCCGGGCCGCCGAAGGTGGCAGACGTCCTCGATCAGAAGCTCCTTGATTTTGAATAGCCGCAATAGCCAAACCCGTAACCCCGAACTCTATATGCGCATACGCCTGTAGTTCTTCATTGCATGCTTGAAAAGTTCACTGAGACTGAAACTAGATGCCGAAAGCTCCCTGCCTGAGGCTTGTTCGAGCTACATGTGCTGGCGACACGTCTGTGACTGTGGCCTGTGATCTGGGTGCCTTGCACACATTGCTGGGGTTATGGTTGGAAAATAACCTACCGAATATAAGCACGGTATCCCTATATAGTTTAATCAAACCCCAAACCACAGCCCTAAGGAGATGCCTATGGGTCTCGGCTACTGGATGGTTACAGCAGCAGGCCTCTTCGGGAGGCCGAGTTTCATTCGCGATTATCTGGAAGCGGGTTGTCTTTTGACTGTGAGCCCACGTGGATTAATGCCCCAGCAATGAACAACGATCTGGAGCAAGAGACCATCGAGGCATTCCCCATTCTTCTTCCTTCCAACCTCGTTTCTCGATATTTGTATATAGGGTCTACTATAGTGGCATTTCTTTAAGTTCCGGGTGCGAGTGTTATCAATGCTGAACCCATTAAGCCAAGATGTTGGACGCTGTAGCCCAAAGACCTGATCCAAGGCACGATGTCTTCTGCAAGAGGGATTCTTGAGCACAATGGTCCCAGGCAGAGCTGCCCTGGAGGAGTATTGGGAGAAAACACTGTTAGAGCTGAGTATTCCTTTATTGGATGGCCGCCCTGATTTGTACCATCGGGCC